>KB671963.1:28510-49729 GCA_000349105.1 Anopheles epiroticus | reverse complement strand
ATCGTGTAATATGTGTTTGTAAAATATATTTTCAGCTCGTTCATTTTTTAATTAATGGATTTGTACAGAATCTCCATGTAATTAACTATTTTCGTCATTTTAAAACATTTCCAAAAATTTAAATTATTTTCCATTTGACAATGTATGTGTCCAATCAGTACAATTTGCCCATAAAGCTGTCAAATTTCCAAAACCGCGTATCTCCGAATCAGCGTATCTCGAGAACCTTGTAACTCGGAAATCTACTGTATTTCAAATCATCAAACCTAATATATCAAAATATAAACCCTAATCTTATTGCTGGTTAGTTTGTAATTGTTTTACCTTGTCTTGCTGAACCGTAATGTTCACGCGTTCGCGGAGAGTTCGTGACTATTTTTCTATAATGAGCTTCACCCTGACTGAGCTACGTTCGTCGAGCGAGCGAGCTTTCAAGTCCGTTGTAGTGTGAACGCTCTCTATGTGTAATTCGGATGTAAAATGACCTTGGTCATATCTTTGTTTATGTTTTCCGCCAAACGTCAAACGTTATGCAGTTTGTTTTGAACTCTGAAGTAAGTTCCCGAAAGTAAGCCTTTAAATATGAGAATTTAGTGAAAAGAAGGTTAAATAAATATATGAGGATACACCCTTTCTTTTATAAAAGAAAAAGTAGCAGAAAGCAAGTTTCCTTGTGAACACCACGATCAAAAATATGCGCAACTAAAACAGTAACCAGCCGGCGCCGAAATGTTAGTTTTGCTGAATAGCGTAAATAGAATGTTTTCCTCTTTTAGAAACAATGCGACTGAAAGTACAACGACGCTGGTATGCTACCATTACGCCAACAACGTCGGAAATCCTTCCCCACAGCACCGTCCGGCGGGTGAAGGTAAATGCGAAACCGCCGTCGAAAAGCCCTCCTGACGATGGACCGCGGCTAAACGAGATGAACATACAGATGCTGTCGATTGCCCTCTATAGACAGATTTTTCGATCGGCCGAGCAGAACAATGTGGCAGCTACTCCGACGCTGGTAAAAAGCTTACGCGACGATCTGTTGCGCCACGGTATCGACGCCTCGAACCCGGCGCTGTTGCCAGATGTGGACGTGAAACTGCCAGCACTGCGGGGTGCCAATATTGAGGAACACTTTCGTTTGATTGCCGAAGAGCAGAGCGAACCATACCGGACGGCTGTAGAACAACTGCCTGGAACACTGCCAACCCCGCCAACTAGCTGGTCCCGTACGGCCGGCTGGACACGCTATGATCCGGTGACTGGTTGTGCAACTCAAATCCGTTTTCCCGACGATTCAGCCCTGTTGTTCGACGTGGAAGTGTGCGTAACCGCTGGTCCATTGCCTGTGATGGCCACCGCCACCGGTACGGCTGGCTGCTGGTATTCGTGGACGAGTCCACTGCTTGTATCGGATGACGGAGAAACCGACCGAATCACCCACTACCATCTATCCCAACTGATTCCACTCGAGAGTGACGCACCAACGGAGGAAACGCTGCGCCGGGCGCGGGTTGTTATCGGCCACAACGCGTCTTACGACCGGGCACGAGTGCGGGAGCAGTACTGGCTACAACCGACTGCGCTCCGCTTCCTCGACACGATGTCCCTGCACGTGTGTGTGAGCGGCATCACCAGCTACCAGCGCGCGATGCTAAAATCTAGCAAGCAGCTGCCAGCGGAAGACGCCGGCTGGAGTGAGCAAAGCTCGCTCAACAACCTTTCCGACGTGTACGCGCTGTACTGTGGCGGCAAGCCGCTGGCGAAGGCGAAGCGGGACACCTTCGTGGAGGGCTCGCTTGCGGACGTGCGGGCCGACTTCGACAGTCTGATGAGCTACTGTGCGGAGGATGTGCGGGCGACTGGTGCGGTCCTGCAGCGGTTGTGGCCCCTGTTTCGCGAGCGCTTTCCCCATCCGGCGACGCTGGCCGGCATGCTAGAGATGGGCAGTGCCTATCTGCCGGTGAACGGCAACTGGACGCGCTACCTGACCGAGGCCGACCTTGCATTTGAGGATCTGGATCTTGAGGCAAAGCATCAGCTAGCGCAACGCGCAGATGCCGCCTGCAGCTTGCTGCACGACGCCGCCTATCAACGAGACCTGTGGCTGTGGGACCAGGACTGGAGCGTGCAGGAGCTGAAGCTGAAGGCGCTGAAACCGGGCGGAAAGAGCAAAGAGCCAGCGAAACAGACCGAAACACCGGACGTAGACGAGAACGAGCGGTCCAGACTGGCTAAGAAGTTTGCTCCTCTGTATGCCACGGGCAGCCGGTTGCCAGTACGCCGACCATTGCTGCCCGGGTATCCCGCCTGGTATAGGGCGCTTTGCTCCAAGCCAACCGACCCCTCCGACGGCTGGTGCCCCGGACCGTCGGGCAAGCTCGGCACCGGCATGCAGATTGCCCCAAAGTTGCTCTCCCTCTGCTGGGAAGGCTACCCGCTACACTATATCCGCGGGCACGGCTGGGGCTGCCTCGTACCGTTCCAGTACACCCGGGGCGAAGATTTTCCTGACGGTGTGCTCCCGATCGCACAGCTCGTCGCCGCCTGTCCCGTCGTTGAGCTTAAGCATCCCGGTGCGACGGCGGCCGAAAGCACCGAAGCGCTGGCGCAACTCGCTAAAAACGTGGAGCAAACGATAAGCCGGAAGGATTACTACAGAAAACCTTCCTCTTCCTCCACCTCCCGCACAGCTTACACCGGCTCCGGCGTGTGGTGCAACGTCGAGCTGGAAGGGTGCTGCCACTTCCTAAAGCTTCCGCACAAGGACGGCGCTAGCCATCGGGTGGGCAATCCGCTGTCGAAAGACTTTCTCGCCAAATTCTCCGAGAATGTGCTCGCGGGCGATGGTCGCACGGCCGAGCGTGTGGTGCAGATTGCGCGCATGCTGTCCTACTGGCGCAACAATCGGGACCGCATACGAGGCCAGCTGGTCGTGTGGGACAGCGATCGGGATGGAGCGGCGACCAGTGGCGCCATCATACCACAAGTGGTCGTGTGCGGCACGCTGACCCGCCGGGCGATGGAACCCACCTGGATGACGGCGAGCAATGCGCAACGCGAGCGGGTAGGATCGGAGCTGCGGGCGATGGTGCAGGCACCACCCGGCTACCGGCTGGTCGGCGCGGACGTCGACAGCCAGGAGCTGTGGATAGCGTCCGTGCTCGGGGATGCCGGGACCGGTCTGCACGGTGGCACCCCGTTCGGCTGGATGACACTGAGCGGCACCAAGGCTGCACGTACCGACATGCACAGCGTGACGGCACAGGCGGTCGGCATATCGCGCGATCACGCCAAGGTGCTGAACTACGCGCGGATCTACGGCGCCGGCCAGCAGTTCGCCGAACGGCTGCTGAAACAGTTCAACCCCACGCTGACCCCTGCGGAGGCCCGCTCGAAGGCGACGAAGATGTTTGCCCTCACGAAAGGCCGGCGCACGTACCGGTTGCGAGAGCAGCTACGGGAACAGTATCCCGGCCAGCCGGCCCGCTCCACCGCATACGAGGCGCTCGGTTTGGCGCGCGCCTGCAACCAGCCGCTGGTGGAGCTGTTCGACGGACCGCACTGGTACGGGGGTACCGAGAGTGCCATGTTCAACCGGCTGGAGGAGATTGCGGGCAGTGCGGAACCTGCCACACCATTCCTGGGCGGTCGGCTGAGTCGAGCGCTGGAACCGCAACCCGGCACGGAGGACCGATTTTTGCCCACGCGCATCAACTGGGTGGTGCAGAGCGGCGCGGTCGACTTTCTGCACCTGATGCTGGTGTGCATGCGATGGTTGATGGGAGGGAACGACGGGGTCGGCGGCTGTCGTCGGTTGCGGTTCTGTCTCAGCTTTCACGACGAGGTTCGATATCTGGTGCCGGAACGGTACGCTCACCATGCCGCACTGGCGCTGCACGTGACGAACCTACTGACCCGGGCGTTCTGCGTGCATCGGTAAGTTGTTGCCGTTTCATATCACGTTTCGCGGTGTAGACAAACAAAGCAACCTGTTAGCCTTCAATGACGATACCCAACCGGGTGCGTTGTCCACTTGCAAAGCTATATCACTTTCGATCAAAATGAGGGAAAATGTTGGGGATACATCAGAACAAATTTTATTTTCTAATTGTATACACTTTTCACTTTTCCGAGTACTTTATACATTTTCATGCAGTTTTACTTTTTTAAGATAAAACAATAGTATTTATGTACATAATGGATCCCCTCCCCGTCGTTACGAGCGCCAATTTGTTTGTGCAAACTAGTGTTTTTTTTTTGATTCGGTAGTAACAGCCAGGCCTTATTACTTGAACAAGTGTTTTGTATAAAGAACAGATCCACATTATCACTAATTATCCCATTCAAGGTGCCAAATGTTGCGATTGATTCTATCATTCTGTACTTAAATAGTTGTTTTTTATTGTTGCCAAATATTGTTCCTTCAATGAATCGTCATTAAATTTGTAATACTAATCGTTCGTTGGAATGTTATGTTACAAACTTGTCACAGCGTGTTGGCGACAAATTTACTGACACTCTTATTGTATATTACAATACACAAGTCAGACATAATTTGGGTTTTAGGTTTAATCTATTAGAGGTAGATCTTAACATGTAATTGTTCGGGACATCACCAGAGTTTAAAGGATTTTAACTGTATCAAAAACAATGTAATTGATGATGACGATAATGATAGCCTCCTTCATCTTACTAAGTTTGTTTTTCATCGTAAAGATTGTTTTTTCGGGACATCGTAAAGATTGTTTTTCAAATGTGAAAATATTTGACGGGACCGGCTCGGTAGTCTAGCGGTAACGGCGTACGGCTGTCAAATCGAATACTATTAGGACTGCTGCACCCAGCCCCCCCCCCCATATATAGGATTGACTATCCTGCTATGGATACACAAAATCACAACCTCCCATACGCAGGATTAACAATCATGCTATGGGATGGGTACACTTACATTAGTGCTCTGATTAGCCCTTGACCCCACAGGAGTTATGGTGCCGCTTTCATCAATGACTATTCCGATTAAAATGACTATTCACGCTCAAAGTCCGGCGCATGTCTAGAAGTTACTCAAACTGTCTCTAATATTTTTTTACACATATTTTTTAAATCATTATAAAATTATATGCTATTTTTCAATTCTTTAATTAAACTCCTACTGTACAACACTATACATCAACAATCGTAGATTGTCACACAGCATTAATACAGTCCAAAGCCCAAAACTGGTTTGAGGAACTATGAGGCCAGTAAGCGGTGGGAAATTGCACATCATGGACAGGATAAAGGGGTCACAAGTACGTACAAATTATGACTAGGAAGATCATATGTCTCCCAACAACATAACAATCTTTAACATACAGCCTTGAATATTGTATATAACGATGTTTAAAATAGCGCCAAACAGTTTAATTCACTGTCTCAGAATCCAAATATGAGTCCCATCAAACTAGTCTGACCGTTTTTGTAAATTGATTCTTCCAAAAATGTCCAATTTCTATCACCAAATACCTGATTCGAGCCTTGGTAGAAGAATGGGTCAATATACCACCCGAATCGGGCCAGTTCAATTGACCGAAGATCAGAAATTGTTGTGAAGGGCAAGGGCTACCATGCAAAACATTAATGCAAACATTTTACCCTCATTAATTGACAAAAAATATCCTTGGCGAGGAAAAGCAAAGGGCAATAGTAGGAGAGTCTAAGTAGTCTAAGAATAACTGATTAAGTATAACTAGTTGCAAGCTACTAGGTAGAAGTCAATACAATCGACTAGATGCAAATCACAAGGTAGAAGTACATAGTGACATGTAGTGACAAAATGAACAAGTCATTTTTATGATTTACATTTAAATTTAATTTGTACAAATGTGCGCTCTTGAAACTAGCTCCAGGAATCAATTGCATACACATTAAATGAAAAAGTCCTTGACTGGAACGGATTCAACTTGCTATGGGAAGGTTTACTGTACATACTCATTCCTTAATACCGAAATCGTAGTAAAAATTAACACCGTATAGAATTAAAGGATTACAGAAACAACTAGTGGTAGGAAAATATACATCCTTTAAACTAGAAATCATGCACAAAACATACGACTCTACTGGCGAGGGCGGTAAAATGGTTAAAGGTGTAGTTTTAGTCATTGACATGATCTGTACACTTTGTCAGTCCTTCTGCAGTATCTGTCCTGCAGCATGATATCTAACACCATTTTGTTTTTTCTGGCTTCCAGTGTCGGGTTCCGCGATCTGCCCCAGTCGGTAGCCTTCTTCTCCTCCGTCGAGGTTGATCGGGTGCTGCGGAAAGAGGCACAGCACGACTGCCGGACGCCGTCCAATCCGCACGGACTACGCATCGGATACTCCATACCGGATGGCGAGTCGCTCGACGTCTACCAAACGCTGGCCCGACTAACACCGGCCGAGCGTGACATCGGCCGCTGGGATTGGCATCGGACAAACCGGCCCGACAAAAAGCAACCGAAAAAGCAAAAAGCCAGCAGTGGCAAATTGTGATAATGGTTTGCCGCCGAGCGATGACTTGCTTGGAATCACTCAAATCCGTGGGAAGCTGTACCAGCTGCTAATGAAGGGAACAGCGCCCAGCAGTCACCACCGCCAAATCCTCGGTCGCATGAATAATAAAAGCAACGCTTGTGTGTGCCTTCCAATGCCAAAGTGTCTCCATCGCTTTCATTGCGATGGGAAATGAAAAAGGGTCTTCCGCATCCGAACAGGTATTTGCCAACACTGCATGATTGATGTTAGCCATCCATTACTCTCGACCTCGTCTCGTTAACGAGTGTTTGTTTTGTGCATAAATTTACCGTATTCCGTGCCCCTGGCCAAAGCACATATGGTCTGTTGCGACCTGCTAACCAGGATTCGATTTATCTACTGCCGCACGAATACGCTGGGCATTGGTGAAGCGTCGTCGACGACGTCCCAGTCATGTGCTGGGCGCGCAATCACAGCAATGCTTCCCGGACAGCGAATCTTGCTCTGGACGCTCACTGTGGCAGTGGGATCGATAGCTACCCTTTCCGGAAGTGACTCTTCGTTTACGGTACTGGAAAGCATGTCCTACCAGCAGGAGGACGATTGGGGTGGACAACGACAGAACGAAGGGAAGTTGATTGCAACCATCTTCGCTACCATCAACCACATCGACATCATCAATGGCCGGGCGTGGCCTACTCCCGTCATCCTGCAAAGTTTGCTGCTCTATCGCACCGTGCGGTGGTTCAATGCCGAGCCTGCGGCACTGTGCCAGCCGGGTAAGGGAAGCTTCCATTCCGAGTGCGCCGTCCGGGAGCAGACCACCGATCAGCTGGATTGGGATGGCGAGCAGCAAGGCGGCTACATCATCTACGGAGCAGTGTCGGAGATGGGCGATTACGCGTGCCTGTTCGATCCTACTGGAACGTACCTTGTAATGGACGTTTCCAACCCCGCACCCTTGGACCGCATGGAACAAGTGCGCCAGGGTCTGGAGTTGATCTGGACGAGGCGGGGCGCATTTCGTGTGTACGTCCACCTGGGGGGCACACTGTACGGGTACGATCCATTCCGTCCGGTAGGCACCACGAACGGGTACGGCGCGTTGGTTCAGCTGCAGGCTGGGAGCTCTCTACCCACCATGCCGCCGACGGACTTTGCCGGCTATCCAGTGCGAATCGAAGTGTTCCGCTCGGTGTACAGCAATCCGGAGGATCGAGCAGCCGCCCAGATCACGTACACCGGGCCCGATGTGACGGCACGCGACCTTTTCTGCAAGGTGCTGAACGTCACGAGTAAGTCTTGCGGGGCCGGTGCGGCTTCAAACGGTACAGGATGCGACGCTCGAACTGGATGGGAAAAGCCACTCATTCGCGTGACTTGACTCACCTCAGTTAGCGAAGCGTCTTAAATATTAAACTCGTCATCATTATGAAATGATTTAAGCTACTTGCGAGTTTGATAACCCTTCGAGAGTTAAATCGCCCTGCTGACCCCTCTGTGCTGACGAGTTAATGGGTTATTAAGAGTGATTATATCATGCAGAGTGGAACTCCCTAAGAGCTTTTAAAACTATACGTGAGTTTCTAGTCGGCAAGGAGAATTAGTTCTTACACTTTGATTCAACTTCCGAAGAACTATTCAACCCACGATTGAATTAAAAGTCCATACATTCAAATCTTGCAAAGCTGCTTACATCGCGAATGAGTTGATAGTCAGACCGAAGAGTTTACTCATTTAGAATGACTAAAATCACTTTAAAACCATTTCGAGAGTCAAAAGTGGTTTTTAAGAGTGATTAAACTCTCGAAGAGCTATTAAACTCGCCAGTGAGTTGAGATCCGCACGAAAAGTTACTCTCGAATAGCTATAAAACTCGCGAGTTAGATAATATTTCGCACGGAGAGTTAACTCACATAGAATTAGCGAGTTGATAGTTCGCACATGAAATGATTTAACTCTCCGTGCTCCGTGAGTTTCATACCTCTCCAAGAGTTAACTCATTCAGAGAGATTTTACTCACAACTCAACGCTCGAACCGTGATCTAATTCAACTAATTTGCCGCAAAGATTTAGCTCACTCGCTCATTCTGAGCGATAATGCGTTTCTCTTCTTCCAGTGATACCCGTCCCGGCGGATCGAGATCTGTTCGGCGATCGGGCAGCGAACGGCAGCTTTACCGGCGCACTCGGACGCCTCATCCGACGTGAGGTGGACATCGTCTTCACCGGGTTCTTCATCAAGGACTACTTTACGCGTGAGATCGACTTCACCGCCGGCCTCTACTCGGACGCCGTCTGCTGTCTCGTGCGGAAGGCCAGCCGTATACCGGAGGCGCTCCTGCCGCTCTACATCTTTCCCGGCGACATCTGGGCCCTGCTCTGCCTGCTTGGGCTGGCCTGTGCCTGCGTCTGGTCGGTGCTACGCTGGTGTGTACGGCGGCTGCAGCCACCGGCAGCAGGCCTCTGGTCTCGGCGCCACCGGCTCGCCGTGCTGTTCAATCTTCCGCGTCGCCTCCGGTCCGCCGGACCGGCTCGTCAAACGGTGCAGCTGTACATCGACAGCTTCATACTGCTAGTCAGCGCACCGTACCTGCGCTTCACCCGTTCCGGCGTGGAGCGCCTCTTCCTCACCGGGCTGCTGCTCGTCAGCCTCGTCTTCGTGTCGCTCTACACGTCCGGGCTGGCGGCGGTGTTCGTTAACCCGGTCTACTACCCGGACATTGGCACGCTGCAGCAGCTGGAGGAGAGCGGTATGGCGATCCCGGTAAAGTACCGCGGCTTCATCGACGACGTGTTCGCGGTCAACTACAGCCGGCTGATGGATTCGCTGCGCGCCCGCATGCACCATCTGCAGGTGAAGGAGTCGATGCTGGCGCGCGTCGCCCGGCTCGGGAACATCGCAACCGTCACGCGTCGCACGACGCTCGCGCTCGACAACGCGATCTACATGACGACGCGCCAGCTGCACATGGTGCCGGAGTGTCCGCGCACGTACAACCTGGCGTACGTGATGCCGCACCGGTCGGTGTTCCGCGAGCAGTTCAACAAGGTGCTGCTGCGCATGGTCGGCGGCGGGCTGGTCGACCACTGGATCGAGGAGGCCCGGTACGGATGGACGCTGCGCGACTGGCGCGTCGTGCAGCGCATGATGGAGTCCAACTTCAAGGTGCTGACCGTGCTGGACATGCAGTTTGCCTTTTACGTACTCGCGATCGGTCTCACCTTCAGCATGGGCGCGATCGGCGTCGAGCTGGTACACTTTCACCGCACGTTCCATCAGTGGTCCCACCAGCACCAGCAGCCGCATCAGGGCAAGAAAGCAAAGGCTACCATCGTCCGGAAGTAGCTACCTTTTTGTCGCCACCTACAAGTGGATGTGTGTGACAAAATAAAGATGCGTCCTTCGATAGATGGTCCAGTTTTATCCTGTTAACTGGTGGAGAAAAACGACAGGATACGTGTTATGTTCCCCCGGGTGCCATAGTTGCAATGTCCGTGCTATTTCATCGATATTAAAGTACATAAAACTAGACCTTTTGTAGATTCGAAGGTTAAACTTTCATATAACTCATAATCGAAATGGATTTCGCTAATCGTTCGTCAACATAATTTCACAATCACATTTTTGAAAGGCTTTTTGGTTGATCATTAGCCTCGTTCGAATATGGTCCGGCTCGATGATTCAAGTGGCCACAGAAAATGTCAATGCACATTAGTGCCTTGGTAGGTCCTGACCTTTGTTGGGACGGACACTCACACGCTCTCTCCGTGAGAAGGTCTCTCGCCGGTAGACGGGCACGAGTGCCCTTTAGATGTTAAGAGCGAGATCGTTATCTCCGGGGAGTCGAAATTCAGCAGCCGAACAGCAAGTACCGCGCTGGTGCGGTGGCACGCGTACACGCAATTTTAATAAATAAGTTTTGTCTTGTATTGTATTTTATGGTGATGTTCACCTGTGTGTCCAATATCACAACGTAAAACCCTGCAAGAGTTGTTGTGTCATACTCGATATTTCTGCATCTACTTCTGCTTGGATATCTGATTTAGTTTATCGAATTTTTAAATAATGTTTGGTAAATACCAATGAAATCTGTAGATGAAACCAATAAAACGTAAACCAATCCATGCCAAAAAAGCATTCTCTGTAATTAATTGATTTCAATTTTTTTTTAATTTAGCCTAAAACACACATCCATGATGCTTTGAAGGATAGAGTTATTATTATTAATAGCAAAGGGTTATTGCTGGGTTTTTCTTTATTTTTCTTTATAGCGACGAAAGTCCTTTCTGCACCAACAACATCAGCACTAGTCAGAACGATCATTAAGAAATTGATAAATCTTTTACGCGGTTCACTGTGTAGCCATTAACAGAGATTGAATTCATTTGTCATACAAATGCAATGATTGATTCTATAGCATTATCCGATTCACAACATAATGAGCCTTTAAAAATTTTATGTCTATCAAACAGGCCTTGTACATAAACAAACGAATTCTTTCATAAAAAAAACATTGTTAACCAATTGTAAGACTATAATGAAAACCCATTTTTAATAAAAAAAAAAGCTATTTCTAATAGGGTAAAACCCATTTTTAGTCGAAAAATATACAAAACTTTTTTTTTCCCCAAAATGGAAAATCGCCAAATTAATTAATTGAAGAAAAATCTTTCATGCCTCATTACTTTTATTATCTACCCTGGTCCGTTACTTTTTTTTCACTTTAATTAGTTCAAATTTCATCTTTTGTCCAAGCTGTAAAACAGTCATTTCTACTCCCTCTGGCATGTCGCATTTTTTTTTGAGCAGGAGCGAGAAATAATTTTGGCGGAAATAAGATGAAAATTAAAAAGCATTAAAATTATTAGCAAACGGTTTTTGAAAACATTGCCAAATCTGAAAAAACGTACATAGCACTGCTTAAAGCAGAGATTTACTTTAACTGTAGGCACGAAATTGCACTGTTCATGGGAAGCAAAAAAGTACAAAATACAGATAAAACCCTGCATTATTGAAAATTCCTTCAACAAAAAAAAATCAGCAGACTCGAGCTGAAGTGAGGCATCGATACCCTTATAGGCATATATGTTTTAAACTAAAGCAAAAGAATATCTCGCGTAAATTGAACTTTTTGGTTCGAACTAAAATTTTACTTTAACATGAAAAGGACTGTGGTTAAACAAAATGACCACAAACGTTCCAAGCGATACTTCGACGTTTTACCAGCCCATTCTGGTGTCTATGATTGCCATCTTACACGAACGTATGCTTTAAACTTTCGTCCAAATATTAGAAAAACGTTCCATTCGATTTGTTTGTATTTTTGCTTAGCTCTTCAATATTTATTATTACTAGTAGTTTAGGTTCACTCCGGCGTAGAAGAATGAAAATCCATTTATTTACATCGATTTATCAGTTTAATTCAACCCTCCCTCCCATCTTTATAATTTTAGTCAACTCTCTAGTGCGGAGATTACCGTGGCAGTTGTTGCTTTTCCCTATACCATACCCGCACATTTCAAGATAAGCCGCGGACGGCCTACACGCTAATCTGCTTTGTTTTTAAAAAAAAGGCAATCCAAAATGCTTTACTTCTTCCTTGTCGACGTTTCGAAATAAGTTTATCAGTTTATTTGTTTGGATGCATGGGTTCGCGTTCAAATCTGTGCTCTTGCATACTCGGCCGATGTTTTTCACTTCGAAGGGTATCTATATTTATGATATGATCTTCTCTATCATTTGTAGGGTTGGGTGTAGGGTTTCGTCTTCCTTTTGGTTTTGTTTTTTCGATTCCGTTCCCAGCGACGCAAGAGCTTTCACTTCACTCTGTGCTTCATTTAAGTTACTCATTCGGTTATATCATTTTCATTACCCTTCATCAACACCATTGGCACAACAACCATCGGTCTGCGTGCGCGCCTAAGCTCAAATGATCTTTCGCATTTCCTGTTGTGCTTTCTATAACTCATAAAGCAGGATAGTCACACGGGGAGACGGGTGGAAGTGGCATCCTACGATATTGGCTAGCGATCACCGAGCCACCCCAATGCAACTTAATGCAACTCGTTACCCTTACTGCTACTTTTATTGTAATGCTATATGTTAGGCAAACAAAAACAGAACAAGCCGGCTCAAGACATGTGAGCCATTTGCTCTAGCCGAAACTGCAAAAAAAGAAACTTTCTTCCGGCTTACATCAGAAGTTGCTAATGCCTTTGCATCCACGAACCAACGACTGTGCTAGATCTTTTCACTAACCTAACCTGTTGTAACGATCTAGCCACACTGCTGATGCAAAAGAATAAGCAACTTGAGGCCTTCGCCGGGAGTTTTTTTTCCCGCTGGACGGCCGGGTTAATGTTGACAAACAAAATGCAAATATTGTATGGTTCAATCATAAACAAACAAAAAATGATCAAATGAGTTTAGGAGGCGGTTCCTTGAGTTATGTGGACATTTAATACGAAATTACAGTTTTGGAGTTGCATCTCGAAAATTGGATTATGGTATTTAAAAAAAACCTAAGCTCGTAGGATGCTATCCTAAGTAGTTTAAAAGGAACGAATAAAATAGCACATCAAACGCACGCCAGTTGGGGGGTTTGGTGAGAGGTTGGAGGCCGAACAATTGCGATTCACATGGTACTTCTTAAACTCACAATCGTCTATCATATAAGATCTAAACTTCCCCTGCTCTTCGCACTTTAAAAACGCAATGGAATCAGAAAAAGAATCTATATTTTCTTGTAACAATATAACATAATTTACCATATGTTTACGGCGAAACCGACGCAAATTGCCTTTCTTTAGAGTGTTCCGTGTCCCGTGTGTGAGGTACTCCTAGAAACAACGCTCAAATTTTCTATAAATCATTTTCTAGAATCGTATGCTACAGAAAAAGGTAACGGATACAAGAAAGGAAGAACATATATAGTACATATATATATATGTACGCGCACACACACCCACATCAACACATCCACGCAAGTAATATGTACAGTCGTTTTAAGTTATGCACGGGCAAACCACCTGCACCTAACGTCCAACGTAGGGGAGAAGGCTCTCGCAAAGTCAAACGTAAAATAATAATAGTTAATAATTCAGTAATCACATCGCCACACCGAACGCTATTCAACACATAGGCTTACCACACCTCACGCGGGCTCGACTTGCTTTTCGCATTAAGTGATTTGTTATCTAAATGTCCCAAAACAGAAACTTCCAAACTTGTCATCAAAGTTAAGAGGCTTGCTGCGTTACTTAACATCTAATTTTTCGCCACGAAACCCCAACCACCAACCAACCTCCTCTCCCCCCCCCCCCCCCTCCGCCACACCCTTACAACGAATTTGTTAGTTGCGCCTGCGCTGAAGCTTTAAAACTTCCTAAACTTGCATAGGAAAATTTTCCATTGTAGCCCACATTCGATTGCTACACATTTAACCTTCCGCCGTCAACGGATCGCGCGCATGATGTATCCGCACGTGCTTGTTGTGGTTTGTCTTCGTTGCGGAGGTTTTACCGCAAATATTGCACGTGAACGGCCGCTCACCCGTGTGGATACGCTTGTGCTCCGTCAAGTAGTACTTCCGGTGGAACTGGCGGCCGCACACATCGCACCGATGGCCCTTGTCGATCTCGTGCTCGCGCGTGTGCCGTATCCAGTTGTACTTCCGGATGAACTGGCTGCCGCAGTGGTTGCACGTGTACGGTCGTATCGATCGGTGCGCGTTCACGTGCGTCACAAAGTCGGACTCGCGCACGAACGCACTCGAGCAGTGGGTGCACTGGAACGGTTTCATTGTCGGATTGGTGTGCGTCCACTTGTGCTGCTTCAGATTCCAGTTGGTGGTGAACCGCTTGTTGCAGATGCCGCACGAGTACGCCATACGCTCCTTCGTGTGCGTTTCCATGTGCCGGCGCATGCTCGTCTTCGTGTACGGCTGCTGGCAGATGCTGCACGGTTCGGTTTTGTTCTCCAGCTTCGCATACTTGTCCGTGTGCGAGAGGCGAATGTGACGCGTCAGACTGTTCCGATGGATGAACTTCTCCCGACAGTACGGGCACGATTTAGGCTTCTTCTCGTGCGTCTCCTTGTGCCACTCCATCTTGGCCATCGTGTGGAACACCTCGCCGCACAGCTGGCACACGTACTCCTCCTTCACCACCGTCCGGTTGAGATGGTAGCGCTTTCGGTGCTGAGCCAGGTTGGAGAACCGCTTGAACGTTCGGTTGCACAGCTTGCACTTGATCGGTGCGTGCCCGGTGTGCACCCGCATATGCTCGATCAACTTCTGTTTGATCACGAAGCGCTTACCGCACATTCGGCACTGGTGCTCCTTGATGCCGAGGTGGCGCTTGATGTGCAGCGAAAAGTTGCGCCACTGCTTGAAGTGCCGTCCGCAAGCGGAACACTCAACTGGATGCACCAGCAGATGCTCGTTGAACAGATTGAACCGATCAAACTCTTGGTTGCAGGTACTGCACACGTACGAACGGTTGCGTGCCGCTACCGCACTGGCCGCTGGCAGCATCGCTTCCGCCGACATTAGCGCACCGGCACTCGTTGCGACGGTGCCGTCTGACTGCACCTGTACCTGTACCTGCAAGTGCTGCTCCAACACCAGCTGTTGCTGACCCTGGGACATTTCACCACTCGTACCGGGCAGAACGACGGTAGTGCTAGTGCTTGTGCTGGCACCACCGGCACTAGCCATCAGCAAATGGCTGCTCCGCAGTGCCGCCTCACTCTTACGCTCGATCTCCTGCTTCATCCAGTGATAGTCCATTACGACAGGGATTGGTGCCTTCTTGTACAACTGTTGTTGTGACTGCTGCAGCTGCTGCTGTGTTGGCTGCTGCTGCGCCTGTCTGCCATCGGCCAGCAGTTTCGTCCCATCCTCTACGCGCATCTCCGGGTGAGTGGAGGATAGAGCCAACAACTCATCCGCGTGTTCACACTGCTGGTGCAGCCGCCGTTGTTTGATCGTGCTAAACACCTTGGTGCAGAGCGTGCAGCGATAGGTGCGAGAAACACCGCTACCGGACGGCTTCGGTCGGTTCGACCGTACGGATTCGTCCGGCTGCTGCATAAGTGACACCGCGGAACAGGTCGCCACACCAAAGTACGACGAAGTACCGACAGTTTCCTCGTACTTTGTTTCACACGGTTGGTGAAGCGATTGCTGCTGCTGGTGATGGTGGCTGCTACCCACTTCATCGTACGCACCCGGCGGCTCGTGCATTCGCGCTACCATCATATCGGCAAATGGTAGCTTCGGCATCGTATCGTCACTATCGCTGTCCACGTCCATATTGGGTTCAACCTTGCTCGCCTGCATCATGCCGCCCTCCAATGGTGCATCAGTCGAACCATGCTGCTGCTGCTGCAGGTGTTGATGGTCGGTTGAAAATTGACTGCAATTATGATTGATTTGAATTAGTTAAGAAAAGTTTTGTGCAGAAATACGCAAAGTGGTAGTTCGCTCGATAAGTAAGTAAGAAAAAAAACTTATAAAAAGCTACATGAAAATGTATGCGTTACTTCTTATTTTGTTTACGGGTCGAAATAACAGCGAATATTAAATTTTAGTTTTTTCTTCAAAAAAACTTTAAAAGATAAGCTTATTTAATCAACAATTATAAAGTTAGTAATGAACAGTTATATAGCGTATTAGTATATACAAGTAATTATATATTTACAATTTTTAATTCTCATGATTTTTAAAAGCTAAAGGTATATGATACTGTACAGACTATTTTTTAAATCTTTTAATAAAAAATCTCGTATAATCAAAAAATGTCATTAATTGCTATAGTCCCCAGAGCATTTGAGACAACGACGTGGAAAGCGGAGATAGCGAGAAATCCAACCAAATTTTATTAAATAAATAAAAAAAAGTTCGATTTCCAGATGTTTTCCGTTTCCGTTATAGTGTATCTTTCCAGAGCATGACATTTCATATGTGACAGATATCTATCTAACAAAATCCAAACAAAAAAGTGAGTCCCCACTTTTTGGAACAAATCTAGGAGCGATATAAAGTTGTTATTGGGATCAAGGTTTTGTCCAACCAAGTTGAAATGGGTTAAGAGTTTTAATTTGTTTGTTTCTTAAACATTAATACATTCAACCTTTTCGTTCAAAAGAAACAACTATATTTTCTAATCTCTCAGTGTAGTTGTAATACTTTCTATAATGAATAAAAAAAACTCATGTTTAAACGGTGTTTAGGTTTACTAGAAACGTTGATAAAATTCCAGTATAACTTCACTAAAATCTTTTTGGTAGATTAAATATTGAAAGAGGATAAATATATTTTCATCGCAAGTATGTTATGGTAAGATCATTTAAAGGGAAGAACTGGTAAGGTAGATGAATAAAAGCGCGTGGAAATGCTAATGCTAATAATCAAATTCTAAAGTAGATCAAGCATAGTGATAACAATAGTATGATTGTTCAATTTAACGCCTCAAGGACAACATATGAATGAAACGGTTAATTGAGGGGCGAGTGAAGATTCTTCAATGTTATACTAAGGTATACCACACTCTTAGTTCAGATCATGTTGTGACCTCAATCACTCAAATAATGCAAAGACAAAAAAGGCCCTTTATTGCATGAACAATTTATTTTTACGCCACGTTCCAGAAAAAAATAATTAAACGCTCGAGTATAGTAAACGAGTATTGTCAAACTTCGGTGTCACGAATAAATTGTACCATATATTTGTAATTAAAACATTACAAATTACACAAAAAGAATTTTACTACCGTTACTGCTTTTACGTTTTGTCTATATCATGTGATTCCTTTTTGTAATGGGTCCATTCTTTGATCTAGATGAAAAATGTCACCATCTATTGATTATTAAGATAAAATTAAAGTAGATGGTATCGAGCAGTGACCTGAACAATCTAGTTTCGTACGAAAGAATTATTTCAAAGCTAATCATTCTATTCTATACGCAGGATAGTCAACCCTACACTAAGGGTACACTAAGCCTCAACTCCCCGTACGCAGGATTAACAATCTTGCTATGGATGGGTATATTCAGTCACAGAAAGAACCAAAGCCGTGACCCTACTGGGTTTGATTGATCTAGATGAAACATTTTACCAAAAGAAAATACTTACAAAGCGACGCGTGAAGTCATGTATTGGCCGTTGACTGAGGAGTTATTCCCGTTACCATTGCTGTGCTGCTGTTGCTGCTGCTGTTGCAGCTGTTGCTGCTGCTGTTGATGGTAGAAATGATCTGTCACGGCAAAGATACCTTGATTGCGACTGCTTAGATTCCAGCACTCTTGTGCGGTCGATAAATCGTACGAGCTCGGATAGATGGGCATATTTTCCACCACGGCGTACATCTAGAAGAAAAGAGGAAGAGATAAAGCAGAATGAAAAGCCAAATTAAAGAAATGTAATACAAAAATAAGCATTTACATTTACCCGATGGTTCCACGACGTCATGTCCATATCGCCGTTGCTTTCCTGCTCGGAAATTTCTCCCTTCGCTGGCATCTTCTCGTCCGTGCGGATGTTAAGACTCTCGGTCGAGGGGGTCCGCTCCATGCTGGTGGACGCAAGTGACGAACCGGACGACAGCAGGGAGCGTGTGCCTGCGCCACCACCTCCAGCGCCACTAGTGTTGCTACATTCCCCGCCATCCTTACTCCCGATAGCACTGTGGCTACGCTGACTCAAATGGCTTTGACTATGATGGTTCAGGCTAAGGTTGGTATTGCTGTTGCTGTGGCCACTTGCGCTGCTGCTGTTGCTATTACTGCCGTTGCTACTGTTGCTGCTGCTCGTGTCAGTCGTAACTGGACCCTGCTGCAGGCCACCCTTGCGCGTGGTGCTGAGATCGAGGAAAGAGGACGCTGTCGTGTCCTGCCCATCGTCGTCCGGTCCATCGAGAAAAGGTTCGGTTTTGGCCGCTTTCAACGTTACGGGCAGCATAGATGCTT
The DNA here is from genome assembly GCA_000349105.1 of Anopheles epiroticus. NCBI lineage: Eukaryota > Metazoa > Arthropoda > Insecta > Diptera > Culicidae > Anopheles > Anopheles epiroticus. Next base: position 31,263 of record KB671963.1, on the reverse strand, counting down.
GGATCGGTTCGCTTGTAGCAACGGTGCTGCCGAGGGCAGGATTACTGAGGCTCTGCTCCAGGTAATCCTTGCTTTCCGGTGGTTCAAACTCCTCCACTCCAGGCTCCACTTTCTGCACCATCTCCGGATCCGCCACTTTTCTTGTCGCACTGCAGCTTGATTGGTGGAATGGTTCGGCATTTGTGATGCGTATCTTAGGCCGCGGAATGGCGTTACGATCAAGAATACGTGTGGACGGGCCCGCCTCCAACAAATCCTTCTCGTCAGCCGATGGAACCAGTGTTACCACCAGAGTACTGTTGCTACCACCGACCACCGGCACCTGCTCGATTTTATTACTGTGCGATCGGTCCGTTGTTATCGATCGTTCGTACTGGCCGATCGAGGCTTTATCATTCTTCTGAACCTCCCCGTTTCCGTTCGATTCCGGTGCGATACTCATGGTGTAAGGTTTCTTCTTAATGAGCATCAGCATTCGTTGGCGGACAGGTGGTTCAGCATGGGAACTTCTTGCTTCATAGACCCCGGCCGAAGCCGAATCAACCTCGAACACATCCTCATCATCGTACTCATTTTCGTCCTCCTCTTCGTCTTCCTCCTCGCTATCCAGTCGCTCCTCATGCTCCTCCTCTTCTTCGTCCTGCTCGAGCTCGTCCTCCTCGTTTTCATCCCTCTCCTCCTCAATCATGTCGTCCAACTCTTCCTTCTCCTCGTCGTCTTCCTCCTCCTCTTCGTCCTCTTCCTCATCTTCCTCCTCATCCTCATCCATCTCAGGTGAATCATTTTCATCCGCTGCCTCTTCCAGCTCCATTCGCTCTATTTCTAGCTCTTGCTCTCCCCGGCAGATGTCCACAACATTGGTGACACCATCATCCGTTTCTCCACCGGCCGGCCCAGGCTCGACCCCAGCCAGCAGCTTACTGTGCACAGCGAAAGAACGGCTGTTGCGCTTCGTCGGCAGTGGATGGTAAATCGTTTGTCCCGTTTCGCTAACGCACGAAATGTTGTACGCACCGACGTCAATCTCGATAGAGGGGCGGTGTGGCATAATACGACCACCACCGGTAGAAACAGAAGCAGAAGCAGGATCGTGGCCATGCTCTGTTCCAGTCGGTGCAAAGCTGTACGACGGTCGAACACCAACCACGTACGCTGACTTTTCCGAGGATGCTGGTATGATGGATCGCGAATATTCTTCTTTGATGATGGGAGTAGCCGTTAGATGATGGGCTTCTATGAACTCTTCGTCGCTCATTGGCACGCTGGTGGCCGGTGCATTTAGCTGTTCCGTCGTCACGTACGGGCCCCAGTTGGTGGGTGTCTCAGTCTTCTGAATTACTGCGGTAATAGCGTTGAACGAAGAGGAGACGAATGGTTCCGTAGTGAGTTGAAACTGTTGAGGTTGCTGTTGCTGCTGTTGGAGCTGAGATGCCGTAGCCGAGGTGCACACCACATCTGCCAGCGTAGTAAGAGCCGGGGCCACTAGCATCGGTGTAGCGGGTGCAATCGTAACTTTTCTCTCCATATCGTCCGACTCACTATCGTCGTCCTTCCCCGGGTGAGCGATAGAAGTTGATGGTGTTGCGTCCACCAGCGAACGTTTCGGTTTGATCGCCAGCTTTTTAGGCGGCCGGAAACGCTGCCCCTGCTTGCCGGCGTAATCAACGCTAACCGAAACAACATTCAATCCGGACGGTCGCGGGGTTGTTGTTGCATTAGTGCCAATATCTTCTTTTTCAGGGGATTCGGACGTGGCACTTATCGTTCCAGTGGACGATGCGTTTGAAGCTGTTTCTGGGAGAGTGGACGTCCCTTCCGGTGTACCATCTTCCACCTTGATCCCTTGCCAGGCGCGTACGATTTTGGGCGATGCGGAGGAACCAGCGGGGGATATTGTAACCGTTGTCGGCGTGGTGTTAATGCTGGCAACGCGAAACACCAACCGCTTTACACTAGACTTTGGTTCCGCCGGAACGGGCGAAGGTGGTGCACATGGCGCCGGTTGCGGTGTCTTACGGATTACGCTGGTGACCATCGCGTTACTGCTGCCGGAGTTGGTAACGTTGCTAGCCACATCTTTCCCGTTCCCAACCGGTTCTTCTTTACCGTCCAGTGCAGACGCCGCTGACGATAGCATTCCCCGTTGCTCACTAGCGCTACGAAAACGCTTAACCCTTCCGCCCGCTTGCCCTTCTTCCTCCTCCCATTGCTGCTCGCGTATCTCACCATCGGTGTAATTGTCGCTCATTTCCTGCCAAGCGCCATTGCTGTATTCCAGCTCTTGGTCATAGTCGCCTGTCAAATCTTCTACCTCACTCTTGCCCAACTGCATGCCAGTACCGCATAGCTGCTGGGATTGTGTTTCTTGATGTTGTTGATTTTGTTGATGTTGTTGTTGTTGTTGTTGATGTTGTTGATGTTGTTGATGTTGTTGATGTTGTTGATGTTGTTGATGTTGTTGATGTTGTTGCTGTTGCTGTTGCTGTTGCTGATGCTGTTGCTGTTGTTGTTGCTGTTGTTGTTGCTGTTGCTGTTGCTGTTGCTGTTGCTGTTGCTGTTGCTGTTGCTGTTGCTGTTGCTGTTGCTGTTGCTGTTGCTGTTGCTGTTGCTGTTGCTGTTGCTGTTGCTGTTGCTGTTGCTGTTGCTGTTGCTGTTGCTGTTGTTGTTGCTGTTGTTGTTGCTGTTGCTGTTGCTGTTGCTGTTGCTGTTGCTGTTGCTGTTGCTGTTGTTGTTGTTGCTGCTGTTGCTGTTGC
>KB671963.1:0-12977 GCA_000349105.1 Anopheles epiroticus | reverse complement strand
GGCAAATGATTTAACAACATAGTGTGAAGGTGTTGTAAAATAGTTAGTTTAGCTTGTTTTATGTTTATCTATCCATCTGCATTTCTATTTCAATTATTTATTGCTCAGTTTGTGATACTTCTCTTTTTCTTACTAATATTCGTGTAGACAGCGTTAAATATTGTAGTTTATTTATCAAATTTAGTTTTTTACACTGAATTTACAATTTTAACAGCCATATCTAACTGTTTTTAGAAATGACCACAATTGGTGTGTAATTGTTTGTTTCCCCAAATCGTTTAATTTTTAATAAGTTAACTAATTAAACATTGTAAGATTAATCTTTAATTACGTACTTACTGTCTTTCCTGTGGCATTGTAGAATAGTTCCGTCGAGGGTATGTACGTGTCCACGGGCCGATCAAACTACCCGTTTCGCGTGATAGAAAGCGATGTGGCCAGCATTCACAGCATTTCCTCCCTCGGTATAGTGGGCCGTATAATGGCGGGTGGTAGCATCGATACAAGCGGTAAGGCACAAAACGCTAGAATTCCTGGGAGGTTATCAGTTCATGTTGTTTCTTTCATTTCTGTTTAACATTTTTACAGCGCACAGCGCCGGTGCATCCAGTGTGAAGCAGGTGTCGGTCGCGGGTAAGCAGCAACCCAGTAAAAAGGGCACAGGTGGAACCAGTGGACAGGTGCCAGTAGCAAGTATGCAATATTAGAGCAACATGTTTTCTCGTTAGATATAATCCTCGTAGTCATCTACTATCAAAATTATCTAGCTATTTTGGAATGTCATTTTAGTTGAAGACATAATCCCACAAGGTGTACAATATAGTTATAGAAAGATTGATTTGTTTTTGAAAAAGAGTTTTAAATGCAGGGATGTTATATTATGCAACTTTTAACATAAGGTTCATATAATACATGTGCAACTTTTCGAGGTTACTAACCATTCGCTTCGGAAGAGTTTTGCTGATAAAATATGGAGTTTAAAAGGGTTTTACACATACATACTTATAAAGCGAGGTTATTCGAAATTCAGTCGCATATAGCGAATGTAGCGTAAGCGCGAGCATGAATTATATGAATATTTTACTTTTCGTTGTGATTGTGCTATTTTGCTGTTTATTTTGTTTAAAAACTGTCGAATGACCACTTTAATATCATTATCCATCCTTAGTTTTAGAGTCTAACTCATTTTTTTTATTCGGTAGTAACAGCCAGGCCATATTCCTAGAGCCTAACTCATATTATGTCCTAATTTTGCCATTCTCTATAAATAAATACAGTTTCTCTTTGCCATTATTTATGGACTGTATTTATTAGAAGATCATGTTACATAGTTGCTGTTTGACCGATTTATCATTTACAACACAACTGTAAAATTAAACTATTATTTTAAATTATGGTGAAATCTGTATTTTTACAATACGGCCTGGTCGTCACTATTGAAAAAAAAATCTGTATTTAGCTGCTCTTATTTGGGTATTTTAGTCTAATTTAATGTTTAATTTTTTGATAATGTGTCAACGAATTCTATCTTATCATTCGTATTTTTCGCCCAAACCTATAAAAAAGGATAATTATGATTGAACATTATATTGCACCACAAATCTGACCCTGTCGTACACGGGCAACTAAAATGGTATTAACTTTTGTTGTTTAATCTCTCTGCTATCACAATTAAACGTTATCAGCGCTACATATAATTACTTCTCACCACTCCTCATCGCCAGCGCAATTGTGATCGATTAAAGCAGACTATAAACTAAAGTATTTTTGTTTAACCCACTTCTCCATTTCAGCGAGCTCTGACGTTATCAGCAACACAAAGAACTCGGGTCCGTCGAAAACCACCGATGCAACGTTCGCTGTCCCCGCCATCCCCGCTAATACCATCATCACCACCAGTGCACCCGAGCGGCCGGTTGCACCACCGCGCCGGAAGAAGAAGGCGCGCAAACTCTCGAGCAGCTCATCCGAGCAGTTCAACATGAACGAAGGCCTTAAGCTACCACCGGCGGACAGTTCGTCTAGTGAGCTGCTAACGGTAAAGATACCGTCCCTCGCGCCCAACCCAGATAGTGGTTTTGTCGGTGCAGTCAGACCAGATCAAACGATCGCTGCTGCTGTCACCGCGAGCAGCACAACGACCAAGCACAGTAGCAGCACTGGTAGCAATGGGGTGAGCAGTGCGAGTAGTGTCGAAGTTACCACCACTGGCGGTGATAGTAACAGCGGTCAAACGCTTCCCTCGCCCGCCACTCTGGAATCGATAACGCGTGAAATAGAAAACTCGTTCGAGGAGGCAGCGAGTGCGGTAGCGAATGGCGCAGCCGTACCATCCCTCTCGAACGGTGGCAATAGTGGCGCTGCTGGTGGTGGAGGTGCGGGCGGTGGAAGTGGATCGCTCACGCGCATGACATTTGGCGGCAGCCAGCCCAAGTGCAGCCATATTAGCCCGACCGGCAGCCTGAAGAGCGTATCCGGGCCGTCGTCCCACGTTAGCTGGACGGATAATGCGCAGGGGCTGAACATTTACAAAGCTACCAAGGGCCAGTACGTGGTGAAGCCGACCGACGGAGCGTTTAACAAGGCGGAGGGCCCATCCCGGGACGAGATAGCACGGGTCGAGCGAATCCGACGCGAGTTTTTCCGTAACGTGGGCAGCATCGGGGTGGGGAGCGGCATCAGCGGCACTGGCAGTGTTGGTGGTGGTGTGCCAGGTCTCGGTGTCGGTGGGGGGATGGGCAACCACCGGAAGAACTACTCCATTACCGGCACAAACAGTCTGGAGGGGGGCATGCGGCATGGTAGTCTCGCGGCCAAGCAGCTGCAGTTGCGCGAACGCCGCAAGTCGGCCGGCGACGAGGAGCAGTTCAAGCAGATGAACATGTACGTTCGGACGCGTACCAACTCTGGCAAGCAGCTCACCGACATGGAGATACTAGAGCAGGTGCCAGTGAAAAATCTGGACACTGGTGAAAATTTCCCCCTCTCTGCGGTGGAGGAAAAGTTGCCTCAGTGCATCAATCCACTCTCACTGCACATCATGCGCCTTACCAGCCACATCCCGGAGACGGACGAGGAGTCGGTTGGGCCGCAGCCAGACTCGGACTCGATACAACCCGGCTACGAGGAGGAATTGGAGGCGGAGGGCATCGAGGGTGGCCGGCTGAAGCGACGCACCGCCCGGCTGAAGCGGTTCATCCGCTCGACTGCGAAGAAAACAGTCAGCAAGGCGAAATCCATCGCATCGGAAGTGTCGCACGCTCGGCACAAGGAGGACGTTGCCGACATCCAGGACGTAGGCAACCCGGAGCAAAACATCAAGATAAAAGCATCCAGCACCAACAAGGGTCCGTACGACTTTGCCAAGCTGCAGCACGTCCAGGACCTGTCAGGGGAGCACACGGTTGCGGTATGGTGTATGAAGTTTAGCAGCTGCGGCCGACTGCTGGCGACAGCCGGGCAGGATCGCGTGCTCTGCATCTGGGTGCTAAAGGATGCGTACCCGTTCTTTCAAACCATGCGCACGAAATACAATGCGGACCAGAAATCTTCGCCCACGCCGTCGGAGGAGGCATTGAATGCGTCCCTCATCTCGCCGACGGATGAGTCTACGGTGTCGATGCAATCGGACGAATCGTCCTCGTCGGCACTGTCGCCGGGCCCGTTCATGCCGCGCTCGTTTTGCACCTACACCGGCCACACGTCCGATTTACTGGACGTGTCGTGGTCGAAGAACTACTTCATCCTGTCCAGTTCGATGGACAAAACGGTACGTCTGTGGCATATCTCCCGGCGGGAATGTCTCTGCTGCTTTCAGCACATTGATTTCGTGACGGCGATCGCGTTTCATCCGCGGGACGATCGGTACTTCCTGAGCGGCAGTCTGGACGGCAAACTGCGCCTGTGGAACATCCCGGAGAAAAAGGTGGCACTGTGGAATGAGGTGGACGGACAGACGAAGCTTATCACGGCGGCCAATTTTTGTGCGAATGGGAAGTTTGCGGTGGTGGGGACGTACGATGGTCGGTGCATCTTCTACAACACGGACCAGCTTAAGTACCACACGCAGATTCACGTACGCTCGACTCGAGGGAGGAATGCGATCGGGCGCAAAATCAGCGGTATCGAACCGATGCCAGGTAAAAGTGTAGGCAAGAAAGACGATAAGGGAAGGGGGCTTCCAATTAACGTTGTTCGTTTATTTCCAGGCGAGGACAAAATTCTGGTCACCTCGAACGACAGTCGCATTCGGTTGTACGACCTGCGGGATTTGAACCTTAGTTGCAAATACAAGGGCTATCTTAACTCCTCCTCCCAGATAAAGGCATCGTTCAGCCACGACGGCAAGTACATCATATCCGGCTCAGAAAACCAATGCATCTACATTTGGAAGACGCACCATGAGTACACCAAGCTCAGCTCGGTATGCAACCATGCCATGGACGCTCAAATCATCGAACGCTTATACACATTATACTTATTCGCTTTGTTCGCTTTCGCTTACGTAGGTTCGCCGCGATCGTAGTGATTTCTGGGAGGGCATCAAGGCGCACAATGCGACCGTCACGTGTGCAATCTTTGCACCGAGACCGGAGGCAATTATCATGCTCGATCCGGACGAAACGAGCTCCAGCAATGTAAGCCACCGTAAACGTTGGGGCAGTGTGCGAAAACATCCATAACTAATGTAACTCCTCTCTCCGTCCACAGATCTCTCTGAACCAGTCGTTCGTGGAGCAGAGCAAAAAGGCGTGCCGGGGGTACGTGATGGTGAGTGCCGACTTTAGCGGCTGCATTAAGGTGTTCATTAACAAAACGAAACCGAAACACAGCAGCCTTCCGTACACGGCGATTGCGGACTAAGCGGAAATTGCGGCCGGCAAAGGGACATGTTTGCGAATGATCTTAGTGATGCCATTTAGGAACAGAAACACGGACAATAGCTAGGGGGAGAGATCGATCACGTGGAGACCCGGTGTGCAGCTAAGCGAGCGTAGAAAACTGATTCTGCTGGGTGAGGAGAAAAAATTATCCAAACGCAATATTTCGAGAGGTAGAAAAGGGAACGGGATAGCCCCAAATCACGTTGCATATAACGGGACGATTGTAGGAAGTTACGTACGTCCTGGTTAACACATCACTGTACCGGTTGCTGTTTTTTTTAAACTAAAAGCCAGTTCCGTACAATCGGCAAACTAGGATGTTTGGCTCGACCGTCTCTCCTTACTAGCAAGCGCGGATGAACGCAAGAGAGGGGGTACCAAAAATACGAGATAATGAGACGTCCAACTTGACAGGAGCATGTATTACGGCAATCTATATTTATTTGTTTCCTTTTTTGTTGTGTTTAACTTGCAGTCATGCAGCTTTTTTCTAAATCAATGTTTCTTTAAACCTCGTGCTTTTATTTTGCTATTTAATGTAGTGTTTAATAGTACACGTGTCCTTACATTTACATTACGCGATGTTTCAATTTTGAGCTAGTGAATGTCTTTGTGGTATCGAGTTCGTGCGCGCAACGTAGGATAGTGCACCTGTCCCATGAGGTCACGCATGAATTCCAAAATACCGAGTTGATGGTGGCTGTTTGAGCTGGGGTGGGGAAAAAAAGAGAAGCTTTAAAATAAAAGCAAGCAGTTAACTTATTCTAATCATTGGCATGTAATTACAACTGCTTGCGGCACCCGTCAGTGCACGGTCCGTGGGTGGATATTGCAGGCATTGCTGACCAGAAAACAAAACATGTCTAGAGGTTATAACACCAAATACTTGAGGTAGGATTAGTATGGTAAGATTTTACTAACGCAGGGTAAACATTATGGTGGGATAAACGGAAGCAACAATAAGACAAACCAAAATTAAATGAAAAACATTTATTACGCAAAGAATACTGTTGGAAACTGAAGATGAAAAGATGAGGAGGGATCGCATTACCACGTGCAACTTTTGCCATGGTTATTTAAAACCTCTATGTAATCTTATCCTGCTGCGAACCTACACACACGTGTTGTCGAATATTAAGTTTTGCACAAAATGGCAAGGAATCTTATCGTGAAGTTGAATGAAAACGTTTACTTGATGGTTGCAACCATGCGGATGCTGATTCAGATATTAGAAAAGCGCGAATTGTTTAGTGCGGCCGTTCGTGTTCTTACTTTGTGGATTAGTTTTCTTTATCAAACTATGTTAAATAATACACAAGACACTCTCGCCCTTTCCCACCCCTCTTCTAACTCTCATCTCTATGTCTGTCGGTAAGGATCGTGTATATTAGGGTTGTGAGCAGGTGTAGACAACTTATATATTTTAGCTACAGTTTTTGGTTTATGTATTGTTTCTAGGAGGATAAACCTGATCCTCCTCCTTCTCCCTGCCTCTCCTCTCCAGTCAAATGTCCTATTATCTCACACTACTGGGCGGAAGGGTGATAATTTATGAACCAATTAGTGTTTACAAAATAGCAAACGTTAAACACATATACAACTAGTCTTGTTTATCGATTTATAACGCTTTTCTTTTGTTTAATTTTGCTTGCAACATAAATTCCGTGCGGTACGCACGCATACGCATGAGGATGCTTATGTTACACTACATAACACATGTAAGCGCATATATTAGAAGTACCTAGTGCTTTTACCACGGTGTAGCTGTGTGTTTAAAAAACACATAGCCTACGGGAAACAGGACAAGGACGTGTTTCGTCGGAAAGGGATAAAGATGTTTCACCTTTTGCGATAGCACCTGGTGGATGTTCTCGATAGCAGACATCCCCAGTCACGGTTGGGGCATGAAAAATGGAGCGTGAAAAGGAACATCGCTATTCTATCTATTGCCTTTAGTTTATGCACCTTCCATACCCAGAAAGGCAGCCTTCACGTAGCCTCATTCAAGCATGTCCAAGCACGGCCTGAATGGGCAGAAAAAGGGGGCAACTGATTGGGAGAAGGGAGACAGCACGGAAATGCAAAGAAATTATTGAAAAGAAAAAGAAGCAACTAACAAAGCTGTAAATGAACGGAAACGAAAACGCATAATTAAATATAAACTTTGTTGGTATAACAAATGTAGTTAATATAGAACACTGTATAAAAAAATATCATTCGCCTTTCTTTTTCATTATTCGAATTTGTAAGCGCCACTTGCAAATGTTGACAAACGAAAAGAGTAAACCCTGTTCAGCGCACGAGCAGCTCATTAACTGTCCGCACTGTAATGTCTCGGGCCTGGATCTTGTTCCGGCAGCCCGGATCGACGCACGTCAGCTGCACGATGCGCACCGGTTGAAACTGGATGAATCCGTTGCGCGAAAACTGGCACTGCTTGAGTGTACTGTTCTCGGGCGTCAGCTGCAGGTAGACAAACAGGGCCGGCACACTGACCGACACCTCCAGGCTGACGCTGGTCAGGTTATTCCGCTCGCTGCAGACCGCCGACACGACGTTGATCGCGACCGTCGGCTGGACTCGTTGAGCCGCGCGGATGTTCTTTAGTTTGTCCAGCAGCGCAAAGTTTTGCGCGATCATTTGGGGTGGCACTAACGATTGGTGCTGCTGTCCGGCCTGCGGATGGCGGTAGGCGTACAGCAGCACTAGATGGTCGGCCGGGTGCAGCCCCTGATTGGCAAGATGCCCGTACACGTCCCAGTGCTTGACGAGCACGACCGTGTTTGGCGGTACCTCGATCTTGTCCATCCGCATCCGTTCGACCACCCGGAAGCTGCCGTACCGGTGGATGCGTATCTCCACATCCCACAGCTCGGGAGCGGTGCCGAGCGTATCCCGCACCGCAACAACCTCCAGCTGCCGGCGCTCATTGATGAATGCGACCAGATGCTCCGGGGCGAAGATGTCGCGCAGCCAGACGTGCAGCAGCTTGAATGTGCCGCCGTACTCAATGGACGACCAGGACGGTGCTATCCAGACGTCATTCAGCTGCCAGTAAAGGGCGCCCATCGTGCCGTGCTCGAGCCGACGGGCCCGGTACACCTCTGTCTCGGTCTTGACGATCATCGCCTGGGACAGCTGGCTGAGGTAGATCAGCTCCGGCCAGTAACCTTCGGCGGATGGATCGCTTGGCAGCGGTAGGTTGAAATTGATCATGTCAAGTATCGGTACGTTGCGCAGCGGGCTGTGCTGGCGGTGCTCGATCAGCTTGGACAGCTCAGTGGGACGGTAGCTGCGTGCTTCCGGCCAGCTGGTGAAAGCCGGGAATGACTGGAAGCCATACTCAGACACGAACCGACCACCGCGGTACTGCGCGGCATTCCATCCGTCCAAGAAGTAGTTGTAGTAGTGCACTGGAAAGTGTAAAAAAAAAGATAAAGAATGCGTTGTTTTGCTGTATGAGTATTTACGAGAAATTTTCGTGGGTTAGAAATATAGTGAGGCCTAGATAGGGAAGTTTCCTTTCAGGGTTTGTTTTCGTTTACTGTTTCAAAACTAATCGTTAGCAAAATCACAGTTTTTCGTAAGTTTGTCTTATCATCACGTCTTATCACGGATCACAGTTTTTCGTAAGTTTGTCTTTATAAAAACTTAAACGATTAAACTTTGATTGACTGTAATAATAACTAACATTTTTATCTTGTTTGTTTGCAACTATGAAACTTGCAGCCAATGGCAATTAGCAATTAGTTCATTTGTCTTTATGTTTTACACTCCAAGTAAATCAACAAATTCATAGAAAACTTACAAAACAAATGTTAAAACTTCTATTTCGCCATAGCATTAATTTTGTAATCAAACAAATTAAGAAACTTTGAACATCAAACAAATCATCATCAGCAATCATAATCAGGCCCGTAGCGAAGGGTTGGCCAAGGGCGCCACCTGTCAGGGGGCGCCAAAATTACAATTCTATAACTAGTGATGGGGGGGAAGGGCGCTGATATGAAATTTTGCCAAGGGCGCCACTTAGACCACTTTCTTCGTAAGTGGTCTTAACGTCCACGTAAATGAAATTTCTATCACCCCAGTACTTACCATCGCCGTAGCGTGGATCCTGCGGATTGGTGGCAATATACCGCTCCTTAAGTGACAGATCACCGTTCGACGGCGAGGAGAGCAGCACCGTCCGCCACGGGTCGTTCGCTTCCACCGTCGGTAGCACCGTCCGCACGTACAGCTCGACGTACTGCGTGTAGTACGCACTGTAGTTCGCTTCCGTCTTGTACCAGTTCTGGCGCAGTGCCACCTCGTTCTCGTTGTTCGTCGCCCATACGGCCACGCTCGGGTGATGCTGGATACGGCGCACGTTCTGGCGCACCTCTTCCTGCACCGTGCGCAAAAAATCCGAATCGGACGGGTACATCGAGCAGGCAAACATCAGGTCGTGCCAGATCAGCAGCCCTAGCTCATCCGCCATGCGGTAGAAATGGTCGCTTTCGTACAATCCGCCGCCCCACACGCGCAGCATGTTCATATGTACATCGCGGGCCGCGTACAGTAGGAACTTCACTGTCAACACAACGTATTGCCAATTGAAAAAGTTTCGTTACGGGTGAAAGGTGCCGACAGAAGGTACATACCATAATTCGCGTCGTACGAACGTTCGGGCAGCACCGAGGAAGGGATCCAGTTCGAACCCTTGGCAAAGATGGGCACATCGTTGACCTTGAAGTAGAACATCAGCCCATCGGTGGTGCGCTCCTGGCTAAGCAGCACCGTCCGGAAGCCGATTCGGATCACCTTCTCCGAAATCATCGTGTCCGGGTTCGCCATCTTAACGCTATTCACTGCCGCATCTTCCCAGCGGACGTATAGACTGTAGAGCGTCTGCTTTCCGTACCCGTTTGGCCACCAGCGCTCCACCGCATCACGGGCCACAGTTAAGCCGTGCTTTATCAGCAACTCCCCATGCTCGTTGGTTTCATTCGTTACCGTAAGCGTTTGTTCGGACTCGTGCACCACCAACGGTACCCCGCTGCAAAAAAAATCAACCCGAATGGCGATCAGCAATAGGTTAAATCAATACTCGGAACTAAAAACATACATGATTTTGAACGTAAGTACACCTTTGAGCTGAGCACTAGCGAGCCCGGTCTCAAGATACACGCCAACTGCGATGGTCCACTGCTCACTGCCGTTTACCTCTATTTCGCTGATCACCACCGTCAGGTCGCGGATCAGAGCTGAGCTGTAGTACTCCAGCCGAACCGGCTTCCAGATACCCATTGATGGTGCTGCCAGACCCCAGTCCCAGGAAAAGCTGGCCTGCATCTTGCGGATCAGATTCACGTGACATTGGCCGTGATATACATCCGGCGGGCAGATCGGTACGATGGGCAATGCACGGCCCTTCGCACGCTCGCGGGCCTCAATGACGGGCGAGCGGAACTGGAGGCGCAGCTCACGCGTTTCTCCATCACACTTTTAACCCAATAGCGAGAGAGAGAGAGAGAGAGAGAGAAAGCGAGAGAGAGATAGAGAGAAAGATAGAAAGAGCAGAAAAGAAAATAATATCGTTAGAGAAGTAATTGACTATCTTCATCTTTCAGGTTTTGTGTCTAAATTGAAAACTACTTTCAAAGTTAGAAAAAGCGACTCGAAGTGATATCGATAAAATAATCTAATTGACATTTGCATTCCTTGTTCTATTTTTTTCATTGAATTCTATTGTTTTCATTAAACAACAAATCTGCTACTTTAGACCGTACTTTTAATGGATTTTTTTTTCTGAAAACACCTAAATTTCAGTGGGAATTTTTCAGGAACAAAAAAATATTCGTGATATAGTTCAAGTGCGATATCGTAATTCCTCTATACTTATCTATAAAACCACAAGTGGCTATCGTTAGCGCCCTCCAGCCCATCATCAAGGAAGTGATCGAAAGAAAAACAAAGCAGCAACATAGGCAGAAATGGTTCGGTAAATGGTAAATGAGGGGGAATGAACTGCTACTCGCTAGCAGTTCATCTTCGAGCGTCTGTTCTCCATGTTAGGAGCGGCTCAAACCAGCGTCTGTTCCCCAGGTTAGGGGCGGCTGTACCATCCGTCCTGGCATCCTACGGGACGTAAATCGGCTAGGATGCGTTGTTCCACCGACGAGATAGGAAGCGGGGGGAGAGGCCTTGCAAGCCACCCCCTGTATCATTGCAACGAATAGACACCAAAAAGATACACCGATTTGGACCAATTATACCCGACCAACGCTAAACGGATTGGTGACCTGGCCATGTCTCTCAGACGTGCTCAGTGATGAGCGGGCCAAAGAAGAAAGAAGAGAAGGTTCGGTAAATGAAAAATCAAAATCAGCGTCACAGTGGTCGAAAAATAACTCGTGAACTGAACATGTTGTAATATGCAATTCGGCAAATATTGTAACATGAACTTCGATCAGAGCCAAGTTACAAAAAGTGCAAGATCTTAGCACAAAGCAAGTTACACTCACAGTCAAAGAATTGCTTCGTTTTGCCGAATTTGGTATTTGACGATGAGAAAACATTCGTTATCCAGCTGTTCGTTGTTCGTTTTTACTTGCCAGCGAGAGCAGCTGAAAAATTGCAACTTTTGCTGGCACACCAGAACTAGATAGCCGACCATGGTGATGGGGTGGCCATAAGCGCTTAGTAAGGCATTGGTCTAATGTTGTTGCGCGCAACATTGTTGCTCAGCAACAATCAGTGGTAGTGGTCTATGAATGTTGCCGGTAACATGCAGAGATATATTTTACCAGCAGCAATGTTGCTCGCAACAACATTAGACCAATGCCTAAAAGGAGCCTTGTGATACCCCAGGAACGCAAACATTTTGCAGACCTTGGACATTCCAACAGGGCTCAGTACGCACCACCAGAGGCGATTTTTTCTATAAAGATGATTATACCATAATTGGTTCATCACTTCTATGATTATACCATATTTAGAACTTATGAAATTTTAAATGAATGGATAGTATTTAACCACATAGTACATATTCTTAGATGGCACAACAACCCTTGTAGGATCAAGCCCACTATTGTGTCCTGGCTTTTACTGTACGTACGGTGGCCTGATACTTAGTATGCCCATAGCAGGATAGTAAATCCTGCGTATTAAGGGCGACAGCAGTCCGAACGAGATTCGATATGACTTCGAATATAACAGGCCTACGCTGTTACCACTTATAAAACCACCGAACAGACTCCATTTGTTAGTTCTTAATATTTTTGAGAATCAAAATATTGCCATAAAAGATACTATTGGTTCAAATATTTTTGGTAGGAAAGATATTTCTAGCTCCCCGGTCATATTTACCCCTGTAGGACCATAGTTTACCTATCCTTGCTTTGCAGCGCGTGTGCTAGGCGTTTTGCAAGCCGGGCCGCAGTTCATCACACTTACCAGCTGCTTCACGTCGTACCGGTACCGGACAAACATGTTGTCGGTGACACCCAGCAACTTCTCGCCCAGATATACGCTTGCGAACGTATCCACTCCGTGAAACGTCAGCAGCACATACCGATAGTCCTCGGCAAGACCTGCGATCGCGAGACGGTACGGAAGCGATTAATCGATTCTAGTGTATCACCAAACCAGCTTCACCACTCACAGGAAAGATTCGTCCGATAGATCCAGTCCGTCTCGCCCACCCAGCTCGTGTTGTAATCGTTGTAGTCCTCCAGCAGCGATCCGATTATCATGCTCTGCTCCAGTGCACTGTAAACGCCCGACGGCACCGTCTGGTTCTGTATGACGAACACTGCAACGAGCGGAAGCTCATTATTTCCCATTTCGTGCGGCACTAGCTGCCGGCAACGCTTACCTCCCTTCGTGTCCTGAATCCGCCACAGCAGCTCCAGGTCCAACTCGGCGGAACGTTTTGAGGTCACGTGCTGGTTAAGCATGATCGTCACCAGCAGCAGGATGACGAACAGGAAGAACTTGAGTGCATCCAGCATGGTGCAGGGAACGGCCGCCGCCAAACAGGTTTCGGCCTGTTGCTTATTTTCGAATGTGTACCAGCTTTCCCTTGCTTCCTTTCTCTCTCTCTCTCTCTCT
>KB671962.1:23715-51702 GCA_000349105.1 Anopheles epiroticus | reverse complement strand
CATTCCACCTTTCCGTCGGGGTTCATCCGTTGCGCGCGCTACTCCTTCGGGATCAGATGAACTGCATCCCAAACGCTCAGCGAAACCGTTTCGCCTTGACTTCCTCTCTCTTTCTCACACTTCGCCCTGTCCTGTCATACCGCTGTCCCTGTCAAACGGTGAACCGCTGTTGGTAAACAACAACCACATTATGATTTAAAATTACTCAAAATGCAAAAATATCACCTACTAGTAAAACTCATCCAAAACCTCCACAATCCATTCGGTCATCATCCAAACGTCCCCAGAGATTAACCTTCAGTGTGTTTCCTTAAACAACCGTTCGTCTTTGCCTCGTCTCGCCTCGCACGACCGTCCAAAACTGTGACAAATGGTACGTCATTAGACGTTGTCGCATCCAATCGGCTACTGGAACTGAAACTCCTTCCGCTGCCTTCCGTCTTTCGCCCGTCTTTTCGCTCTCCCTCCTCTTCGCACCCAGAATATCGCCCGTTGATCGATCGCCAGCGGTCGCCACTTACGGAGGAAATGTATTTTGCATACGGGTTTTAGCCGTCGCCAGCGAAACCGCGTTGATCAATTATTCGTCGTAGGTGGCATATGGGCACATGGTGTGCCATTTAGAGAATATTGATTACTCAGGGAACAGCGGGACGACGTGGGGGACGGTGGGCGTCGTGGTCGGGAGCAATTAAGGAAGCGGGAAAGAATATAAAGTGCAGTGGGTGAGATTTCATCGGTAAGCAGCAATAATAATCCTCTCATAAATTGCACATTTTTTATTGCCCCCTGTGTGTGCCGCATGCAACACGCCTGTGCGACATTTCGATGTCTGTATTTATGAAGGCAGAGGCACAGAGCCGCAGATCTCGTTTTTGGAGGATTCGTTTTCTTTCCCCCTTTTTTTTGACCGTTGGTACCGGTGGAGATGCCGATGCGAGTGGAGTTGCTAATTTATGAAACCAATAAATCGGTCTTTTTTTGGGAGTAGATGTGTGGTTCTTTCACTGTTGGTTGTTGTTTTTACCATTCCGTTCGGATGGAGACATACGTCGGTGCGGCACGGGCGAACGCAAAGGACGGACGGTAGCGGCAGAACGTGGCGTCTAATAAACCTGTATTGCTAATCTAATGCTAATTAATTAGCCGATTTACCCTAATCCTGCCCCAGTGCTGCTTCGAACGTTTGCTGCTCGGTTTCACCCGGTAAGGTGCGCAGCGCAAAACAAGCAACACCGCAGCACGCTAAAATCGTTCGTTGAATGCGTTCCGAGCCTCCCGAAATCGATGTTGATAAAAACTAAAACCACTCTGTCCGGCGATCCGCAGATGGTTTTCGGTTTTCGGTGTTTGCCTTTTGGGTGGGGGGGGGGGGGGGGTAGGATGGACAACTTCAAACCAAGCGATGCTGTGCTGTGGTGAAACGAATCGCCGATCGAACGATCGTACCTAAATGGTAAATAATCGCTAAAGACCACACAGCACAGCAAATTGCCTAAATATTATGGATGAGTTCATCTGCCGCAGCTTAATCCGTCTACGAATTTCAATCGTCTGGCAGTGGAGGATGGGCTTCGGTGTGCGTGCGTTGTGGCGTGGATACATGTGCGCTCTCCGTCACGGAGTTTCGCCGATTTCCATTTAGATGGGTGAAGGAAAAAATGTGAAAGGATAAGGACGCGGCTGTGGCGCGGCTGGAAGGGAGGTGCTGGCTGGTGAGGGGAGACTTTTGCAAGAGCAAAGATGGAAGATGCCTCAACACGATCGTTCAGAGTTAAGCTAAAGAGTAGAAATGATTTTTTTAAATTTATATTCTATATATTCTATATTCTATTTATTCTTGAATGTTTTTTTCTGCAATATGACTGTAATTGAACCCATTAATGCCTGCTCACAATTTCTACCTTTAATTTAAATAAAATTGAATAAAATAAAATTCGTAATAGTTTCTAAAAAAACAGTTTACAGTAATCAGATAAATTAAATTTGTGTAAAAATAAGACAAAACTTGGAAAAATAAGACAAACATGGAGACAATGGTATGGGAAAATTGTTCTTCCAAGAAGAAAATAAAGAGAAAAAATCTAGAGCGTTTTTAAAAGTAATACCAAAAGATAATAAAGTAATCAAAAGGATCTTAAAATAAATTTAGAGCATATGAAACTTGAATAAGAAAGAATTTAAAGGAACGCCAAAAAAGAATTATCAATTACACTTGATTTAACTCTAAACATTAAAACACAATACCTTAACAAAACTATAATTTAGCTTTGCTACAAATATCAAGCTAATCAGTTTGCAGCAATCGTCCATTTTTATTCATTAATAATATTCCTACGGATAATTCAAGCGTACCACCTTTTCGAGATACTATAAAGTTACGAATATTATTATTATTTTTAGTGGCAAACCAAGCAATGGAACATTGTACAACTACAACAAACATCCTAAATGCAGAACTCACAAAAATAATCACACACTTATTTTGCATAGCCAATATACTTAGAAGTTTCGTTTTGTGCAAATTATAGAATTTTCTAAAATACGTGAATGAGGTTTTCTTGTTTATCTTATCGTTTCAATATATGTTTGTGATAGATAATGGGAGAAATTCACTCTCATCGAGGGATTTCTTTTTAATTGTTTGGGTCCTGTTCAAATTTGATCTTATTTACTTAATAACTTTTTCCTTATTTAGTTGACACTTTCGTTCAGGTTTAACTGTGTGTTAAAGAAATAAATTAGAATAAAATTATAAATAATCCTAAAACTATGAATATATGGTAAACAAACAAACATTTTTTTTGGAATAAGCTGTCCCCGCTGTCAGTCAAAGATACTACGATAAAAAAAAACTTAATAAGCAGCTCTTCGATTTTGCAGCAGCATGCCACTTAAATATTGCTCAATAAAAATGTTTTCACCGGCACTGGGCAATAAAAGCAGCAAAAGTCCCGCTGACCGCCGACTAAATTAGCCATGTCGCATGTCGTCTATCGACGCTTTTATCACAAGATAAACAAACCTTTTTCCTTGAGTGCCAGCAGTGTGCGACAGTTTTCCTAACGTGACCTGCACGTGTCGTGCATGTGTTGGGTACAGAAAGGTTTTTCGTAGCCTTTATTCTCCACCCCGCATTGGCCTAGCTTATCGGCTGAACGACATGCAAGACAGTCCAAACCAAAAATAATCAAAACAAAGCTCTCGGCAACGCAACAACGGCGACCGGTGCGCGTTGAGTCAACCCGGCATAGTGGATTGCTTGGTTCCAAAACGACGACCCATTGCGCTCCGTTTCTCGTGGTCCGCATCTCTTCGCATCTCTCTCTCTCTCTCATTCTGTCTCTTCCATACTGAGCTGGCCTTCGAACATATAGATATTTATGTATGGCATGTTTTTCCCCTCCGCTGCTGTCGCTGCTGTTGTTATTGCCTTCGCAGCCATCGGAGACCACCCAGGATGATTTTTTGACTTTTATTATAAAAGCGCACGGCATTATGCTGCATATTATTATCCCAGGGCAATCCTGTCCTGTCCTATGGGATGTACGGGTGTGTATGTGTGCGTAGCTGGGTGGTGGACGTTTTCTGGCCGCAACTCGTCGTGGGCAGCTTCTTTTCGTCATCTGTTCCGTCAATGTTGCCTTTTTTCCGCCTTTAGCTCGTTGTAGATAGGTTTGTGCCGATTTTGGTAAGAATAGGATTCATTGTGCTGTTAGATGTTTTCCTTAGTTTATTGTACACAATGGTACAAATAACCTGAAAATCACAGTTAAATTTAAGCAAACTTTAATTTATCCTTCCAGTAATTGTTTTTTTTAATCTTAAAAAAGGTAATAAATGGTAAAAACCTAACTTAATAAATGGTGAAAAATAACTCAAATACCACAATTAAAATTAAAGCATGAATAAGAGCATTTTAAAAACATAAGAAAAAGCGTAGTAAATAGTTTGTATCCGTAATGAGTGAATTAGTGATAAATTTATTTATTTATGTTTTTAATATGGCCGTTAAATTAACTTACAATTTACTTCAAAACGTAGCAAAAATACAGTAAATTATAATTTTTAATCACAGTACTGAATTTTTTACTAAAAATAACGTGTAAGTGGACACAAAACTTTCATTTCCAACCATTTGCAATAATTATTAAAATTAAATAACGAACAAAACTAAAACCAGCCGCAGCACAACATGAGCATTCTACAATGTTTCAGCGTATGGCCCTGAACGGGTGGCTGTGGTATAGACGTCGTCTGGCTGGCGTTTTGTGCAATTAGTTTGTTGTGCTTTGCCGTGCTGTAACGGGCCAAACCGACCCAACCGAACCGAACCCTTTCCAAATTGGTAGCGGGGAACCGAACGGCGAGTAGCTCGCACGGAGAAAAAGAATTAAAAACGTACACGGCAGACACAAGACAATCCGAAAATCCTTCAAACTCGAAACGTCACTACAAAACGGTCAGAATAAAATCGCTGCCACAAGCGAGCAAAAACTAAGAATGGTCAAAGCACACAAAAATGACACAAAAAGAAAATATAACACAATCGCCAGAAGAGACATACTGGCCCAAATCGTGAGCTTTCGAGGCGTCTTTTGCTTGCGCCATGTTCCTCCCGTTGTGGTTGGCCATTAGGTTGGTAGCAGGGTAAAGTTTTCGCGAGCCTGTCGTGCTTTCGGGATTTTTCTCGATCGTCCGCAAAACGTTCTTGTTTTTGTTTTGCTTTCGTTGTTGCTTAATTTGCTTTCATCCTTACAAGCGATCGGGAACTCCAGCGAACCACATTCACCCGCCGGCCATGAAGCGAATAATTTGTTACAGTTTTTTTTTTGTTCGCATTGCTTGTAGTGTTTTGCTCCCTGGATGTCCTTACCCCAGCCGCCCTGCCCGAGGGGCAGGTGGACGTCGTTCATGCCAGCTCGATCCGACCTGCTCACAGGTGGTTGCGGTGGCGCTCATTTAAAGTTTTGTACTTTATTGAAAAGGAACGGCCCACTGTTTCCTCGCGATAAGGAACCCCCGGGAAGCAGCGACAACGGAAGAGGGAGTGTAGCGTAATGGGTTTAAAAATATGGTACTCACTGTTTTTTTTTTTCGAGACATGATCAAATCAAGGAAATTGACATAATTGCGGCAAAAATTGTACAATGTTTATTTGTGTGTTGGCTTTTGGCTTTGGTAGCCGGCAATTTTGTGGACGCAAAAGATTGTTATCGTGTTTGGGGCCCTTGTTCTGACGGGTGGTGGTGTAGGTTACGTGTGTGAGGTAAGAACAAGCTAGCAAACAAGCTGAAAAACTGAATTCAATCATAAAGCTATTGTACCCCGAAAAAAGGAGAATTTTTCACAGGAAATTGAACTTAATTTTAATTTAATTCTGCTTTTCAAGTTTGATGAGGGATAAATATTTAAGGGAGAAACAATAATAAAACTTCCACTTTACATACAAATGTATCGATCACTGCTTAATGAGAAAGTACTACAAGTAAGATGCACTATTTGTTTTGATGGAACTTATTTAATAAAGTGCTAGTCAACTTTTACCTGTACAACATCAGGGTTTGAAAAGTATGCATGCATTTTCAAATCTAATGGCATGATTTTTTACTTTTACTTGTATGCCTTTATCATATTTTGTTGCCTTTTAATAGAAACAAATCACTACATTTATGCGAAAATCTAATTTAATTCATAAAAAAGTTTTATAATTATTAATTATATTGAAACCCCAAAGTCAAATATATGTTATTGTTTAATGTGTTAAATGAAAAGAATAAAAGTGAAAGTAAATTAAACCGAATAATTAAATTAAATTAAATTAAGGTTGTCACTACCATAACGTCAACAAATTATTCATATACGCTCGTTTTATATATTTTACTGGTTTAATTCCCATGATAAAAATAACTCAAGATTAAATTTAAAACTAAACGACATAGATTAAAACGTTAGTGGTTTAAAACCTGGGAAAATAAAGCGTTATTTATTGACTAATCTTATTTTACTCTAGCGTTATCTGGTGAAACAGCTAACTAGTGCAAGCTATCAAAAGCAAGTTTTGCTCGTTATATTTGTCATATCTTTCATATTTGTGTGATGAAATAAAAGATGAAGTATGAAGTTAAAATTTTTTTTATCTATTTATTTTTTCTAGCTAGTTTTAGCGAATATAACAAAAAACATACGTAACGGGATTTGCGCTAGACACCGCAAGGTGTCACTATTGTTGATTAAAATTGTGAGTGAATTACGCTCCATGTTTCATGACCTTTAGAGACACAAAACTGATGTGTAATGTCGAAAATGTTAGCATTAGAGACAAAAATTGATGAACGCTATCAAAAGTTGTCGACTTAGCACCAAATTTAAGTGGCAACGATTGAAAGTACCTCATTATTAAACAATTAAAAGAACTCGACATTTACCACCAACCGATTATGCAGGTTTAATTTCCCTGCTTCTTACAGGCAGTCCACTGTTTATGCAAAATAGCGGGCATTAACAATATGTAAAATAAACTTTTTCCATCCCATTAAATCATGTCTTAAATTGTTGTCACGCTCGGTTCGATTGAAAATGCCAAAGCAACATATTGTTTCCATTTTCCATTATGCTGCTCATCCTTCAGTCTTCCGCTGCTGCATTCTACCGCGACGCATTCGGCGCACCGTTCGTACGATTCCGGCGCGGTAAAATTCTCCGAAGTGGCGTGTCGTAATTTTTCACCTTAAAAGCAATTTCCGCAAATTAATTACTGCAACCCCTATCCACGGCGAAGCACAGGACATCATGAAGGTGAGGGGTTGCTCAATACGGCGATTGACGTATGCGAGCTAATTAAAACCAGTACTACCTGTCCTGACTTACCTGTGGTGTTGTGTGTGTGTGTGTGTGTATATATTCCGCACGTCGTATCTCCCTTTTCGGGAGAACGTTTGGGTTTTATTTCATTCAGCATTTACAGTGCGCGAAATCGCGCAATTTTACCACTTCACACCGTTGTCCGTATGAGGAGGCGAACAGTCAGACGTTGCCAAAATTGTCTGCTGTTGGAAAAGGAACTGTGTTGCTGAGAATGCTGTTGCAAGTTCATTATTACAGATAAGATTCGCCATTAATTCTTGACATATTATTTAACATTTTAACGTTTTAACGTTTAAATATGATTTCTCAAAATAATAATGAAACGCTAATACCCTCTCGCTATAAGTCCCATTGGCAACTGGTGATCGAGCTTTAGCAATACATTTGTTGATGTTTCAGTCTGCTTCGAACAGTTTCTTTCAGTTCTCCGAAAAGGGTATTGCCTCTTAGCTACACCAACTTGTCCACCCGTAACCCTCCTGGGATGGTTGACATGACCAATTTGGATGAAAAAAAAAACAAACAAAAAAACAAAAGAAACGGAAAAGTGTGTCCAAACAGTTGACGAAAGCGATCTGAAACGTACGTGCCATTCGCTCGAACGGTGATTTATGCAAATTTGCCTCGCTCTACAGTTTACACTCCTGTTTTCGTCCAATTTTAACTTGCCGTGCCAGTGTCGTACACACCATACTCCCCCTATCGTCCGTCCGTCCGTACGTCACCTTTCCGGTGGCACAAATTGGCAATTGACCATTTATCAGGGCCACCCAATCAGAAAGCTACTCGGTGGTAAAAGAGCGGAGGTTCTGGCACGCGGTTGGTGCGGTTTCTTCCAATTTGCCAAAATCCATTGCTTGACGACAGCACGAGAAAGGTTAAACTTTGCTCGGAGCGTTTCGTAAACGACGAGCGCGAAAGAGCACCGCTTTCGAAGTGAGTGTGCAATATGAATAAGGGAAGGAAGGATTGTTACGGCAATCAGGGCGATGAAACGATACTTTCGTTTGTTTATTCCATCAAAATGTTTTCATAAACAAGGACCGTTAACCATTTAAACAGCTCTTTCAAATGTGATTAAAATTGCTCGTCAAAACCGGGTTCGTCGCTTAAGTCTTTCGTTATCATAGGCGAGGTTCCTCGCTTCGCCAGCATTTAAATCTTTGGAACATTTGCTTGGCATTTTTAACACATAGCTTACTTCTAAGCTAAATTAATTTTCTAACAATGGAGGATTGTACTTGCTTTTTCACTTGAGTATCAATTAATTCTTTATTTGTATTTGACAATAAGCCAAGCGGTGACGCATTCAATTTACTGCAAACATTACAAGCTCTGACTTGTCTTGCGGCGGACGCTTAGTCAATCGAGTACATTTCCTACGATTGTAATTGATTATTGTTTCCTGCTGTCGGTAACCAACTTCGTGCTCACATCATTCCGGCCTGCTTTGGAACAGTATCGTACCGTGTCGCACACGCAGTAGGTCACCCAAGAAGCCAGTCATTCCTTTTTTGGCGTCTTTTATGTGCTGTCTCCGTGCACAACTGAACTCGGTCGTGCGTAGCAGGCAAAGTGGGAAGAAAGAATACTTTCATGTTATTTCTTTTTTTTTCGCAAAGGATTCCAAACCCTTGAAATTGACCAAGGGATCGCAAACGATCAAAGACACTGCTTTTAAAGTAAACTATTTCACGCACTGTCGGCCCACCTAATGTGCGTCCGCTTACGCTCAAATTGTCATCATAGAATAGCGTGCGAGCGTTTCGTAAAACTGGCACCATAATATGCTCTACCTTTTGCAAAACAACAAAAAAACCCGAAAGAATTTGTCGACCACACCAAACTAATAGAGCTGTTCTGCAATCTTCCACAAAAAAGGGCCATCCCGAACGACCCATTTTCCCAAGCCGATAATCGATGGCCGGGTCTTTCCATTCGAACCGGGTACCGGGTGAAGATGTGAGTAAAAAGTTACCAATGTTATGATAGGATTACTCTACACCTCCAGCCGTCGGTCACTCTCCCTTTTCTTCCTAACTTTCTTTCATTTTGTGGCAAGCGAGTCCCCTGTTTCTTAGGTAAGAATCGAAAAGATACATTTCAATCAACATCGGCTGCTAAATGCGGCAGTTCGATCGAGCTTTGATCCTGTTCCGACAAAGGACGGAACGCTTCGAGCCACAGGCACACGGCAAGGCACTTTTGAGTCGATTGCTGAAACTTAAAATCTTTTTGACTTTGTTTGTTACAAACTCCGACTGAACCGAGCCGTAAATCAGTCGGAAGTCGGTCGAAACAGTACTTTTGGGATAATGATTGTTGCCGATTGATGGTCTGTAATTTATTTCTGGGATTGTTTTATGACAAGTCTATTTTTCAGTGCATCTCCCGTGTGGGAGCTTTCATTTATTTGCGGCAACAGCTTTTTGCTTTTTTTTGCAACCTTCTGAGAACGGGATTGAAAAAGTCGTTTGCGGGGCGTTTTTAGTTCTTTAATTTGTAATTATTGTAATTATTGGACCGTATTTAAATTGCAGGTTATTTGGATTCTGTAAATAGTGGGAAGAATCTATTAATTAAAGGAGGTATTTCTGCAACCAACTGGATTAGTTCTATCACATTCGATACATTTTGATGCTATGGATACACTAAGTCCTAGAAAGCCAAACCCATTTGAAACTTTAGGCATTGATTTACAACAATTTTTACGCTAAATATTAAGAACGGAGAGAACAGCCCACCACCCAGCTGTTTTCTTAGTCAAGTCTCGAGATTTTTTTTCTTCATATTTTGTTTATGCTTAATACGTTAAATTTAACATAAACGAGTTTTTTTCTAGTCAATGTGTAATTTCAAGCCTGATTTCTACTTCGAGTATCGAGCTTGTTGCCTTTGGTTGTCTGCAAAAGTCCCTGTTCCAGGTCAATTCAGCGCACACTTTTAGAAACAGTATCAGATGCGAAGATAGTTCTAGAGGCACCTCATCGGAACCGGAACTGGACTAGAATCTGAAAAAATATTACCCGTACTGAGCTAACTTTCAATCAAAAGGTAACACTCTATCTTCTCGCAAATGGAAAAATGGCACATGGTGAGCTTCTCTTAAAGATGACAAGAAGAAGCTCTAGTCAATGTTCCTATTGCCCACTTAATGAAAGCTTGGAGCAAAAATTTGCCTCTTGTAGGAGAGTAGTTGCAGCTTGGCAACTGTTGCAGCAAAAGATAGGAGAAATCTCAGGAGGCCCTTTCCTATTCAATAGTCTGCAGTTTCCAGAACTCACCGGAATGTGCATTGGGAAACGTAAACGAGTCTTGCGATTGTTTACAGACTATAGGGGTCATTGTGAATCACAAACGCGTTTCAAAACAATAATGATGCGATTGATTTAGTCGTCCTTGTTTGTTCACTTCAGTCATAATATTTCCTTCCTGTAACAGTGCTACCAATGTAATATATAGTTTAAGACCATAGTATGTAAAATCAAATAAACGAATTTTATTAAAAAAAAATGAATACCTCTGAACTGGGACTTTTTTTTTAATTTACTCAAG
The DNA here is from genome assembly GCA_000349105.1 of Anopheles epiroticus. Classification (NCBI taxonomy): domain Eukaryota; kingdom Metazoa; phylum Arthropoda; class Insecta; order Diptera; family Culicidae; genus Anopheles; species Anopheles epiroticus. Next base: position 41,280 of record KB671962.1, on the reverse strand, counting down.
GTTTGGGTTTCGTTACTGTACCAGTATGGATATGAAAACGATCAGGAATGGTACCTGTAATGAGAACAATTTTTGATCATCCCTAATTGGGAGACTAGCTTGCAGGTCCGGGTAGTGTTCAATAATGATTCCAGTTGTATTTCTGACCTGAAATAAGTTAGCGAATAGCTTCAGATACAGTGAGGAATTTCAGTTGAAGGCTAAGATGTGGATTACAACTCCAATCATGGGTCTTAAATCAACTTATGATATTTATAATTGTTTTAATGTGAATCTACTTCTGTTTCACTGTTTGCATTATACCTTCTCAATTTTTTTTTGTATCTTAGGTCTTGGTTGCTATTATGGGTAATTGACGTAAGTCGGAAGTCATATAAAAATTGATAACTTTAATAGCATCCCTGCCATAGAATAATGCTTTTGAACGAGCTCTCGTGGCTTGCAGGTAAACTATGAAAACCCCCCAGAGACCCAAAGGTAAAATTAACGAAAGTTTTTTTTGGCAAAATTATGAGTGATTGCACATTTTTGACGAAAAAAAGAAAACACAAACGGAAGCACTTAATGATGACGACTTTCGAAACTTATCGTTCACAAAACCATCCTGTCCACAACATCCAGGTGGTTCGATGCTGGTCATCGTCCCCAATAGTGGACACCGCAGCTTTTAATGGCTTTCTAGTGATCGGTGAAAAAGATGCGACGCACCAGTCGATCCATTACACTACATCCTGTGCGAAATTGGCGCATCCGAAAGAGGGATCCCATAATTAATTTTCCATAAGTTTTCGCCAAATTGCTAACCGACCGCTAAACCCTCCGGTGACACACTTTCCGGCGGGATTAGAGTTTTGGTTTTTATTGTCATTTAATGCTGCCAAAAGGGAGGCAGAAAGATACACAAACACACAGCGAGATGTAATAAAAAAGCACATAATCCAACGACATTCCGATTGTCATTTACAACATCATCCCCGCGCTCGTTGGAGTTCGTTCGGCGGTTGGAGGGAAAGGGGAAGATATTCAGAAATCAGAGAACACCATCTCCATCCATCCATCCGGCTCGATTAGCTGTAAATCTGTGTTCGTTTGCTTTTGTCGTAAAGGTAAAGAAGACATAAAACACGACCTGTTGAGCGTCGTTGTCTTGGCCGAAGCGGTTCGGGTATCTTAATCGGTGTCGATATCACGGGACCACCCTCTCATGGAAAAAAGATAGGGTGGCCCTCGATGTAACCCTTCGTTCCTGTTTGCCGGGCGAAGCCGCGTGATCATTAGTCCTAGAGCGTAATAAAAGGAGAGAAATTAAAACGCCACGTGAAGAACGAACCAGGCAGGGGTTGGGTAAGATTACGTTACTGCGTGTAGGTTCGATCCCCGGACCACGGTTCGGGCCCCCATCAGGCTAGGCAACCCAGGACGATGATGATGGACACGTAAAACGTCCCAGTGCCGCCGGACGCCGGTTACGTTTCCGAACCGCGGAGACCACCCGGACAGAATCATTACGTTCGGGCCGGAGCACAGAGCTGAACGATTGGTGGGGCAGGGCGGGCTAGAAGATCCCACCCGGCACGAAACACACGAACAGACGCATTCATTAGTCGATACGCACATTAACGATCAAACGATTCGTGCCACCGGATGGAATTGAACGATTCTGTTCGTCGTTTTTTTTTCTACATCGATGAAATCAAAGCAATGTGTTTAACATGTTTTACCTTTACGACGTATCAATCAGGCAGAATCCTTAGGGTTCAAATTGAACCCTTTTGTGATGCGTCTTGTACGCCAAGTTTGATTCAAGATCACGGAAAGGAATCATTTTACCGAGAATAAACCAACATAAATGCATATTATTTAGTTGTAGGGTGATTGTTTTGTCTAATCTAATCTAATCTAATCTAATCTAATGTCTAATCCAAGTTTTTCTTTCATCAATTTATCTAATTTTTCAATCACTGTTCTACCGGGTTAAGGGTCGTAAAACGTATTGTTCTGCGAGTTCAAGCCTACTTTACGTTGTTTTATAATGTTATCTACATTTTCCAGAGAATTTTCAACATTTAACAACACCCAGCTATCTAGAGATCAGATTTAGAAATTTTCTCAGAAACAGACGAATTAGAATCTGTTGTCTATTCGAGCCAAATCAAATCGAACGTTTAACTCACTCTTTTGCAATAAATAAAAAATTTTACCATGCTCATATACGAATCGAATACTCCAGTAGCTACACGCAAAGAATGACGACTCCTTGCGGATTCAATTCACAGTGGGCGACTCACTGCTTTGGGTTTCTTGGGATCTCTCTAATGGGAAGATAATTTCGTATAGTGAATTGCTAACCGGTGCAGGGAGTAATGTAAATCTATAAATGCTTAACATCCGTCTAAATGCTTTTTGCCAAGTAGAATTATTATCACTCACTAGCTGTTACTAACAAGTTATCTCGGTCATCTGTGCTGTACATGATAAGCAAGCAAAAGATACAAAAGATCACTAGACTAGACACCTATTTGATACTGCTACACTCGGTCTCCAGAAAATCTCTTGAGGATGTCTTAAATGTTTGGTTGGAGCTTGTGTCTAACAACATTCGATTTTTGATTGAGTAGATTTGCTTCAACAAGCAATTCAGGCCAGTTATTGTAGTTGATTCATGAATGTATGTTATCTTGTTTTATACTATCGCCACCTGTAGTTATCTAGCGCAAGCTGCCATAACAATTTTGGCTTATAAACATCCACTTATCCTGGTGTTTAATCTATTTTTAATCGTTTTAATGATGTTTTAGAAATGTTGAAAAAAGCATTTAACAGGGCGGGATCGATTCGCCATGCTAAGTGACTGCACTAGCCAGGTGGGCTAATGTAAAACAACATCATGCTAGCCTTTGAATAGCCAATGAATTGATCGAAAGTATGATCAAATAAAATCTCAGAAAAGATTACCTAAACTATAATTTATTCCGACAAATGATCCAAAAATCATCCATATGGGGTTCGATCTGTTTGTTGAAACACCTTTTTTATATTGCACTTTTTAAGCATTCTATTTCATGTTCTTCAACACATGGAACATATGGAAAAAAAACTCGTTCTTGAGTGTTTTTTTTTCTGGAATTGACTAAAATGCAATTCCCATTATGTTACTGAATTTTCTCTTTAACAAAGCATTTCTTCCATCTCATTTTATGCAAACCGTCCTGCTTGTCCTTTGTGGCGGACATTCTCTCACTCTCCACTGGAGAGAACACAGTCAGTACCGCTTAGTCATCATCCGTCATCATTCCGGTGCAAATCTTCACTCGGCCGTATCATTTCATGATCCTTCTTCCAGCCGCCCTATCACATCGCACTGCATCGCATCCAGCGTTCACTCATGCAAAACACGACCGCTGTGATGGGTCAGTGCAATTGAAAACAGCATCATCAACAGCGGCACATACACACACAGGAGAAAAAAAGAACAAAAAAAAATGCCAAAGGAAATTGCCAACATACCATGGCAATCCACGGCCCACCATCAAACAGCACGTCCTTTTGCAATGGATTTCAACGGCAGTGCGCAACTGATTGCAATCTTCATCCACTTCCTTTTTCGGTTCGCTTGACCGCATCCCGGCCGCTCCAGATTTTACCAGTTGGGCAGATTATTTTTCACACTTCTGGTCGAAAAACGGTCCGCGCAACGGGCATGGTGTTCGATGCAGCGGGTCGAACCACGATTGACAGGGCAGCGTCGTGTCGATAACGTCTGTACGAGATTTCGCCGTCTGGGAAGATGTTTGGTGATTCGCGTAAAAAGCTTAAAGCAAACAGAAACGTAGCCCAAAAATTCATCCGTTGCGCTGTGTGAAAATATGTTTTTATGCATGTTTTCAGCAACTTTTTTTTTGGTTATGTTTACGGGCTGCTCTTTGCTGCTGGCACGATGCGATGCACGATGATGATTCGCTCTAATCCTTCGATCGCGTTCGGCGCTCGACGTTGGTGGTCTCGTCGCAGTGTTTTTAAAATGTTATCTCTTGTCTTTTCTACCTTTTTGGTGGTGTTGTTCGCAAGAGCATAAGAAAACATGTAGGTTCGATTTTAAGAATCGAAGACCTGCAATTATTCATCCGTAATTGTCTGTAATTCAAACAGAACGTCCTTCCCCATTTTTGGTGGACGTTATAATGTGTTTAATTGTGTCCCTCCTTTTTTGTTTCAAATAAATAAAAACCTCAACAAAAACAGCGTGCAATCATTTGGAAAGGGTATTATAAACGAAATGGCACAAAAAAACACACCTTTGCCACGAAAATTAAATAATTAACCTAACATCTTGGTGTTAAAATTGTACCTCCACCGTTAAGCTCAACACCGGTAGCTGGTGCTAAACCCGAGACACGGGTACTGCTAACGCTTGAGAAGAAGACGTAGAAGCCTCTCACCACCCCAAAAAAAAAGCCAGACAACGTTTACCCAAAGTGGTGGTTTGATTGTTCAACTCAGTTCCACTCCATGCCCAACTGATGGACTTTTATTATCGTGTGCCTGATTACATGCCTTCTTCGCGGCACGGTGGCGGAACGCGCTGTGTTTCACACTTTTAAGTTCTACCAGAAGACACCCCGGTCGCGGTACCACCACCTGAACCCCGGACGGGAGTGACCTCCGCCCGCCCAAAAATGGAAAATGATTGGCAATCGCAATTGAGCGTGCTGCTTCTGGCCGGTGGGTGCCGGTGATGGGAAGGAACGCGTCAAGATGGCGTTTGCTTGCCTGGCTGACACAAAACCTGGTTGGGGGAAGGAGGGGTAAAGGAGAAAGGGTAAAGGTGGGGGATAAAAACATACATTCAACACCATGCCGTGACCCGCGCGCCACACACAGGCAGCCAAAGATCATGGTTATCATGGCGATGATGATGAGGCTGATGGGCCGCGATTGTCGCACTTTGATGGATGAGTAACAACCGGAATGGTGGAAAGAGGGGAAAGGTGGAGAAGAACAGGAGGGAAGCAGAGGCAACGAAGCCGCTTTTCATGGGGCGGCACGCTGTGTCCACGCGTTAACGTTGTAACGCGTTTGGCCAAAGGGGTAACGGCCATTTTGTAATGATAACGCTTTGATCTTTGCCGCCGCGGTACTGTGCGGGACGCGTCTGGGTGGGTTTCTTTTTTTTTTCTTTTTTCGGGATGGAATAGCTAGAGGCGCTTCGGTGGCGTAAAAGCGCCACACGCATTGGCCACGGCCGGTTGGACAGGCCGGAAACCGTATTGCAGGCGGGAAGGAGGGTTGTTTTAAGAAAAGAGACAGATCGATGTTTTTTTTTTTTTTCAGTGGCCATAGATGGATGGATCGATCGATCGGTTCGTTTCGGTGGAATTCAGACGAAGGGAACCATTTTAATCGCCTTCAATACAATCGCACCCATTGATGGTGTGGTGTGTTTCAATTTTTGAAGGATGGAAGTTTTTTTTGCTGTAATTATTAGGATGTTACGGGTGTTTAGCTGGAACATTGATGATTTATGAAGGTGCGAAATTTTAATGCGGTATAAAATTTAGCAACTCTTCTGTCGCAAAGTCATACTTTTTAAAGAGTTTAAAAGTGTTTATGAAGTTTATAAAGTTTAAAAGTGTTTATAAGTTAATAAAGTGAAATCCATAGACTTTATTTTGAATCAAAGCATCAAAGCATTGAAGCATCAATTTGGCCTGCTGCAACAAACTCCGAAACCGTTCACGGTCTCGCGCCGTCGTCTGTAAATCCGTTATCTCTGTCTTGATGGCGGACGCCTCAACGCCATTTTCCTACCTCAGCTTGGACCTACCACGCCTCCTCTGTCCATGTGGACGGCCTAAGAAGATTTTACGGGCTGGGTCGTCCGGGTCCATGCGTATAACATGGCCAGCCCACCGGAGCCGGGCGAGCTTAATACGCTGCACAACGGAGAGATCGTTGTACAGCTCGTACAGTTCGTCGTTGTGTCGACTCCTCCATTGTCCCTCCTCACGTATGGGGCCAACAATCCTTCTGAACATCTTCCTCTCGAACGCGGCTGAGAGGGTTTCGTCAGTTTTGGACAGAGTCCATGTCTCAGAGGCATACGTGAGCACTGGAACTATATAGGTGCGATATGGTCCCAGCTACGTCCGTCGGGACAGGTTTTGTGAGGTGAAATGCTTCCTCAGGCTATAGAATGACCGACTGGCCGCCAGCAGAGTTTGGTTTTCGCCTCACTAGTCTGCAGCCCGAGGTCTTCTGCCGCCTGCTCTATCCTTTGGTAGGCTTCCGCCACATAGGAGAGCCACAGACCGATAATGTCTATATCATCAGCGTATACTAAGATCTGGGTTGACTTGCAGAAGATGTTTCCTGCAGTTTCAAATTGAGTATATTCTGATTAATTCTTGCAGAAATACAAAGAAGAAAACTTAGCGCTAGAAACTGTCGAACAGTTTCTTGTAATGATCCGATGTTAATGATATATTCTACAGGTAGCCAGTTGAAAAAGGTGTTAGAGCTTTTTAAATGAAGTAGTGCAATAAGCGATTGGGCCATTTGTATGACATTTACTTAGTTCTGTTTAATATCTCACTGGGTACAACATTTTGTTAAATAGTAGCATCGGCATTTCCACAAATATTATTGGCAAGTACCTTACGTTACATCTTTATCATAGTTCAACAAAGTTTAGCTATTTTTAGGCTCTGTTACGCATGCTCGGTGCTCATGCACTCCACGGTTCACCCAAAGAAGCTTCATTCGATTGTAGCTTCGTCTATAACTTTAATCGCTGGGTTTATCTCCATTTCTACAATCAAACTCCAACACTCTCTAGATACTTATTCGGTTATAACTTAACGATAAGCTAAATTAACCTTTGTTCCATAAATTTAACCAGTTTTCCTGACTCTGAAGATATCTAAACTTCGAGAACTCCTGGAACTGTATCGGTAATCTGTATAATTTCTAGAACAAGCTAATTCTCCTTACGTTTTGTAGTCGTGGACTTTAGCCCTTCTTAAACTAGAACACTATTTTCGACAAGAAACTGGTCCTGAACGATAATTGATTCTAGTTCAAGGAACCTTTTCCAATTTATTTATAAAGACCCTAGATGAATTTTCAATGTTACATATACTCAATAGTACTCAATAGATTACTCTACTTATCATGCTCAGTTTTTTTATAGAATTTAATCTTCATCAAACTCATACTCTACAAACACATTTAAATAACATGGCTTACCTGTAAAGGAACTGTATCTCAAATCGATTAAGCTTCTAAATGCACTCAAGACATGGTCATACGAACCGGATTCAACGTGCCGTTTTACGAGCGGTACAATTCCTTCCACGAATTCTTCGAAAATTCAATCTGCCACCAATCAGCCTAGTGGCGAATGCATTTCTACGGAACATTAAATTGGCAGCCAGGCAAATGAAACAAGACGCGACGAAACGTAGACATCGATACGACGTGCCCTAATAAAATGGCTAAACCCTCAAACCGCTCCCCGCCTGACGCTTAAGTGCATTATCACCAGACCACCAGCATTTTCCGACTCACTTCGGCCACCCATCACACTGACGATGGGAGATCACGAAATAAAACACGATCAAAAACAAATGTGAAGAAACACATAAAATAATACGCCATAAAAAGGTTCCACTATCGTGATACATGGGTTTTGGGGTGCCGGTATCGGCATCGAAATGCGCATGTTAGTTAAAAGGTCGAAGCCGTAAGCTCTGGCAAGCTTCCCCCTAAGATGGGAGATTACGCAAACGGGATCGGGACGCGCGCGCAACGCTCACGGGGGGAACGCGTTTTTTGATGGAAAGAGCTCGGTGGATATTTATGACCAATTTCAGACAGGGATGATTTGCATATCGGGCTGAGAGCATTCGTCTGGATTATGCTAAGATTTGTCTGACATGCGCAAGTTAGAGAAGGATGCGAGGTAAATGAGTTAGAGCGAAATACATCGAAGCTGAGTTATATCTTCCCATACATCATCCACCACACATCATAAAGTTCCAGTTCCGTTTGCTCGATGCAAACAGCCGTTGAAGTGCAAACAGTAAAGAACAATCGAGAGTAAAATAAAACGTCCAAACAGAACCGTCCCCTTCGTACTGGGCATGTCGCATCAATCACAGTGCATTTGTTTGCAAACCAGAGGCAAATATTTGTAGGGAAAAGTGTGTACGGTACGGGAAGAATATGAGCCAGTAGAGAAAGGTTCTATGACGGATCTCTGGTGCCGTATGTGCCGCAACAATATCATAAGAAACAGTGGCTTTTAAGGATCTTAGACGGGAAAGTGCTTGTCGTTAAAAATAGTTGCCATTTATAGTGAGCACTCCCTCTGCGGTGGAGTTTGTTTGCAAAAAAAACCTAAAACATACCCCCGAGGGGAGAAGATCAATCACTTTGGCGGTGCAAAACCAACAAGTCCGTCCGTCCCGATGACCTTCCCGGAGTGAAATCACAAGACTCCCTGCAACGATTGCCTCCTTTCCCGTACGATGCGACCTTCGACGTCTACCATCGTCGTTGTCGTCTATTTATTTGCCCCAACCAGGCAACCACCTCATCTGCATGCCATCATAATTTCCTACCCCGGTCGGATGATCCGCGGGGAAGCTGCAGCAGTACTGCATCGTCTAGACCAGTGGTCGTCAAACTTCTGGTCGCGGCATTAAGTCAAGCATTACTTAGGACCGAAATACATCATAACAGTTCGAATATAAATTACTTAACTGTAATCTGCAAGTACAAATCATTTGATATTTTTAACACAACTGTTTCTCGACGTGAAGTACGAATGTAAACTCTTATCAAAATAGAAAAGGGTAAAGTTGAACTCTTTCTCTTCAGAAACAAATTTGATTGTGAAATTAACACTGAAATTCAATTCTTATTTAGAAAATTTTGATTCTGAAACTAAATATTTTTATATTACATTTAACTCAAAATTAATTTAATTCATAAAATGATAGATTCATGTTAAACAACTCTTTTTATTTTGGTTTTGATTTATTTTCCTTGCAAAATAGGCTATTTTCTATGCAATTGTAATATATTTTAGTTTGTAACAAGCAAACAAGTTTCTGGAGTGAAATAATTAAGTTACGAGTATTCATGGACATTGTGGAGATTAAACTAATTTTAAACTTTAAACTTAGATTTTATCCTTTTATATTTTAATTTTCTTTGGTTACCTACCTACTACCGAATAAAAAATGTTTAAAATTTTACAAAATTAGGAGTTGTATTATGTTAAGGGTAGCGCCGACTCAGCTCATCGCCATCAAGAAACGCTAGTGCTTATTCAGAAAGACTATGGAATTAAATCCAATGTCTTCTAGCATTTATATGTTATTTTACTGCTGATTGCGTGACTGTTAAAATTGCCGTTCATTAAATTTTGTATAGTTTCCAATCAATAAGTTATATTCATTTTTAATTACAAGCAATCTTCCCTGCTAAGAAATTAGTTGTATTTTTTTACTGCCCAATGGTTTCTATTTATTCTTTACTGGATTATTTTTCTTTTGTAGCAGATAATGAATATTAAGTACAACAAAACTTTATCACCCTTTGATTCATTTCAGAGGATTTTGTTTGTTACTTTTCAATACGTAAAAACAGTCACCACTGATTGCCGACCACTGATCTAGACGCTGTTCGCGACTAACGCCTAATGGATGGTCGCGGCATGTGCCTACCTACCGCAGTGCAGCGCACATACGCGAACGCACCGACATGATGATGGCGCACTGGGTGCGGTTCGCGATCTCATACTTTACTTTATCATCCTGCCTGTCTGTCTCCCTCGTCTTACCTTTACCCCGGTGCATCTTTTCTGGCAGGGGAGGTGAGTTATAACCTACATACGGCAAGCGACGATCCGTACCGGTGAGGACCTTTCGCATCTCGGACGATCCTGTCAAGATCTCCTGCCGATCTCGGTGGCAACACCGTATGACAGTTCGATCGATCTTTTGGTGGGCCCTTTCGCGTTTCGCAGGAAGTCTCTGGACGAGTTGCAAATTGGATGACGACAACCCCCTTCGGTGAGGCGAGAAACACAATTTGGTTGTAGCTGGACAACTTCCAAGCTGACTTCCGAGGCCTGCGGACCTTCGTTCAGTCGCCGCCACCGCACTGTCAGCACTTCGCACAGTGGAGTTAGACCATCTCCGTCGACCGGTTTGCGGCTGCGTCAGTCCGCGGGGCAAATTGTGCATATTAATTAACGTAAACTAATTAATTGCGTATCCAAACGATAAATAAAGGGATTATTATTGTCTGGGCACCCCGGTGGGCCCGGTCCGGCCTCTTTTCCTTCGGGAACACTCCCGCAGTCAGCAGTCGGAGTTGGTAGTGCGACTTTGCTCTTTGCTCGCCGGGCGTGGAATGACGGGAAGGAGAGCCTCGGAAAGGTCGAGATAGTAGGATAAAGGTGGTTGCTTCCTTGCACCGCTTGTGAGCACTGCAAGCTACCGAAAGGTTCGAAATCCAAACAAAAAAGTAAGCGCTTACATAAACATCCGTTCGAAAATGGACGAACGGCTGCGATGAAGTACGGGCGTCATCGTCGTTTGGACGAAAAATGGAAAACAGGGAAAGAGAGGTACAGGCGGTTCAGAAATGCACCAAAGCTAAAAGCAAAAACACTTGAAACAAAAACAATCATAATACCGACTGTTAATCCACGCGGGCAGAGAAACGCTTACGCTGGACAGACAGTCGCGCAACGCTGCGTAAATCCGGTAGGCATTCGGTCCTGTCAGCGTTCGCCTCAGAGAGGCTTCCCTGTCCCGGTGAAGGCTTTGCGCGACGATTGCAGTACGAGGTTGTCAACGTGCCAAACCGTGCCGGTGCGTCCTGGGCGACTTGCGCGACTTCCTTCTTCCTTCTTGCTCGCTTGCTGCTCTCCAGTTCCCATTGCCTCCCAGCTGCGGAGCGCAGTCTGTGACGACGGGGCACACAGGCGCGCCACGCCAGGGCGCAAGGCGAGAGAACCGAGATGACAAGTTTATTATTCTTCGTGCAGGCGGACGTACGGATGGCGGGATGGGCAATCGGGGCGGTTTATGCCTGTTCGCATTTTTATTGCCCTTGCTCACGAGCCTTTTTAAGCGGGAGCAATTTATGGTAATGGGGTTTTGAGGGGATTAAGCTTTCGATGTGGTTTTCTTCTACCCCATACAGGCTTACAGGGCTGTGTATGTTAACAAACTATTAGAACATAATTTAGGTTTTAACATTTTTTTATGTACAACGAGAATTCTTCACGCGAGAGCAAAAGCAAACAATATTGATACGCCACCCCAGTCTATCAAGTATTGGTGATGATACCGCACACTATCAATCATATCGGAATTCTTCGGAAGATTTCCCTGGGTCTATAGTACGCTCCAATAAGTTACAAACAGTCCGAATCTAGCAACGTTTTGTTCATTTTTGGAACTGAAGGATGAATGTCCCGGAAGGCATGTTCATTCATTTACATTTTGAATTTATAATTTCTGTAGACGATACTTCTTATTGAAAGTGATCAGTTGGAAAAAGCAAAGGGATGAAATTTTATAAAATATTAGAAATTTTGGGCGGCTCGGTGGTCTCATGGGTAGCAGTGTAGTCTTTTGTATTTCTTTGTTTTTTTTTTGGTGGCACAACAACCCAGTAGGATCAAGGCCAAGACCAAGAGCACTAATGTGCTTTGGCTTTATCTGTGACTGAGTGTACCCATCCATATCAAGATTGGATAATCCTGTGTACGGGGGGTTGTGATTAAGTGTAACCATAGCAAAATAGTCAATTCTGCGTATGGGGGGCGGGCGGTAGCGCTCCGCATGGGATTCGAAGCAACATCGGGCCTGTTCGTATGAAATAGGCCTACGCCGCTACCCATGAGACCCTCGAGCCGACAGGACTGTGCGCTTGTAAAAGTAAATTTTAAGCGAATCGTTTGCAATGGATTCAGGAATGTCAAAAATTGACTATGTGTTTGTTTTTGTTACCTACGAGGCAAATTGGTGCTCATGATGCAAACAATTGTGACTCAGGGCCGCACCATAGGTGCGAAACGTCTTTAGTAAGCAACATTCATCACATTTCACATATGCTGGAGGACGTTTGGAAACATATGTATCTTTCAAAAGTCATGTTGTCTTTGACCAATATACGATAATTTGTATTAGCAAAATTCAAAGCAATAAATACAAAGCCTTTAACAAACTGTAGCTTTGCTTTCGTATTAATTAATCATTAGTTCCATTGTTGCTGTTTTTTTTTAAGTTTCTCGTAGCAAGCTACACATTGATTAATAAGCTGGAAAATACATAAAGCCACGGTATATTAAGATGGTATATCTACTAGAAAGAGACTATTTCAAAGATATGAAAATTTACTATTTTCAATTTAAGATAAATCCATTCGTTGGCAACCGCATTTTCATAAAATCTTTCTTAACGAACAAACAAACATTGTAAATATTGCTTTGATCGAAATTTAGCAAAATCTTGAACTCACGGAATTCAGTGACTACATAGCACTAATTTAATATATTTAAAATATATTTTTGTCTTGAGCACCTTGTACAAAAATCTCAATAAAATTCTAGTAGGGTGATAATAATAGCTGAAAATATTTTTTGATTACCAACTGAAGATGGTGCTAAACTTTGAAATCCCAAAAGCAACTTTGTAACCGAATTGAAATTCCAGAACAAATACCAAACATTCTTTACCACAGACCTCCGTGTTCTTAACTATCGTATGATTTACCGCTATCCGTCATTTTATGTGTTAAACCATTAATGCAGCACGACCACCAACTCGCACCTACCGATCGTCGCATGTTAGAAAAGCTCAGGTGTTTCAATATACGTCACGTCCGACACTAATCTTATCTCGTCTCGGATAGTGCACTGATTGGGTCGTAAAAGTTTCGCTGTGCTGTGCTCTCCCTCGCCGCAAATCAATAACCGTCAGATTATCGTTAGCGGCTGCAATTCGCTTTCGTTCGCGAGATACCTGCAAACCTTTCGCATAAGCCAAGCTATTCCTCGGGTGAAGGTAAAACGGCACACACACACACATCCCACATTTTACACCGCAACTACGCAAATTAGTATTCCTGCCTGATGTCTGATGCAAGTGCACGGGCGAGTCGTGCTCTAGGCGGTGTGCCTTATTTGCACCGAGCACACTTCAGCCAGCACTCTCCCTCTCGTCCTCGTCCGTCCAGGCAGGCTACCGAAATATAGCGCGGGAATGAATTTATTGTGCCCGGCAACCATCGACCATCCGATCGGTAGGGTACTTGGCCGGTGCGGCCCTTCACCGGTGGCCGCAGGTGCAATAAAATAAACACTCGTAAAATGAACATCCTTCGAGCGGGCGTGGGCAGGAGGATGGAGACCGGAGGAAGATAAAAAGAAAACAAAAACAACACTCCACTATGGAACTGTGCGGCGTGGTATGGTGTGGAGCTGTTTGCTTAGGCACTTTTGCTTGGCCTTTTTTCCCCCTACGGTACTGCTACCGGAGTTTTTCGTGTGCGGGCAATCAGCTGCACCGGGGCTAGTTGTGTTCATGGATGTTTGTCTCTTTTTTTTTATCTCCCATTGCCCCTGACTCCTTTTTTTCTTTTTTGCTGTTGCCGTTGTTGGGTCCGGTCCCTGCGTAATGAATGTGCTAATGTCCTGCAAACCGGGCCACTCGACTTACCGGTTTTTCGTTTGCAAGTCTTCCAAATAAAACATTAGCTACCGGTCTTACCTGGTCCGACCCGCGTCGTTGTTGCTGTGTGGCGTGTTTATTAAGGTACACAGTTAACCCTTGAGGGGAAGGTGGTTTGTAGCTGGATGAGCGGGCATATTTTGGTGCGTCAATATGAAGAGGTTTATTTGGGCTAATTTGAAAAAGAATAAGGGGAACATGGGGCATCCTTAAAACAGGCCTGACTACTATTTTTTCTAAAGATAAATTCTTATACTCTTATAAATTCTTATACTTATACTTAAGTATATACTTATACACCGGAGCTCATAAGACTGTGTATGTTACCTAATCACGGTTGTTGATGCCCATTTTACTCTTATGTTATTTTTCACCTATGGCCATTTTACACCTCAGCATAAAAATGCTAAATATCAACTGTATTGTTTATTTTAAAGGTTTTCAGCATAAGAGTATGTTAAGAGCACTTGTCACATTATTATTCATAGATAAAAGCTACAAGCTCTGAGTAATTTGAAAAATGTGTTTGCCCGTGAATAAAAAAGCTGCATACTTAATCCATTCGTCAACTTGTCCATATTGTTCCTTTTTCCCATCATTCCATCATTTCAAGAGATCGTTAAAGTTTTGCATAATTTCACTAAGCTTAACGCATTTGCCAGTGTTGCCAGAAAAAATTTTTAAAATGTATTATTTCTAGCTGGAAGAAACTTTAGTGGAACGTCGATTATCCGGGGGCTGATTGACCGTGTCCCAATAATTTGACAGCTCCAGAAGAAAAATGCCCATTACCATATGGTTGAATCAAGTTAAGACAAAACCCGTAATGTTAAGGCAAATAAATCGATATTTTTTGTATATTTAAGGTTAGATAAATGATTTATAATTCCTATCTTATCGAAAAATACTTAACCGAATTTGTAATTAACTCCCTATAAAATCCACGCAAGGTTTACAAATATAAGCATTTCGTCGTTTACGATCAGGCAAAACGATCAAAACACTAAAAAAAAATGCTTGTTCTATAGCTAATATCTCCTTCCCGGCCCAATTTTATTGAAGAATAAGGAAAAATTAAATAAAAAATAAAAAAAGGAAAATAAAAAATAAAAAATAAAATAAAATAAAATAAAATAAATAAAAAAAAAGTATACTATTTATGGAAAGTAGTCGATCCTAGCTAGCCACCGCCAGGAGGCGCTAGTGTAATTCTAGATTCACTATTCAAATCTACTTCGTAGTTGGTTATCGTGTAAGTGACGTGCATCGCATCATACTAGAACCAAAATCTTTAAATTTTTGTTCGAAACCGATGAGCTTACCAAAGCGTTTACCCTGTATAGTGCTGATGCTCACTGTAAAACGAGCTAATAAATGGACAGACGATTGCATGAATGAACTGAGCCGGTAGAGTTTTTGCGAACTTTCAATCAGTTGAATTAACTCAACAACCGTAATTCCTAACACGGAATGTAGGTGGAATCCATTACCATTCTTTCCTCAATTATTCTATTGAAATCATCGAAGGGTTATCATCAAGCTCTCTACTTCTCAAGGATTTATTTTTCAGGCATAGAAAAAGGATCCTCTAGTCACCTTCACGGATGAACGATCCCAGAAAGCCTGAGCGTCCTTCTCTGTTAATTTCACAGCAGAATGGAAAAGGACGTAATGTTTATCTCCATACTAGAAACATGTTTCCTTCATTTGCTTTGGTGATTATGCTTCCCAAAATGAAATGGCTAAATAAAAACATGAACCTGTTCAAATCACCGATCATCTTAGGCCAAATATGAGCCACTCCACTTCGTCCACCCGCCCAAACAGCTCGGCAAGTGAGCGAAAGCATCCCCGTGCTCCGGCTACCGGGTACAGCAAAGAACGGAAAACCGCTTCAGGAGCGGAAACAAAATACATTAATTAATTCCCATAATCTTTCAACCATTACGACGACCCTCCCGGCGACCCGACCGCAAGCGACTGATTCGTTCCAGAGTCTCAAATAATCAAACCACACCGAAAAAAGGATCCCCTTGTTTCTCCATCTTTCCCTTTCGTTTCCTGGTTCGGGGGGGCTTGGAAGTGACTGTTTTTTGTTCCATCTATCCGCTTCGTCCACTCCGAAAGTCCACTTTATGCTTGCGGCCAAATCGTTCCCGTTTGTTTTATGATGATAACGACGACCACGACGACCACGACGACGACGACGACGACGATGATGATGTTGTTCTTCTTTTTGATGATGACGATTATCGAACATCGGGCATCGGGGAGATAATTTGGTTTGGAATATATTAATTAAAACCAACAAATACCGGGAGCACGGTGGCGAATCTCTTTTGCACATTAAAGCCTTCGTGGGGCAGTACCGGGGAAATCAAACGGGAGACCACAAAACAAAAAATCCGTACACTGAAAAAAATGATGCGAAAAAACAAAGCAGAGGGCAAGGCCTGGAACGGTCTGCGCAACGATTGCCCGGAGTATTTTTTTTTATATGTGTTCATTTCGTCCTGCCGCTGCTCTCTAAGAGGATTGTTAATTTGAGTGGTTTTATGTACCTTTTATTGTGCTTTCTTTTTTATTTGCATTCAAAGTGTACTGGTCGGTTTGCGGTGGTCGAATCGCGAAAACCGTGTCAGTGCGGTTGGTTATTGGATTTGGCCCTTATTGTGGAGGCAGCATTCGCGGTGGTTTTCAATCAACTCACTCACCAACCTTTTCTTCTCGTGTTTCGATTTATTTTTTAACCAAGCCTTGAAATTTCCTTTTTATTTTAAAAAATAAATCGATGAAAAATGTCATATTTTGCTCGGTACGAAAATTGTTACTCGCAGCTCAAGTGAAAAAGAACGAAGAAAACCCGTCAAGCCGGGCCCTCCCAACTTTTAATGACGGGTTTTACGACGAGACGGGGCTTAATTTTCAGACCATCTGCGATCGCGATTCGCGTCACAAATAAAAGTCTCATTAAATTGAGATTACATTTATAAGAACGTGTTGCCGGACTGCTTTTTTCTCCTTTTTCCCGTTTTCATGTTTGCTCTTTTCAATTTGTGCAGCGAAGGTCCTTTCACGGCGCAGAGTAGTTGAAAACCGCATTGTAGCGAACGCGTAAAGAAAAAAGACGCTTGCGATGAGGTCACTTGTGCAAAGGCCCCGATCGTTACGATCATGTAGTGCGGGAGGGCTAATGTGTAATAAACAATTTGAGACTGCACTTTTCCATGTGTGGCTGAACCGTTTAATCCCGTTTAATTTTCAACCCGGCTAGCTGGTCGGTGCTGGACGTGTTTGATCGAAATATGTGCTTCACGGTACGTGCTTCTTGGCTTGGCGAAAGGGAGCTTGATTTTATATTCAATCACCAACCATACCAAATCCGCCTCGTATAGGTGGCCACCGGCGTTGAATTCTAATGTCGGATGTGCCTTGGGTGCCGGAATCCAAATCGAAATCAGGTGATTAACGTCATTTCGTGATCACACCATCAACACCCGCCGGATCGATCGATGTACTGTGACGGCCGCGTGTGGTAACGATCGATCCGGTATCGAATTGTTAGAGGGCAGGGGAGGGAGGGATGGAAACTTGCGATTCATTGATTGATGAAGCTAATTGACAGAGTGGGCGTGTTATAGAAGAAAATCTTCCCATAAACGGTAAGGTTTCGTATGGTATCGAAACCCAATTTCTTTTTCATTTAATTAAATAAAAACTTACTTACTTACTTACTTACTTACTTACTTACTTACTTACTTACTTACTTACTTACTTACTTACTTACTTACTTACTTACTTACTTACTTAC
>KB671962.1:0-20270 GCA_000349105.1 Anopheles epiroticus | reverse complement strand
CTTACTTACTTACTTACTTACTTACTTACTTACTTACTTACTTACTTACTTACTTACTTACTTACTTACTTACTTACTTACTTACTTACTTACTTACTTACTTACTTACTTACTTACTTACTTACTTACTTACTTACTTACTTACTTACTTACCTTGCTTTCATCCCTTCTTTTTTCCTATATTTTTCATTCATTTTTCTTTTGTTCTTTTTATTGGTATTTATTCTTTCCTTGTTTTCTCCTTTATTTACTTACATCACGTTATTTAGTTTTTACTAATCAATTCACTATCAACACTGAAGTTTTTTCTCAATCATTTGTCGCAAATCTTCACAACAATACTGCAGTCTTTCAGTGTTATTTGCAGCGGGTCTTAACACTTTGTTAAGTAGAGTTCTTAAAAACATTGTTTTTATGACATTGTGTCTTTTAACTACATAATGTATGAAAGCACAATAAGTGCAAAAAATTAGATTTTTTCCTCACTTAAGTCTGTTCTATTTATTGAATTGTAAGATTTATAAAATACTTTAAAATTGTTCCACCTATAATTTTTGGAAACAGGAACTCATACATCTCCCAATAGGCACGCGAGAGAGTTTAAAAAATATCAGCTTAGTAATATGAAACAAAGGGATCACTAGATCCAAGTGGTTAAAAATGCATGGCCACTAACTTGGTTATGAGTTCTGTGATCATGGAACGATCAGTCATCTAACCTTCGCTTAATGATATTACACTAGTAGTAGTAGTAGAAACCTATTTTTCCACAAAAATAAGGGCTCCAAACCAATAACGTCAAGAAACCAAATTCAACAAATTCCCACCAAATTAAAAGTTGCAAGTTCCTACCATCCTAAGGGTGATCATAAAACCTGTCCCAAACTATTCTCTTTTTTTAGGACGACAGTTTTCCTTTCTTTCCATGAAAATCTCTTTCAAGATCACAACCACGACGCTCTAGCATGACCACCATAGCATGCCGATTGGACACGGCACCAAAAGTTACATCTTTATGGGCGGACGCTCAAAGGGCTTGATTTTCTTTTTTTTTACAATTCATTTCAGTGTGTTTTGTTCCTGTTCTGTCTGGTTTTTCTGCCTTCAAGCCCTACCCCTACAATTTGTTACGGTTGGCATTGGGTTTGGGATTGTGTTTCGTTGGTAGATGTAAGCATTTTCCCCTGCAGGCACTCTACCATCATTACCTTGCACGGTCGTAATTATTACATTTTATTCGATTGAGCAACCAAGCCGGGCTTGGGGCTGTGTTGTAACAGCTTAATTATTTTCCTCCCGCGTGGTGGCATGCTGCTCTGCGTTTCGTTTAATGAGCTTGCGCCGCTCTGGCCGATATTTCAATCAGTTTCGGAGGAAGCAGAGCAGAAATTACTTAATTGGGTTTTATTTTACGTGGGACTTTATTTAGTTCTGATCATGAGTTCTATCCCTAAACTTGTCCGGCGATTCTAAATATATTTATAAATTCTCTTTAAATTTGTAGAACACTTTATACCCGAAAAAACCCCTAGATTTTGTGTGAAATGGGAACCACTGATTTCTATCTTACCGTGAAATCGGGAAAATTGATTTATGGCGTAACGTTTTCGGTGACAGGAAACTGTCCGCATTCTGACCGAATTTCTCACCTTTTTCCCAGCTTTCGGGCTTGACCCCGGTGGTCGGCTTTTGGGATCACTTCGTTTCGTTTTCTAGCTTTCCAATAAATCATCGTCCCGGTGCGGTCACTCCACCCAGCCTCCCCGGGTGCAACCACGAACAATTAACGCGCAGAGTCTTGTGAAACCCGCAACTGTGTATGATTTAATCAATAAAGCTTTACGATACGGAATAAAATAAATCGCCCGCGGCTTTGTGCCCGGTGCTGCTGCACGGTGCGGGTGCTGAAATTATCGAGCTCTCGAAATTGATAAATAATTTCATCAGTAGAAAATGACATAAGCGAGCACAAACCTGCCGACGCACACGTGGGCAGGGAAAATGGTTGATTTCCTTTGGACGGGGTTCGTGAAAAAAAAAAACAACAACAACAACAAGGCAGTTATTTGGACCCGTGAACCGTGTCGCCAGAAAAACTTCCTCCGATCTGGCCACAGCAAGCTCAGTGCCTCGCTCCTATCCGCTTTCTGGTCCGGCGGCAAAACGGCGGCGGCGGTGGGCTGCCTGGCGTACACTCACTTTCTCGGCAGGAAAGATCAAAGGCAATTTTGCCGACCGCGTGTTGTGAGCTGCTCTGCACACACACAAACACACACCGACATGCACACGGTTATAAAGCCATCAGAGGTTGCGTTTTGGGCTGCCGGTGACGATGCTGGTGGTGCTGGTGGCCATCGAAAGCGAACCAAAAAGCGCAACGGCAGCGAGATTGAAGCTTTTCCTGTGCCCATTTGCTCTCCAGCCCAGCCATAGCCAGTCCGAGCTCGATGAAGAAAATTACGGCACACCAGGGTGGGAAAAAAGTGTATAAAATGCCGAAACAGAGAGGGAAAAGGAAGGCAAGCGAGGTTTGAAAAAAAAAGTCCGAAAAATAACGAAACACGTGCAAGATAACAGTGCGGGACAGAGAAAGGTAGTAGGTTTAGGAGTATTAAAAACGGTTAAAGTAAAACAAAACTCAAACGCGGGCAAAATCGATTTTAGAGAGAGAGATAAAAGACGACAAGACGACACAAAGCCAATCTGCTAGAAGAGGATCTGGGGGTAAACAAACAAAAAACTGATCGTTTGCCACTAGCGCCACACCAACCAAGCAGGGGAGGTTTTTTATGTATATTTGGCGGTGCGAAAATTACACACAGTCGGTAGCAAAATTAGAGATCACACATGCTTTGTGATGAATAGTTTGCTTCTTCCCTTGTCCTGATATGATTATAGCGTCATTACGATTACAACGTTTTACAATGAATTGCTCTATGTTTCACGTTTGGCAGGGTGTTTGTTTGAAATATTTAAAAATCGCTCATTTTATTTTTAACAGTTTAACAATTTAGAAGATAGAAATCATCGAATGGTTTTGACGTGTGGTTTAATTATTTCAGCCAATTACTATTTTTATTAATTCTTTACAGAGCTAATTTCTTTTTTTAAATCCAACTAAAAAATAAAAACTGAGTTTTTCTCCGTTTTTACTTTGAAATAGGTATTAACTATTGGAATTTCTAAGCATTGTTTTTTAGTTATCAATGTGTTTCAGTTCAAGTATGAGCTACTTTCTCTAACTAGAAAGCTCTGCCATTGCCTATAAGTGTATTCTTAAAGTATAAAACAACTAAATTTTTACATCCATAAATAAATAAAAAAATAATAAACAAACGTCATGTCATGTCTCTCTATAAATATGTTGCAAATGTTGTTCAGTGTAAACTTTTTAGTAAAATTCAACGCAAGGCATGAGTATCATAATTCAACAAATGTTTACACATGTCAAATCATGGTGTTTACAAATCATGGTATGTTGTCTTATTTAAGATGCTAATGAATTTATTAAGATAAAGTGCAGCTATTTATAACTTATTTCTAAAATATATAGCGACACAATTAAATTTCGTGGCTAGGAACATTATTGGTCTTTATTCTTTCCATCAATTCTTAAAAATGATAGCAAATAAGTGCAATTTTCGCACCTCAACTAAAAAAAAACATGTAACTAATAAGCTTATTTAACAGATAATGGTTATTGTCGATCATTTTAAAGAATCGCACGCTCTAAAATTGAAAATACCTCTTTTGTATTTTCACTTGCACTGTCCGAATGAATTAATTTCATCCGGTCATTTTCAATTTGGCAGTCGCGTGTAGCTGTAATCAAGGATTGCAAGATCATTTTGCATACAAAGTCGCTGTTTTCTTGTGCTTTAAGAAGACAAGTAGTGTATCGTTGTGTTTTTAAATTAAAAAAAAAAACGAAAGGACCTTCCGTAAGATGGATGTACAAAGCTCTACAAGGACACACTGCATAATGGACCTACTAAATAAAAAGCACTTTCCTGCCGTGTGCAACATAAAAAAAAACAATCGGTGCCGTCTAGACTCACTGTAAATTGGACGCCAGACAGCAGTAGCAAAAACAGCAAATAAGAAGGCCGGGAGCCATTATTATGGAACTGGCTACACTGGATCATCAAAAAGCGTGCAAAGGAACGGAATACCGGAATGCCTTGCAAGCATGAACGTGCCAGTGAAGGGGGGAGGGGGGGATGATTGTTATTTATATCAATTAATTTGCGCTTGCTGAAGCCCATCGTGCATCGGCCCAAAGAGCCGCAATTAATTTGTCTATCATCAATCATTCGCCAAAACCCGGGTGGCCGCCGCTGGAAAATGGCGGTGGCGGGAAAAATGCATATTGAAAGCTTTTGCGCCATTATGAAGCTATTATGCGGAGCGCTCTGGGTTTGAGGAAGGTTATGGAAAAACAAGAAGGAAAAAGATTCTGCATAAAGACCGTCTCCACTGCTTCGGGGAGCAGGAGCTTAATCTTGGGTTGAGCTTCATTATGCAACAAGAGCAACATCTTAACTCATCAGTGTTACCAGCTAAAAGTATAGAATGGGTTTTTGATGAGAATAGGGTAATGGAGCGTTTAATAAAATTTATGAAACACAAATTGAAATAATATTAGCATAACATATTAGTTGAACATCATACCCTTTCTAGTAACGCAAAGCGTTTTGTTGACACAGCTTGTTTTTATGTTCCATTTTCTTTCAAACAGTAGACGCACAATCGCTAGGTTATGTACATGGGTATTATGTTGAGACTCGGCATAATCAAAACAACATTTCACAGTTTCTAGTTACAATGAAAATAAAAAAAAAGGAAAATAAATAAGGCTCTACTTAAGATTTATGACAATGTTACTCTAACTACCAAACATATAAATAGAGGAAAAGACCAGAAGATATTTTAGATTTGGCATAGATAGAAGTTTGTGATACACTGCTTGATAAAATATTACTCCCGTTGAGTTTTGTGGAGTCTCGTTTTGTGAAATAAGTTGTTTTAAATAATTTTTAGAAAATATGTGTTTTTCTTATCAGTACACATTATGCTTCCTTAAAGATTTTAATCATAATGTCATGTGATAGAAATTTAATTAGGATTTGATTTTAACCCTAATAACATGCGACAATGAATACGATAGTCAAAATTATCGGTGAATCCGCGAGAAAAAAAACGCAAAACAAACCATTTCGCTCGAAGATGTATTGACTCGATCCTGAAAACCCATTACAACTCTAGTGTACAAAAACTTGATACAAATGATATGAAACTTTATATTACATCTAGAATTATGTCAAAACGGGAGAAAACAAATTTGTTTTGTTCAGAATCATTAATAAGTGTATGTACCTGACATATAAATTTCTGATAAACGCCTTTTTTCTTAGCCCTTGTGATATCTCTTGCACAAGGGCTAAGAAAAAAAGGCGTTTATCAGAATTACTCTTCTCGTAACGCGGTATAACAAGATTGAGAAAAAATAATTGTTTAAGAGATAAATTTTTAATTCTTATTACTGTAGTTCCATTTACCACTAACTTAAAACAGTTCAAAACGCACTAAGAACACAACGAAAGTTTGTGTTTAAGTACAAAAATTGCAGATGAACATTGATTTGAAAAGCATACTAAAATTAAACTTTATTTCTTGTAATTCTATCATTTAAAATACATACACACAGTTTAGTTTGATACAAAATGGCATTCCAAAAACGGAGTTTTCGTATGTTCGGATGTAATTCATCCGTCAACTTTCAACTATCAGACGAAAATTGTAGTAATACTCCCGTTGCCTTCATGATATTCCTGTGAGATGGACTCCTGTAATAGATTATTAATATTATTTTTATTAGCTATTCGTTTACTCGATGGACACAGAAATAACGAGCCTTAATATTATCTAATCTATAAAAGAGGTTCTTTCATTTCATTTCATCGATTTAATTTAATATATCATATATGTTTACGATTATAAAATCTATTTTTCAACAAAATTGTGCTGATACTAAAGTAGAAAATATTGTTGAATTCATTAAACTGGATGCATTTTGCTCTTCAGTTTTGCATTGTCCGCTTATGATCTATTTTCATGTGGAATTCAATCCTTTCTTAACAGGTATGGTAAATCTCACTCGCCAGAAGCTTGTGTAACAGTTTATTTTGCTATTTGTCACCAAAAGTCTGGTGGTTGAAAACTGAAAAATGAGCATCGGTCACGGAAAATTAAATTAGTATTTGAACTAAACTACAAAAGCCACTAAAGTTAGGCCACTAAAGTCGTTTGCATTTCTTATGATAAAGACTAGCATTCGAGTGGCCTTGCCTATCATAGATTACTAATGGCCATTGTAAGTTAGTTTATTGTCATAATAGTGCAAAGATAAATAATTTCCCTTTTACGTACGAGCTGGTGCTTGCCAATGCTGAAGTTATAAGTTAGCGGATTTTTTACGTTTAAAACTACTAAAATGCACGGAAAGCTTATTTGAATTTAAATTATTTATCATTCTTTTTTTATTTTTTTTCACACCATAATGATACATTTCTGTTTGATATTTTTTGCTCTTTATACAACGCTTGTTGTAGGACATTTTTCGAGATACTTGTCTTTTTTTATAACATAAAATTAATACTAAAGGTTATTGTTAGGTTAAAGGACTATATAGACTAAAGGACTGGTAAAAAAATAGCTAAAGAAAAAAAATGAAATTCAAACAGAATTTGGTACAGTTCATCGATTATATAACCAACTAATTTAAGCAGCTATTGCGTGACATCGATCGTACAAACAATCATTATTTATTTCGATAAAATAAACCATCGTTGCGAAACGATCTTCCGCATGAAAAGAAAAATACACACATGAGCCATAAAATTGACTAAATCTCCATCGCCGTGTCAGTTGTGAGCTACAGCAAGCGTAGCTGTTAAACCACCGTTTGCCACGAAAACCAAAAAAGGACCCTCCACTCCAGGATACGTGATCGGGCCGGTTTGAATAAATTTGCACCAAAATATGATGGCTCGGGCTCGGGGCTTGCTTCCTTCCTTTTTCCCCTGTTCTTGAGCACGTTTTCCGAACGAACGTGCGTTAGATAAGGAGTCGTGCCGGCGTCCGATTCCAGATTACGAGTGCGTGTGGGCATGTGTATGGGCTGGTGTATTAAAAATGTTGCCAACCGAGGCCGGGACAGCCCGGTGCAGGGAGAAAACGAGACGGCTTGCAGCGCTTGCAGCCGGAATCGATTCGGACCACACACGTCGAGGAAGTTTAATGGTGATGTAAAGCCGGTCTCGCCAAACCGTAGCAGCAAAAAAAAACGGAGGATGGAATGACGAGAAAAATGGGGTTTTTTAAACAATTCAGCTTGATGGTGCAGACTATAGCGAATGGATTTAACAGGATGCAATCGGGAGACGTGAGGAAAGGCTTGAATCAAAATAATATTCGTACCAAATTTATCTCGTGACTTGAAACGTTGAAGAACGTTCGCTTCGTTTGCCGATACGGCACGAACCTCTTGTATGTATCGGGCAATTGAAAATTTCCACACGTCATCAAAATTGCAGCTCCATTTTTGCAATGGTGGTTGTCTCCGAGGGGCGTAAGTGCATATGCACAATCCTCGATGTTTTGCTCTCTCTCTCTCTCTATCTATCCCTCTCTCCCTTCCAGCATCATCCACTCATCTAAATGCAGCGGAGACGTGCGGAGTGCGCGGAGTAATCAATGAAAAGTTCGCCGGAATAAACACACGACACTGCGCGAGAAAGGCAGGCGCAGGATGTGCGGCGTTGGAGGTGTTGGAGATTTTTCGGGCGTCAGGCAATGTCCGGCGTTAGGGGTTATGCAGGGTGGCAAGCGTGGTGTACGTCCGCACGAGGAAAGGAGCACGCGACAAACGGCAAGGCAGGCACCATTCCGCTCGCACACACGGTTCAAAAACAATCGCACGTTTGTGCGCTTCCGTTTGTGCCGCGCGGGCTCTTGCGCACGACGGTAGCTGAGTTTACAGTGCGGGACCGATTTCGTCCGCAGCGCTTGCGTGATCGTTGCTAATTGGGTGAAAAATTTATTTCGATTTTGTGTGTCTGTGTTTTTTTTTTGTAAGGTTAAATCTGCTTTAATTATAGTTGTTCTGTTTACTTTCATTTTTGTCGCATAGTTTTTACGAATTAAACAATTTGAATGTTCAATAAAGTCTACCATGCGGCTATTGCATGTAATTTTATATTTAATTTTTATTCCTATTTCTTAAATGTTGCTACATGTTTTAGAAAATATATTTCAAAACTCAGCATAAACGTATTTTTACATGCCTTTACACAAAATATGTTATATTTATATAAATTGCAGAATCGTTGAACGAGATATTTGGCAATGTTTTGCAGCTAAGCATTTTTCTACAATAAAATAGAATTGATCACACCAAACATGCAACACAATCTAACAGCATCTAATTAAATCGGAATTAAAGCGATCGTCCTGCCAGCAATAAAATTTACAACAAAACAAGTAATATTTATGGCAGTGGCCGAGGCAGACTGAATTTGTCGCAGCACACGAGCTCCCTACATTACGGTGCGTATGTGTGCGCCATGCCGCGTGCGTGTGTATGTGTGTACGTGTACACGTTCATCATCATCGATCAATGACAGTGATCTTGGCGGAAGCATGCGGGTGGTCCCATATAATGTAGAAGCGAACGCACAGTCGCTCCTTTTCCTTTCCATTCGCTTCCTCTCCTTCTCTCCCTCTCACTCTCTCCTTCATGTCGGTCTTTTATTCAGCACCATCTCGACCCCTTCTTCCATCCTCTTTCCTTGCGACCAATCCACCCCAATTCCCCACCCTATGTACACAGCCCTTATGTTGTGTGTGGTTTTTTCTCTCTTTCCTTTCATTCCTTTCCTTCTTTCGCCTTTGCTTGCCTTCTTCTCCTCATGCATCTTAATCTCGTCTCCCGGTGTCTCCCACTGGTCCCTCCTTCACCCACCCCTTCGTCCGCAAGGAAACACACCCTGCTGGTGGTGGGATCGCACACGACGTGCGCTCCGATCGACGGGGCAAAGAAATGGAAACATCAACGATCCCTCGCGCCCTTGTCAGGCACCGTTCGTCCGTCCGTTCCAGTCGTACCACTGCCAGCGTCTTGCCGACCCTCTCGGCCCGCCTGTACGATCGATGCTGATCCAGTAAGACAGATCAAACCAACACACTTGCATACAGCTACACATACTCATACAAATGGATGCTGCGCGCGACGGTGTATGTGTGGGTAAGCTCACATTGAGCTTGATCGAGCAGATTTTGTCGTGAAAGATTTAGCTGTTGAAAGTTTGACTCTTAGGTTTGTTGTAATTTTATTTGATTTAGTTTTCTAATAATGGAAGACAATTTCAAACACAACATATATATTTTTTAATTGGTATTTTAAAGCACTTCTCAAATACGAATCAAGTTTAGAGAATATAATTCATAAAACAAACTGTTTTAATGATGATTTTAAATTCAATATTGAAGATTTTAACTTTGGGTTTTTTTTATTCCATAAGACTGTAAGCTATGTTTAATTTGGTCAATAAATAAATAAAGCGGAGCGCCGTTTATCTGTATATTTTTAATCCGTCTTCTCGTTTATCCGTGCTTTGCAAAAATGGTAGTTTAGACAGAAAAGATCGATTTCAGGGAAATTTTGCAATGATGGATATGAACTCGTATTATTGTAATAAAATAAATTCCTTATTTGAAATAATGAACTTTTTTTCAAAAGAAAATTTGGCTAAAAAAAAGCCGTTTATTAAACGAAACTAGACTCGTATCATCAAAATTAGTCTAAAACATAAGAAAAATTGTGTTGTAAGACCTAATTCACTTGCATGCGTGATTTTCGAAATTCCGGCTATGTATGAGTCCCAAAGAGTCTGGATAAACTGCACTGCGCTGCGCTGCACTGTATTATTTTTTTTCTACGCAGTAGAAGGGCCAGGACGTTACTGATAATTACAGTAAATATAAAGTAAATATTCAGAGAAAAGGGCAATCAAAATCATTGATCAAACAACCGCTTTTATGGTTTGAAATAAATAATAAATTTATAGTTTAAAGAACACTTGTTTTACATTTTTAACAAAAACATGTTTTTCAGTCACATAGGATAAAAATATCCTATACTGATCAGAATGAATTATCACCCAACTTTTTACCACACCTACTGGACCATGCTGCAGCCATGTGTGTACACAAGCAACAAGTCCTAATGTGCGGCCCGTGCTGACATACACCAACGCCACCAAGCATTTGCACGCACACAACTTCACCACACCACCGTTTAGGGTGGTTTGTCCGGATTTTACTTAGGCGTCGCTGTGAGAATATTATCTTCACTTCGACTTAAATTAAAAATATAATGTTTTTAAAGAATTTTTTTTACAACTCTAAAAGTAACTAGAGAGTATAGTGCTTTCTTTTGCTTTGCTTTTAAAACAGAAAACGAAACTAAATTAACGGTCAGCGCACATCGCATACAACACCTCTTGCTCGCGACACAACGATCGCCCCGGGCGTACCAGAGCGCAGCCTGCGCACCGCATGCTGCCAGTGGCCCGTATGCCGTAGCTCGGGTGCGCGACGGTGTAGGTAAGATGGCCGACTTTTACTTGATCGAAAACAATCGTGCAGAGCGGACGCAAACGCTGATCGCTGCTGCTGCTGCTCCGGTGCCGAGATGTGATGTGCCTCAACACTTGGTCAACGAAGGTGACGACGAGAAGCTGATACACAGTGTGTGCATTTTTCGCTTGCCGGTAAGGGTCAGCATCGAAGCAAATAACAAAGTGCGTTAAAGTGTGTGCGGGTGCTTTTTTTTTTTTTGGTTTCTGCTGCTGCGTGACGAAACACTAGACGCGCTTTACCGAGTGAGACAGTGGTGTTGTACGTTGTTGCGGTGCAAAACAAAAGCGGAACCTCCCTTTGCCCAAAGCCAGCAGAACAAAACATACGATCATCTTGTTTGGCGGGTTTTATTTTAGCTCTTTCTGCGTGCGGAGCTCGCGCGGGCGGTATAACAGTGTGTGCGCGTATGCATGTGTGTAAAAAAAAAACTCGCACGATAAGACACACCGCCACATGGTGGTTTGGTAGTAGTGGGAGAAGGAAGCGGCCCTGTCAAAACAGTGTTGTGGGCGCGAGTAGTAATCAAACTGTCGGCAAGATTAAAACGGCTCGTCGGCTCGTCTAGAAGATAAACAAAGATCGGTGCGTGTGTTGCGTTCGCGTTTCGATCGCCTGGAAGAACTGTGTTTACCGACGGGTGTAAACGTCATTTCCAAACTTGACATCAATTCTCAAAAGCTTAGCAGCGGAAAAGCGCTCCAAAAAAAAACAAATTTAAAAACACTCTCTTCCGAGCGAAGGAAATTATTTTACCCTGGAAAAATAGAAAATAGCTTCCAATTTTGTATGGCGGCCCAGGCTGTGTGCCGCTGTCGTCCTTCCCGATCGGTTTTATGTTGTGTTTATGCTGCCGGGCACCCGTACGGCTCTCTCCCCACGGCGAGCACGGTGCGAGCGCGACAAGTAAGACATAAATAACATAACCTACCGAAACAAAGGCAACCAGCGGGTGGAACGAGCAAAGAAGGGCGAAGAGCTCAACTTCGACCTTAAAGCAGCAAAGGAAAGAAAGCCCTCTGAGCTGGGCGACAACGACGGCGACGAAACGGGACGAAAGTCGAACAACCGAAAAAAAAGAAAGAAAGAAAAAAAAACACATACATATACACTCTGCTATCATAAAAGGGAACGGAAAAAAGAGAAACAACGAGAAAAAGCGAAACAGCGAGTCTGTGTGAGAGAGAGTGAAAGATAGTTTGAAGAAAACAAAGTACGGCGAAGGTCTTTTTTTCGGCCTGTAGTGTGCGTTTGTGAGTGTAGCTGTGTGTGATTTTTCCACCGATCTTCCCATTTTCGGGTGTGTGTGCGCCCGCGTCCGTGTGGACCACCAGACACGACTCTGCGCGTACGCTGCTGCACGCTGACGGGCAGTGCGTAAGGGCTGGTCGCGTCGATCGATCGTCACCCCGTCCAATCCATTGCGGCTTCCGGAAGAGAAAAGTGCGTGCATGAGTGCGTGTGTGTGTGCAGGTGGAGTGCCGGTTGGAGTGAAAACAGTGTGTGCACGTGCAACGGCCAAGGTGTACCCCTCCGGGAAGTGTATTCTGTGCGAGTGTGGCTCTGTGTGTGTCGAAGTGTTTATGTCCTGTTGGGAAAATCGCCCGCTTTTCCCGGTGGTCCGTTTTCCAGCCTCGGGCAGGTGGTTGCTGTCACCAGTTACGGCCCCGTAACCCATAGCAACCGAGAGTACAGATCCACCCTGCTAAACGAAAGGGAATAAAAATAGGTGGCATCGTGGTGTGTGGTTCAGTAGGCTCTGCTGCATTCCAGTGTGCTCAGTGTGTTTGTGTGCGCCATTGGATTTCTGGCCAATCGTATGGAAAGATGTGTCACACCGCCAAGATCGTGCGTGTCTATGGTTTCGATTTAAATTTCTCCCATCCATCAGCCGTGCGGCGTGAGTAGGGGAAAGCGAAAGGAAGTGAGTGTGTTGCGATAAGAAGCGGGGGCAGTGTGTTGTTGGTGAAGCAAGTGAACGAAAATCGCTCGACGAAATATTTTCCTCCTGCAGAGAGGAACTACTCGCGTGTGAGAATCTCTACCAGGCCGTGGTTGAGCGGTGTTGTTTAAAAGTCTGTGTGGCGAAGGGAAGCACTGCTGAAGAAGAAGGGAGGGCGAACGAGCGCTGCGCCTTCCCGTTTGGCGACATCCCTTTCAGAAACAGAACGCAAAGTGAGAAAGAAACAATGGTGGTACCGACGATGGATAGCCTGCCGAGGGTACCGGACACCCACGGTGACACCGTGGACGAGAAAGTATTTTCCGACCTGTACATCCGAACCAGCTGGTTCGATGCGACGATAGCACTCGATCAAATTGAAAAGGTAAGGAGTTTTTTTTATCAGTTAAACATCAGAAAGTCTTAGAATTCGATGTTTTTAAAATATTTGGTTTCCCCGACTTTTGCTAGATATACTTGGTAGATTTGTTACCAAGCGCACCATGAGATGCATAAAAGCCTCAAGATTAATGTTCATGGAATTTAGGAAATAGACCTTTTTTATTTAGTAGAGACGGCCAGACCGTATTGCTTAGGAAATAGACCTATCGTCCATAAAAGTTTTAATTGGGATATTGATACTAACTTCCTAATTGGTGCCTAGAAGATCTCTGATCTAAAGTAGTCAAACTTCTACAGGATCTCTAGCTGATTGCTCAATGAAATGTAACTAGACACGTCCAAAAGCTCCGAAATTGAAATTGCTCTCCAGCAATAGTCCTTACCATTTAGAGTTGTGTATCATTAGTGTTATTTAGAGTTATTTTTATAAATTGGCTATTGTTCAATGTTTGGTTGTCTAGAAGACCTTGGATCTAGAGGTGTAAAGATACACCGACCTCTTATAGCATTGATATTGGAGAATCTTCTAATTCAATCTTCCAATTAAATCTTCCAATAACCTACAATAACCTCATATTGGAAAAGATTACGGAAAAAAAACTCAATGTGCAATTTGTTTGAAGATATTTATTCCATCGGAATATAGGAAATATTCAATGCTCAACGATTGAATACAGCTTTCTATTGCAGAAAAAACTCTTCACAAAAGTATTTTGAGTGTCTGATAACGGCAGTCTTAAAATATTGTTAAACTCTTGCATGTCCCGAAGACTTTTAGTGTAGAGTCATCAAACGGTTGCATGATATTTTAAGAAAAACAGGAGTCATAAAGAATCAAAATTGAGAATCTTTGGGAATGCGATGTCTTCTATAATATACATTTTAAGTAATTTATTTTCATAACATCTCCGAGCATTTCCACCTCCAAAATCTCTACAGCTGAACTCGATAGTGTGCCGAGGCATATTTGTCACCCAAAAAATCGAATTCTTAACAAAAAAATCCCTCCTACGAACAACGGGACGGTAAAGTTCGGAGCAAAGCAACACCGGCCCTCAGGAAACGATCTTATTCCATTAACCATTACAACTCAATCTACGGTCCGCCACGGCAGCACGAGTCTCCGAGGGTCGAAAAGGGACAGACAGAAAGAGAGAGAGAGTGAGACACACACACACACACGGGCAGGCCTGCCACAGTTGTAGGGTCGTGTTTCGACAACCCGGCCCAATGCAACCCCCCAGGGTCCCGGGGATTGTTTCGTCCGCCGTGCATGGCAGGGTTGGGTCCTCAACCTCTCTCCCTCTCCCTCTCCCTCTCTCTCTCTCCCTCTCTCTCTCTCTCTCTCTCCCTCTCCCTCTCCCTCTCAGGCACACACACTTACATTCCAACTTTGTGTCGTGCCAAGCGATCGTACGCGGCAGCCTTCTGCGCTGGTGCACGGTTGTCGAAACTTTGTCCGCACCGAGTCCGTCCGTCCGCCAAGGGTGGTGCTGTTTGGTCGGTTGCTCTCTCCCTCGATCGCCAAGGCACCCATAAAGAGATGAAGGACAGCCGTGTCGAAGGGAAAAACAAAAAATAAAGCCAACGCGCTACAGCAAAAGGTGAACCCCCGAACACGGCCAAACGAGGAATGATGAAGGGGCAGGACCGAGAGAGAGAGAGAAAAGTAAGACATTAAAAGAAATAATCTATCCCGGTCTGTTGTCGAACGGTGGTGCGCGGCCGTTCCAGCCTCCGGCCGCTTCGAAAAGCCCCGTATAATAATTCTCCCTGAATGTGAGTCTGCGTGCGTGTGTCTGTGTGGTTCGGATTCGGAAAAGGGCCCTCTGTTGTGTGGATTCTTTTTTGGGCTTTTTTCGGGATCTTTGAACGGTTCATTGTGGTACGGGTCGCCCGAGCCCAGGAGAAGCAGCAGCCCGGTGACGCCTCTCTGAATGTTTTGAACAGAGTTGTACCACACCAAATGGGTAGAGGTTAGAAGAAGAGGACAATAAGAAGGCGGGCGAAGGTCTCAATCATGATCGACTGCGGATCGACACTATTCCCTTACGGGAACACAGAAACAGCTCAGTTTCCAAAATTCTCTTACCCATCCTTAAGCGAGGTTCATCGACGTAAAGTCCAGAAGAAGATAGAATAGCGGAGCGACCCTATCTCGGTGGGGGGATTAGAGAAATTTATGACCCACGGGATACGTCAAGAGATCCCCATCTTTTCGTTTTGTCGTTTGTTTTGTGTCACGAGTCAACCAAATACCGGGTGGTGTAACCACGCGTTCGCCCTCCGTTGGAAAATTCCTTGTTTCGAAAATAAGAGGTCACGCATAGGACGCGTCTCCATCTGCTCCAAGCCGTGCTCGAGGGACGCAAACGTGAGGGCCTTATGCCTCAGCAAACAGCATGAAACGGTGAATGAACATCACAATTGAATGAAATCGCGACCTCACCCGCGGTACACTTTGTAATCGTAATCGGTTCCTTGACTGTGACTGTCGGACGGTGGCGAGCCACTCCTTTGGCGCACGTTGATAAGCCCCATTGGACAGCAACGCACTGAATTTACAAACAATTTTGTTGCGCCTGTCTAACGCGGCACGGTACGTGCCCGGAGTACGCTATGAGTCCGCGCGGGGATAGCCCACCGGGGTTTGACATCGTAGATCATCGGGGCTAGACGGTGTCCGGAACGTGTCACCGGCAAAACAGCAAAACGAAGAAAACCAGGGGAACTTGAAGCGAGGGGAACTCCCAGACATTCGATGGCGACAGTTGATGGCCTCGTTATGGATCGTTTGTAATGGAAGCGAGTCGCACTTTTGATATACGTATGATCTACAATGGATTAATGGTCGTTTGGTGTACTTCAAACCATTAAATCGATTATGATAGGTTCTAACAGCAGAGTTGCGGTAGATACCCAACTCCACTGGATCTTTGAGGTCCGTTTATGTAGACCACGCTAAAGAATCCAACGTATCTATATCACAGCGAAAGAGAGAGAGACACTGGATTTGCATTAGAGATGAATTTTTCACGTCACCGGGCCGGTGATTTGTGTCCGCGTGTGTGTCCGAGCTCCGTCTACTGAGTGAGTTCTTGCTTTCTATGATTCAAGTTGATTAAGACCAGCGCCGTCCTTTGCTAGCCCGACCGTCCGTGTGGTGTGTGATGTGTCTGTTTCGGTGTGGTTTTTGCGCCACGATCGCCAGACACACGCGTTGCTGGATTATTAATCGTTTGTGGTACGTAAACTGTCAGGGTTTTTTTTCGGAGGTGACGCGAGGCACGACCGTCTTGATTAAGCATTTCTGTTAAAAAATGAGATCATTTGGGAGGGCTTACTTGTACGACGGGGAGAACCTTGTTACTGCGCACATGTTTGAAGATATCTCCAGGTACTCAAAACTAGGCTGTGGTAAGGAATCGTGTGTAAGCATTCGTTTGGAACTATGACTCATGCTATCGGATCGTTCTTCACGAGGTGTTTGGGTATGACCTTAACATGCGTACCGTGAAGAATCGAGCCCTTAAGGAAACTAGTTTTTCAAACCTCAATGTCGGATGAGATACATCCGATTACCGAGCTCTAGGTTACCATTGTTTCACCATTTCTAAGGTTAGTTTGACTGCTTGACTAGCAATACGACTAGGTAGTTTGTATGCTTTTCTAGCTTCTCTTGCTCTGGCTCAACACTTTCTTCTCTGGCTAGCGAAATATTTGATCAGGAAGTACTTTTGAGAATCTTCATCCAATAGCATTGCTGGTTAATGCATAAATCAAAGTTCAAATGTTCTTTCAAATTTTTAAATTGTTCTTGAAAGTCTTTTAAAGACAACCATTATTTGGTTTACGAATGATGAGAAATAAGCGTTATAGAAATTAAAAAAAAAAGTGAATCTCATCCATTTTGCCCCTTCGGTTCATTCGTTTTTGCGGAAAGAGGAAAAGTCTGTTCGACAAAGCAAGTAAACATTTGGCCCGTTTCGAGACGGATATTTATGTTTACTTTAGTGTGCAATGATATGTTTTGATTGTTTGGTTCATCGGTCGTCATACCGCCAACGATTCGCTACTGTTCGGAGCGGCAATACTGGTGATGTCGTTTGTTTGATTCTTGCTAATAATTGTTAAATTTTAAATAATACCCATCATCATCATCAGCAGCATCATCTGCTTTGCTTCCATTCCATTCTTCGAGAATTCTGTTCTGTCCTTTTTTAAATTCTGTTTTTTTTTTTGTGAGTCAATAATGAACGCTTCTCACTTTCTGTCAATCTGGGCAACTCGTCCGTAATCGCATGCGGCACACACCATATCTTCTGGGTGCTGTTACGAATATACAAAAAAAGAAACAACACATCTGGTTCTTGCTTATGGCAGGCATACGCTGCAAGACGGCAAACGTAAATGAGCGAAATAATTAATCGTCGTCAGGGCCCCATTGTGCCTGTGCTCGCGCAAAATTAAATCTCAAGTGCAGCGTTACCGCGCGTGCAATAAAACCACCAACCCTACAGGAGAGAAGAATGGTGGTTTATGGCGCGTGCTGCGCGAAATGCAGTTTGGCGTAATTCCTTCTTCAGCGGTGCCCCCCCCCCTCCCCCCCCCGTTTTTATGACATTATATTGCGCACACGGGCACGAACTTGCGCCGCAACAGAGAGAACGCGAAGCAATTAGACGGATCAGAAAAAGACGAACCGGTGGTGAAGCATTTTGTTTGAGAGCCAGCCGCAAATTGGGGGTGATGCTGCACTGCTTTGGGTTTGATTTTTACCGAATGGCTTTCTCTTCCCCGAGAAGAGTGCAGGGAACTAATATCAAAACGCTTACTTCAACAGGGATGCGTACATTCTTCCTAAGTTCAGTGAATGTCATTTAGTGGTACCACGTTATTTTTGACAAACGATTATTGCGGGAAACAAATTATGCGTATGTTGGTGGAAATAAAATTTAATTAAACAAAAATCAGTCCCACCCCCTCGCGTGGCAGGAAGAAACGGTTTCATCTACATTAAA
Source organism: Anopheles epiroticus (assembly GCA_000349105.1). Taxonomy (NCBI): domain Eukaryota; kingdom Metazoa; phylum Arthropoda; class Insecta; order Diptera; family Culicidae; genus Anopheles; species Anopheles epiroticus. The sequence goes on along the minus strand of KB671962.1, from coordinate 2,207 downwards.
GGTTTTTCTTATGGCCATCTTCATATGACAACAAACATAATTTCGCTATTAAATGTTTCTATGCCAAAGCCACCTCCCCCAGTCAACCGGGCGAACGTGCTCCATTCCCAATCAGCAAGAGTGCGTCTCAGCTCGATTTTATGTGAGCTCTAATCCCGTGCTGGACGGCGCGAGTGGTTAAAGTTAAGGGGCAGCGAAGGTGACACTGTGATGTGCGTAGTTAAGTGTAATGGCGCCTTGATTGGATGCATGTGTGACCGCACTGTACGCAAGTGAGAAGAAAATTTCTATTTCCATAGTTAATTTGCACTGCTTAATGTTGCTTGGAATTGCGTCGTGTGTGATCGGGAGGGGAGGGGAGCATGAAAAGGGAGAGTTGTGGCAGGTGGTGAAATTTAAATCTTTTCAAACGGACCGTAGATCCGCGAGACTATTTTCGGGACGGCAAGGGTGTCTTGAAAGGTGTTGATATTGTTCAAAAATACACTCTTTTTGCTTATCAATGTCTAGAACTGAAGTTACTTAGATCATATTCTTCTAGTTTGGTCCAAACTTTTTGCTTTAGTATGTATAAAGTTTGAAAGGATGTGAATTTCTAAAACCGTCCTATGTTAGCATTAACATAAAAGACGAAAACACGTCTTCTTGGGCCGCATTTTAGAATCACACGGGTCGATTGGAGACCCCTTGTTTTGGTTCAATGGTAGCAGACAAGAAAGAGACGAACCACAAGTACACGATGTAAGAATAATGAAGAGAAATGGCGATGATGCTACGACATATCTCATTCTTGTAGGCCTGTTTGCTTTCTTTTACCCCATTTCCTGTCATTTCACTTGTGCCAATCTCCTTGGGAGCGGTGGCTGCCGGTTCAAGAAATTCTTAATCCTCTGTCCGTGGAGATGTGTTGCAGTCTTGTTGTTTATAATTTCCTAGCCATGTCATCTTTCATGCACAGCTGTATGTAAATCCTTCCAATGCAGAGAGATGTAGAGTGTTCAGCGAAGGATGAAGATTTGTGGTGTGACGAAAAGAGATTTTGGGGATGACGATCGCCCGTACATGCGTGACGGTGTCGTAGCAGTAAGCTGGCGAGGAGAGGGCAAAGTAGCAGAGCAGAAGTGTGGCAACCCCGTTTGGAACCATATTTGGTGCATAACCCGCACCCGAGCAGGAGGGGACAACCCTAGCTGGGGTGGTGGGATGCTGCTATTACTGTTATTATTGTATGCCTGTGTTTGTGCTTGTGAGCTGTTGGCGGGCGTGCGAGACCACCCGGCACGATGCCACCTTGACGTGGAGGGACGCGAAGAGTACGAAGTGCGGTTGTGAAGGGGGCTTTACGATCGGTTGTTTCTCTTTTCGCCGTAGAAGAAGCGGAACAGCAGCAGCAGCGCGAGCACGCGGGCAAATTGGGTTCGAGCTTGAATGTGGCGTGCTTGGAGAGCACTCCAATATATATATTTTTTGTTTTCACTCTGTAGGGATACCGTGAAACGTGCCCCGACAGTGTGTGTGTTTTGATTGTGAATTTTCTTTGGTTCTTTTATAGCTCCCGGGTGGTTTTGGGGTCCTGGGAAATCGATTTTTAGTCTTGTAGAGGGCGCGAGTATGACACATATACGGTGGTTAAAGTGTGATTTTATTGCTACTAGTTACTGAGATCGTCTGTTCATTTTTGAGTAAATCATAGCTGAAAATAAGTAACAATGAGTAGGTGTAGTACCTGATCCGACTAGGAATCGATGTCACACCGGTGGCGGAATGTAATGCTCTCCGTTATCACGCACGGTCAAATATCCAATCATGGGAAGTTGTGTTGAAACTTGATCATGTCTTTCCGCCTCAAGCACATCAATGCGTAGGTGAATGATTTTTTTTTACTGCACTAGAGGTAAGAAATTATTTAAAATTATTGTTGTATTAAACTCTTCTTAACAAAAGTAAGATGATCGTTTTGTGTTTTGTACTGCCGGCTGCTCTGTTATTTGTAACGCACCATACCTCATCTACACACACACGCAGTGTTGAGATAGCACGAAGTAGATCCTATAGGATAAACGCGAACAGTGTCAATCGAGCATATAAGAGAGAAGCAGCGCAGGGCCGGAAGGACGAGATAGGGCTCTCTTCAAAGTGTGAAACAGCCAGAACAAGACGCGTTTTTGAAGCCGATCCCCGATCTCCGATCCCGAACCGATTGAAAT
>KB671961.1:0-48910 GCA_000349105.1 Anopheles epiroticus | reverse complement strand
GCACCATGTATTTAAATTATCCACACGTTTAGTGACGTATTACAAAATCTGTTTTGTTTTCCATTTCATCCCGCATTAAAAACCCTCAGATAAAAACATTAGCAAAACCAGACTACCACCATGTCCTCCACAAACATCAGCGAAAGCATTCCGTTCTACGACGTGTTCGGTTACTACGAATGGACGTTAACGCTAGCGGATCCACGCACCAAAGGATGGCCGATGGTAGACTCCCCGATTCCCACGCTGACCGGTGTCTGCATATATCTGTTCCTCGTGTGGATAGGTCCAAAAATTATGCGCGAGTAAATGTCCCCTAGCATAGGAACCATCTTTCGGTTTGCAACCACTAACATTTCGTTTCCATTCGCCCCTCCAAATAGTCGAAAACCGTTCGATCTAACCACCTTCCTGGTGCCATACAATTTGGCCATGGCCCTGCTGAATCTCTACATCTGTCTGCAGCTTTTCATCGGTTCGACCATGCGTCGGTACAGCTACATCTGTGAACCATGCCGGCAGAGCTTCCATCCTGCGGAACTTCGAGTAAGTATTGCTGACCACGCTCCCGTAAGCTGTGGTGAGAACTGTTTTTTTTTTGGTATTTGCTCCCAAAATGGCATGGGCGTCTGGGATGTGTATCCGGTATTTTATTGTACCTGACTTGTGACTTCTCGTAATACCGTATAAGGTCAATGAGATGGACATGCACATCCACAGGGCACACAGTTATCAAAGACTACGATCAATTGCGGTGTGGATCATGCCGGCAAATTATATCCTCCAAAACTGTCTCTCTCGATCGACTCGGTAAAGCGAAAGCTCTTAATTATGGTTTCCTGCTTTCGTCCCATCTTACCCGGTCGGCAAGATCTCCGCAACGAGTGAATGATTTATCAATGCACCGCCCTTGCAACAACAAAACCGAGACCATTTTGACACACTTGTGCCACAATTTCTGCTTGATGTTTTCTTTTGATTTATCTGACCACTTGGTGCGAGCATGACAGGTCACTGGTTTTTTTTTTTTTTTGGAGGTTTTTTCGCCATCAAACCGGATTCCATCTTTAACTTCCAGTTCGCTGCATTCGTTTTCTTCTAAAGCAAATATTCTTTACTCGTTTCGATCGAGCTGCTTTTAAACCACCAACAAGTGAAACCAAGATGCGAAAATTTCACTCTCGTTGATCGACCACTACACGTGAGTTTGCGGTTTCCGACTGTAACGTTTCGTATCCTGATGGATGCTGCCCGGGTCGGAACGATTCAATCAGCTGGTCTCATTGCAGCGGGTTTCTCTTTCGCTAAAGCGTTTTCATCTTTCCCCGTGCCATTATTCATCCCGTCTGTCTGCTATCATGTTGGGTTGGAATTTATGTGTTGGCCCTCTGGCTGGTGGAACTTTGCTTAAATACATTACTGTTTGCTGCTCTTCTTGCCGCACAGATTGTCGATGCCGTCTGGTGGTACTACTTCTCCAAGGTGCTGGAGTTCTCGGACACTTTCTTCTTCATCCTTCGCAAGAAGGACAATCAGCTGACGTTCCTGCACGTTTATCACCACAGCACGATGTTCTCCTTCTGGTGGATCGGCGTGAAATGGGTGCCAAGTGGAAGTAGTAAGTGTACATTTTACCTTATTGACCTTTAATTAGACATATCTTTATCATCATTCAGAAATTAAAATATACAAAACATAGTAAAATTTGTACATTATTTTCATTAAGTACGGCTTATGCTTTGCAAAATTCAAATTTAGTCTTTTTAGTCTAATTAAAAAAAACAAAGAAAACAAAACCATTCTTCAAAGCGTTACCGTTAAAGCCTATATTGAACATTTTTGTTTGAGAACTCCACTGTTACTTTACATTCAAATACATTCAAATAATAATAAAAAAAATATTTCCACAATTTTTAAGAAGAACAAAAATTATTATGAGTAAACCAACGCTATCGATACGAAAAAAATAATGCTTAACAAGTCTTAAAAACAGCCAAGCTACAAGCGAGAAAATTAATGCGCAAACTGTCAAGTGTCTTTTTAAAACCCAATTTGCCACCTCGCAAATGTCTCCTGAACATCATTAGCAGTTCCAGCAGTTCGTACTAAACCGTAATGCTTAACACATCGTTCGTATGCAAACTCTCTCCCATTATGCTTTGATAGATTTCCATTGCGTTGCCCAATTTGTTGCCTACATTATGTTTTATGATGGCGTTGTACTGAGCTTATAAATATGCCTTTAATTATAAAGCAACCGTCCGACCGGCTGATGATCTCAGAATAATCGTTTTTTTTCTCTTAACCTTTTTACTTGCGCTTTCAGCATTCCTTCCGGCGATGGTCAACTCGTTCATACACGTGCTGATGTACACATACTACGGGCTGGCCGCCGTGGGACCGCACATGAACAAATACCTCTGGTGGAAGAAATACCTGACAATTCTGCAGCTGATTCAGTTCACCGTGGCGATGATCCTCGGTATCAATGGTATCATTACCGGGTGCGAGTTTCCACTCTGGATGCACTACACCCTGATCGGGTACATGATCTCGTTCATACTGCTGTTCGGTAACTTCTACGCCCAGGCCTACATGCAGGGTAAGCCGATCCAGCAGTTCGAGATTAACTGCATCGACATGGGAGCGATTAAGAATAAGTCCGAATAACACACACAGCCACAAACAGCACCTTGCCGGGCGTTGGCCTTTGTTTCTGTATCATATAGCTTACCCCATCTGTTCCAGTTTTGTTTATTTTTGACGGTTTTGCTGCGTTTGTACATTACTTGCGAGTGTCTTTTTTTTCAAAAGGGTTTATTTTTAATGTTTGCAATGCTTTCCGTTTCTGCTCAAATTCAACTAGCATTGTTGTTAGACAATAAAGTAAACATACGAAAAATATAGTATTAATTGAAAAAAAAATAATATGTGTCCACTTTTTGTTTTGTGTTAGAAAATGAGCTACTATTTAATCCGAATAACAGATTGTTAAAAATACTTCCTAAGCAAACAGTTATTGACATAGGTACAGGTCTTGTACATTTTTCTCCGGCACCCCCAAATTCGCATAGTCTTACAGAAGCTATAAGTAATTATGATTTTTTAACAAATGGTTACTACCATCAATCACAACATTACGCGAGACAGAAACGATGACAACTAAACAAAAGTAAGTAAAACCTTCTTTATTTAACGTATAGAAATTTAATATCAACTTTCCAAAAACAAATTGGAATGGACTTTCATAAAAGAATAGTATCTACAATGTTGTGTAAAAATTTTGGCGCTTTTTTCTTTGGCTTCTAAACCTATCTTATATGTTAATGGAGATAGTCCATTTTTTCTCCTTATGTTTATATAATTAAAAAGTATTTTTTAATTTATAACTGTAGCATATTTGATGATTCTTATTAGTGAATATTTTTCCATGATTTAAACAATTTAAATTATTCTTCTTGATTCTTAATAGAGGATCCTCAAGTCGCTACTGGACTTTTGTGTTCGTGTACCAATGATGTATCGGATTGCAAGATGAACAATGTTGCACCTTACCCAGGAAAAATAATAATAAAATAAATAAATATATAAAGAAATATTAGAAATCATATGAAATTCTATTGGAAATTAAGCCACTTTCCATCTATAAGATGAACTATTTTCGAGCACACAGGTTGTACGAATTTTTAAATGTCCCCGTTGGGAACAGATTCCTCGAGGTACGTATAATTGAAGATTATTCCTAGAAGAGCGACGATAAACCAAACCGTCTTCAAGAATATATCCTTGAACAGAACCAGCCTCGAGTTTTTGTCTAAGAGACTCTATTAAGGGATCTTAAGATTGAGCAATTTGAAGCGAAAAGTCTAAGTCTAAATCGCTATTAGCACCAACGGCCTCAGTGCGACTTAAAGCGTCTACCTAGATGGTCCAGAGCGGTAATGGATCGTGTAATTGTAATTCTCTAGAAACAAAGACCATCTAGCTATCTTGGCCGATGCATTTTTGTTCTTTAGGGTTTCAACCAATGAATTACAATCAGTGAATATTTTCTAGGGCAGTCCATGCACATAAAAATGGAATCTTTTTAGCGCGTAAACAACAGAGTTAGCGTTTCCAACTCGTAACTGTGTAATTTCGCCTATCCTTTGGATGTAGTCTTAGAGAAGTAAGCTACTGGATGAAGCTTATTTTATTCCTGCTTCTGTAGTAATACAGCATCAAAACCAAACGAACTGGCGTCACAATGAAGCTCAGTGTCTTTTTAGGGTCAAAAACAGCAAGGATAGGTGATTTCATTAGCTTCTCACGCAAGTTTTAGCTTTTCTTGATATTCTTACAGAACGACGACTCTTCAAAGTTTTAAAATTGCCTAACATGCAAGTCTACTCAACAAGCAGGCTACTCAATATGTAGATTCTTGAATTAAAAATAAAGTAGAACAGACCACGAGGACAGCATCAACAAGTTCTTTAACCTTAATGTGGAACAGGTCAAGGAATAGCTTCAAATCGATCAAATATGAAACAAAACTGATAGCCGAAATGGTTCTTGGAATGAATAATTGAGAACATATGACTGCGAGCATGAATCGTAATGATAAAACAAACAAATGAACACTTGTTAACCAAGTTGAAATATCACATTGTAAACTATGAAACTAGTTTTGGAGTTTCGTTAACATGTAACAATCAGCTAGCCGCAAAATAGGTCTGTGCTATCGATACACGGTGATCTAACTTAGCTAATTCAAGCTTATGTTGTCTTTCATCGTATCGCATAAGGATCAAGCGATGACCCTACGAGCTACGAATTATCATCCTGATGAAGCGCTTCTCAATACTTTCGATATTTCGAAGCATACTTTAATACGAATCGGACCCCTTATCCATCAAAATGACTTCAGAAAAAACGTTCTCAGCAGACATTTGACAAATATAACCAAGATTTTTATCATCCTTCTTGATACCATAGTCAGAATGGTCTGCATAAGTAAGACTTGAACCAGAATTTCCAGGAATAAAACATCATATAGAAATTTTAGACATCCAAGATTGAAAGATAAGCCTATCAGCCAAGAAGAATATAACGTATATTATTTCGTCTTCCACATCTGGTCAATGGGAAAAAGCACAGTAGCTCAATAACCACGTATTGTCAATACCAAGGATGTTATCGTGTTATCGACCGTCGTGATAATACCTGAGAAAAGGGGTGTTTTTAGATTAGCAGACTTCTATCACAATGGCGGCATCACAAAATAAAACACCGGAAGGAATATAGACTAGACCTGTTTTTAAAAGAACATTCAATGAACTGAGACTGACAAAACCAACCAGTCAATTGTTAAGAAGTTATTGTTTGATTATGTAGCGAGAAAAAGAGTAGTTGTTCTGATTCCAACTCAAAAGCAAAGATAATTGATAGCTCTATTCGAAGTTGTCTGGAAACGTCTAAATACTAATTCAATGGAGCATGGAAGGAAAATCAGACGGCGAACTATGGAATGTGTTCGTTTAAATTTTAACCTAATTGTTTTTTGCTTACAAGAAATTCTTTTTTTCTTGGTTAGTGCAGTTCTTAAAAAATACCTTTTAACCAGTTCATATTTATGAGGACAAATGTTGCTGGTCTTATACGCAACAACACAGTCTACCAAGTGCATTCCCCAATTGTACCTGATACAGATGAAATCTTACATTTCTTGCTCATGATAAAGATTTTATCAAGAGCTATATAATGCATAAACGTTTGCCTCGTCTCATCGAAGGGGACCCATAAACTCCATGTTATCAGTGTTTCTTATCAGTGCCCCTCTTGGTATTTGTTACGGCTACCAAAGAATAATAAACGGATATCATATCAAATAAGCATTGCACACATACACATCTTGCCAGAATATTCACTTTTGAAACAGAATAATTGAAATTGAGACCTATGTTTTTTTGCTTCTAAAATTGTATTTTTTTTGTTAATTTTCAGTTACACCTACCATATCTAACAGAGAAAACGAACCCTGCATAGCAATGATCATGATCTTGACAGCTGCCGGTTGCTGAGGCTCTGCTCTATGTGAATCTGTCCTTTCCGTACGAGTTATTCTTGATTTTTTTATGTATGCAAGGTCCAATGAATCTTTATGAGTTTGTGAATTTAAATAAATAAATGAAAGTTGTTGGTTTTTTAATACAAAACAAGCATTATTGTCATTACCTTGACAGAAGAGTAAACCTAAAAAAAGCAAATGCTATGCGCGCTGCAATGATTCACAAACACAAGCACTGACCCACTCGCCTGTTGGCGTCATCAGCGCGCAAATCGTACATAAGTCATAAACAGTGCAGCACTCGATTGAGTGCGTTGTTTGCTAAATATTTGAACCGGTCCGTCCGGTCCACAAGCGTTTTTGTTGAATAAAGCGAAGCGTGCTTTGCACTGGTCTCATCCATCCTGTATACATGTACAGGGGAGTTTTCTTTATCAAAAGTGCACCTGTTCGGGGGTTGAAGGGAAAATTTCCACCGCCCCAAACCCCCACTCGACGCATAGTGACAAAAGAAAGTGCGTATACACGGGTGTCATCGTCGTCGTGTGATATCGTCGTGCGTAAACATACGGCGGTGCAGAGTTCGTAGCAATACGTTGGCGCACGGTAGAGGATGTCTTTTTGACAACAGCGCTTTCTGCGGGTGACAATAGAAACAATTTGTGACGGAGGTGGCGATCGTGTGTGAAGACAGTAGAAATTGTGTTCCCTTCCCCATCTTGCAGGTGGGCGTGTACTTTTGCGGGTTTGTGCTAGAAATTCCCTTCCGCAGGGTGAGACGCGATGGCTTTCTTCTTTAACTTTGTCGCAATCAGCTTCTTCGTGTACCACCTGGTGCGGCTGATAATGTGGGCCGTGTTGGATTCGGACATCGAACTGTTCTTTCTCTCCAAATTGGGAAAACCCGTCTGTAAGCCGCGATCGCGATCGATCCTCCCATCAGTTTCCCTTGTGTCACATGTTCCACCTCTAATGCTCTCGCATTTCTTATCGCTAACTCTTTTTCAGCGTCGCTCCGAGGGAAAGTGGTGTGGATTACCGGAGCGTCGAGTGGAATCGGACGCGATCTGGCCATTGCACTGGCCCGGCACGGTGTGAAGCTGTGCATTTCCGCCAGAAACATTTCCGAACTGCTGAAGGTGAAGCAGGCATGTTTAGGTTAGTTGGAGCACGTTTGTAAAGTCGCTTACAGAATGAAGTATAATCGAAATTCCGTTTCGTTTTTTTTTCTAGCACAATCAAACGGAAGTCTCGGACCGAACGATGTGTACGTGCTCGAGATGGACATGCTGCACCTGAACCATCATAACGATTACTTCAACATGGTGCTGGACCACTTCAAAACGGTGGACATTCTGGTGAACAATGCGGGCCGTTCGCAACGGGCCGAGTGGGCGTCGATCAACATTAAGGTCGATCGGGAGCTGTTCGAGCTGGATGTGTTCGCTGTGGTGAATCTGTCCCGCGTGGCGTTGAACTTTTTTGCCCGTAACTCAATCAAGGGCCATCTGGTAGTGACGAGCAGTACGGCAGGGTTAATTGGGGCCCCCAACTCCGGTACCTACACGGGAGCCAAGCACGCTCTGCATGTAAGGTTTTGCACTGTTGCTGAAATTTCGATGGCGATGATGGTTAAACTAATGCCGTTTGCTTTTTCCCACTGCCCAGGGCTATTTTGAAGCGCTGAGAAACGAATTCCCGAATGTGCACGTAACAATGTTCTGTCCTGGGCCTACGGCAACAAACTTCCTGCAGGAATGCTTCACCGATACTCCCGGCGCGGTGAGATTTGAAATGAGCTGCTTTTCCGTTTGAAAAAACGTTCTAGTTACATTCTCTATTATATTGATTAGAAATACAACCAAACCGTGCAACCGACCGATCGGCGCATGACGAGCGAACGCTGCGGACATCTTTACGCATTGGCGATCGCGAACAAGACTCACCTGAGCTGGGTTGGAACGTTCCCGATCAATTTCCTGCTGTACATTGGCCTCTACTACCCGAACTTGAAGCGAGTGTAAGTGTACTTACCGCGACTCTTTGTTGCACTATTTTGTAGTAATTTGCTAAGAACATGCCACTTAGTTCACACCATGAAAAAATTATAAATTTAATCTTATCCTTTTGTCGTGCCTTTGTGCTTTGTGTTTTCGCAGCCTGTTGAAAATTATTGGCATGGAACGTTTGCAGCGTGTTCGCGACAGTCGGTAAATTAGCGCTAATGAATTGAGATAAACTAAAAACAGCCACAACGGAGCTCACGCAAAACTCAGACGCACGTATGTGAGTGTCCGGAAGATGGGGAACATCCAGCATGTTTTTAAACTATTCCAGCCATTCCAAAGTGCCCGCCCGAACGGAGATAATGCGTTCACACCACGTGCACAGGGTATCCGCAAGCAAACCACACAACACGCACATCCATTCTTGGCTAGGCGCAGCATTCAGCAGGGCATTTATTTAAACTGTGTTTGTCACTTTAGTTGTGTTTTTATATGTATATGTACTGTTTTACAAGCCCTTCCAAAAAGCGTAGAACATCGTGCATTATCTTTCTCGTTTATCAAGATATTAAAGCGCATGTTTGTATCTTATTTAACAGTAGAAACACCATTATTAACACTTAGAATAACATTTTTTTTATGGTTCGTTTTGTATTTTGTATGTAACTTCGTCGTTTAGGTACGTACGATATAATTTAAACGTTTACTTTTTCTGTTGTAAAGTACCGGTAGCACAATATATTTTTTAGGTGAATTTATTTAATAAAGATATGCATGTTTTCTAATTTTCACAGCGAGTTCCCTTTCTTGTGCAATGTGTTTCTTTTCTCGTACTCACAATTTAATTGTTGTTTTGTTTTCTTTCAAGCTGCCAATAATTTCTACTCCCAAAACCGTTATAGTTTCCATATCGCTTAGATACTATTATTTTATTAAACCAAATGTTTTCTTTCCATTTTCCATTCGCTTACGCGTCATATGGTGAGAAGAATCTCTCTCTAATGGTTCGACTGTGCTTGTTGTGCCGAGGCATGCATTTAATTTCACATTCCAACCGTGTCGGTTTCTCAACCGTTGCATCTTCACCAATAATTCCTAGAGCAAGTGTAATAGAATATTAGAAACCGCTCTACACTACAATCGCTTCCCTCCGATATGAGTTCGTGCTCAGATCAGACTCAGTTCTTTTGTGTTTCACCGGTTCGCTCGTGTAATTGTGAGCAGGTCCTCGATCGGTAATTGAACCACGCATAGGTCAATCCGGAACGACTCGGTGTGTCTCTAACTATAATCAGCGTGGTATTACTTTCAGCTTATTAATTGTGGTTTTTTTTTCTTTTGTGTCGGTCCATCATACCTGCCCCGCGAGACTGTGTGCAGTAGGATATAATTGTAATAAATATGTATATTATTCCTTTGAGTAGCGCAGGAATTACGGGCTAGGAGAGAGGTCTCTATATATCAATGCTTTTCAACAGCTTCTCTCGTTATAATGCTGTTGTCTGCTCATTTCATATCACACCCACTCAAGGGGAGACACCCACCTATTGGTTAAAGAAGCCGGACTAATTTGCCCTTAGTGTTTGGCCAATCTTCCGGCATGTTTACCTCACGCAGCGATATTCATCTACAACACGACATTCCTCTTTTTTTTGCAGCATGTTGGCTTTTGCCTATATAATACAATCAATCTATAAATATCTTAATTGTTGGATCTGTGGGTTCTCTATATATATACTGCCAGCACAGACAATGCAGCATATGAACAATGATTGCATTCCCGCGCAAAAAGGAAGCTTCTTATTTCTACTCGTTTTTCATACACACATTCAAAGTTAGGCGAAACTTCCCGCCGCTAACCATACTTACACAATTGTGTCCGTAAGTAGAGGGCTAACTCCCTTGGGTAAACGTCTTAAATGTAAGCTTAATACAACAGGGAGCGGGACTTGGTTGATCTGTGCAGTTTCCTATATAGTGTAGTCCATTACTATTTTCTATTTGTTCTACAACACACAACAGAGCACACTTTTGTTCCAACATGTATATGCGCGGCAGCGGTACCATTGTACGCCAAAGAAGATGTATTGTAGCATTAATTGTTTCTACTTCTGCTCTTAACGCTCGGTACGCCACCATTGCCATCTGTGGTGCACTTACTCAATTTCATCTACACTAGCACTAGTACTAGCACGAGCACTAGCATTTATCCAAATTTTATTCGTTCTTGTGTTAATTTACTTAATTCGATCAGACTATTTGCAAAAGCGTCCGGTTACGTCAAGTGCAGGGGGAGTACACATAGGCAAAATTAATTATTCCGTCCCGTTCACTTCACACACACTCGAGCGTCTGCAACACACATTTCGAGGGCATACCAACACAGTTAAGTAAGTGCATAATGAATCATGAGGTTTGTTTTATCCAATATACTATCGTTAAAAATGGTGAAGTCTAACGTGGGTCGCGATCCTCACATTCTAAAAATTAAACTAACATAACAAATAAACTGTAATTTGTTAACTTAAGATACATTATAATCCATTCGTAATCTGGAGTCACGCCTACACACGGAGGCGTTTCAATATCCACCATCACCAACACCACGAACATGGGTTTCTTCAACGTTCTATCCTACGAGTTTCTGCTTAAGTCTGTACATAACCTAACGATAGATTAGTAAAATACATTGCAAATATATATATATATATATAAACATAATTGTAATCATAAAACCTAACCACATTCGTAATCGCTAGACGCGGAAGTAGTAGTAGCAGTAGTAGTGCACAATCTTATATAACACCGCAAATCATAAGCGGCTTATCCCTTTGATACATCACTTTAGTATCATCTGGTCGATCGATATTGCGTCCTGTGTCCTCTTGCTATTGCGAAATAATTATGTGTTTTGACTTACAGTGTCAGACAGTTAGGTTCACTGTGTTTATAGAATAATCGGATTACTGTTTGACATTGGCATTCCGAGCTGCCCAAGGATGCCGCCGGAACCCTTCTTCGAAAGGCGTCGTTTGGCGCGAATCTTGCGCACGTACGCCTTGATAAGCTTCTGTATCTTAATGGGGTTAATTTCACCCGTCCGACTGTGGCAGATCTGCGAAAGCAAAGTGAAACGTAAACCCCATTTAGTTTTGTTACCTCTTTTGCCATTGCGCTCTAACTTTTTGCACAATTACTTACTTTCGGTACCGCTCGACGAAGAATGTCTTTGTATTCGTCCTTATTGATTTGCTTCTTATTGTAGTACGGCTTGATGACCAGCTTCACTTCCTCGACGACACGCTCGAGACGGTTGAGTTTCTTCAGGTACTGTGAGGAGGGAAAAAAGATGGTAAATTATTTCGTTAGGACTAAAGTGTCCCCTAAACAGTGAGAGTGTGCCAACCTTCTCCTTATCCGACAGCTTAGATGGATCTTCGTCGTTGGTGGTGTCTCCTTTTTGGTTTGATTTTCCTGCAAACCGAAGAAAAATGTAGATTATCAGTAAGCTTGAAGTCAGCTTTTGTTCAAACTCTCAACCCACTAACCAATACTAACCTAATTTCGACCGTTTGTACGGACCCTTCCGACTGCGGCTCGCCTTACTACTGTTGTGCTGGTTAGGCGACGAGCCGAACAGTGAATCAAACTGGTTGGTCGACTTTTTGGCCGCCTTCGTCGGTGGCATCGGTTTCGACAAACGTCCTACGGCGGGTTGCGTGTTTGTATTTGAATGCTGATGATTCGATTGCTGTTGTTTGCTCTGGTGCGCGTGTAGTGGTGGCGAATCGAGCATATCCATGCCACCGGCTCCACCGCCAGGTGGTTCGAACAGATCATCAAAATCACTCGCTCCCGGCGAGTACGGAGAATCGGTTGCATTTAGGAAGTCTCCAAACTTGCCAGCCGTTTGTCCCTGCTGCCCCTGTCCGCCCGTTCCAGTGGCCAGTGGCAGCGGTAACTTAGCGATCAGGTTGTTCGTCGGTCCACCACTCGATGACGGTACAAACTCGTCGAAGATTACATCTGAATCGGAGTTTTCACCGGATGGATCGGACGGCTTAGTGTTTGAGTTGGTGGCCGTTCCGCTGAGCACGATGTTGCTGAGAACCGTCACCTTACCGCTGTTGCCGTTGTTACGTCCCATCATCGGTTGCGGAGGCGTTCGCGAATGTCCCGGTTCTGGCCCACTTCCTACTGTTCCACCATTTACGATATCGTTCGTTCCGGTGCCTCCACCGGAACCAGTACTACCATCCAACATCATCATGCCTCCTTCTGCTCCACTAGCGCTAACTGCTCCCGTTCCATCCCGATTCGTCGTCTTGCTTGGTTCCTCATCCGAAAGACGTCCGATGGATAGTGCATCCGATCTGTCTCGTGATGTTCCACCCGGCGTTGGCGAAGGAGATGGTGATTTGGTCGGTTCGAACGGATCGTACACATCCGGTGAAGGAGACTGTGGCGCTGGCTCCGGTGGAGTATTCGGCCCCACAGCGGCAATTGTACCACCACCGCTTCCTCCTGCGCCATAGCCCATTCCTAGCCCACCCTGTGACTGGGAAACGGCTCCGGTTTCATCGCCGATTGCACCATCTCCTGCCACCGCACCATCCTGCCGCTCCGGACTGTCCTCCTTGCCTTCGTCTAAATCGCCCGGATCGTAAAGCGGATTAACGGGCCGAAGGTTCGTCGATTTCGTCTTCACCTGCATCGAGAATTTTGGCGCCTGTAGCGTTTTCAGCGACTGCTGGGCACCACCATTGCCGGATGTACTACTGCTGGTAGGGAATCCAGGCGGGGTTTTCGGTCCGAACATGTCATCCACAGGGGAGCGTCGTTCGGGTGGCGTTTTGCGCAACACTCCTCCTCCTCCTCCTGCTCCTGCGCCACTAGCGCCCGCCGAAGAACCACTTGCTGTAGTGCCAACTCCTGAACCACCTGTGCTACTCATCATATTCGAACCGTCGATTAATCCTAGTGCTTGTCCGAGGGTGCTTCCGACCGCTCCACCACTGCGCGCCAACAATCCTGCATTTCCACTCTTCTCTTGGCTCATTACTGCACCAACACCACCTCCCGATTCCATGCCAGTGCCACCCGCTGTGGTGCTTCCGGCAGCGCCACCAGCGCTTACCTTTTCCTTCTCCGTGTCACTGTCCGATAGCACGATTACTGCCTTTGGTGAAGGAGTCAGCACCCGGAATGGCGATCCATCCAGATCGATGATAACGACCGGTTTTGCCGTTGCATCGAGGGTGGTGCGTGTGCGTGGTTTCAACCGCCCCTCAAGCCTTTTATTCTTAGGCCGCTCGGTTTCCGCGGCTCGCTGCTGTCGCTTGCCGGACGAACTGGTGTGCCCCGTTACGTTACTGTTCTCCTTCTGTCGCTGCTGTTGCTGCTGCTGCTTACCTCCGACCGCCGAATGATGATGGTGATGATGGTGGTGGTGTCGTGAATGTTCCGTTGCTTTGTCTTGCGCACCGTCCTTACCACTGGCCGACGATGTACCCTTATCGTTAAAGCTAACACTTACTAGAATATTATCACCCGATGTAAATACTTCCTTCGACGGGAGGGTAGCATTCTTCCCACGGGCCTCCCGCTCCCGACGACGCGCCTCCTTGCGCGCCTGCTTGCTGCTGCGACCCTCCCGGGCCTCCTCCTGCTGCTTGGCCAGCGCTTCCTCATTCGTCAGGATCACGGTCAGGTTTGCGGCTGCCGAAGTGGACGCTGCCGGACCATTCGATTTTAACCGCGAACTCGGTAGGGGCGGTGGCGTCCAGGAGTGGTCACGTTGTCGTTGCTGCCCACCGCTGCTTCCTTTGCCGAACCGATCTCCAAGCGTGCCAGATGCGTTTGGCCCTGCTGCCGACGACAGCGGCGGGGTGCGGGACCGGGAGCGCGAACGGGATGCCATCGGTGAAATTGATCGCTTACGGTCCTTCTTTTTCTTTTGCTTCTTGCTGGTTTTGGTCATCACTGGTGGTGGTGTCACGCTGCGACGAGTTTTGTTTTTCTTTTTCCGACCGGCATTCCGTGCCGCCACTAGGGACGCCTTGTTTCCGCGGCCTCCACGGCTGCGACTGCGACTACGACTACGACTACGACTACGGCTACGACTCCTGCTGCGACTTCTGCTACGGCTACGACTTCTGCTGCGACTCAGCGATACCGGCCGCTTCTTTCGTTTGGCCTTCTTTTTCGTCCGACCTAGACGACGGTTGGGTGGTGAACGAGAGCGGGAAGGTGTCAGCGATCGACGGAAGCTTCCCCGACGTACCGCTGCCGTCGGGCGATGATGTGCCGGTGGTGATTGTGATCGTGACCGAGATATGGACCGGGAGCGGGGCGATCGAGCGAAACGACCTCGAATCGGCGGTGAACGGGGTGAGAGCGATCGCAGCCCAAATTGTGGTCCAGGACGCCCACCGCCACCCCGAGAACGGGATCTTGATCTCGATGATGAACGACGTGGAGATCGACGAAATGGTGGCGGAGGAGAACGCAGCCCGTGCGGTGGCGATCGCCCACGATGGCGCAATGGAGGTACTGCCGGTGATAAGGAGCGCCTTCGCGACGCATTGAAGCCAAGTACTGGACCACGCGCTCGTACCACCGGAAGTGGTTCCGGCGAGAGCGAAATGGAGATGTTGCGCCGGTCACGTGATCGACTGCGCGAAGGCGTACGTGTGCGTGACCGTCGCTTCGGTGTAATGTCCCTTCCGAATGGATCCTTAAAAATGCGTGGCCGCTTTTCCGCTATAATTGATCGGATGTCGTATCGGGGCAATTCCTTGCGCTTTGGACGGCGTGGCCTATT
Source organism: Anopheles epiroticus (assembly GCA_000349105.1). Lineage (NCBI taxonomy): Eukaryota > Metazoa > Arthropoda > Insecta > Diptera > Culicidae > Anopheles > Anopheles epiroticus. Next base: position 34,035 of record KB671961.1, on the reverse strand, counting down.
CCGACGATCCGTCGACTTGCTGCCCTCACCGCCACTCTCCCCATCACCATTACGGCCATCTCCTCTATCCCCATCACTGTCGTGTCCTCCCCGCCGGTTACCTCGCTCTTTGGAGGAACGTTTTTTCGTATCCTTTTCGCGATAATTGCGTTCACGACCCTTTTTCGTCACCTTCTTGAACGAGGCGAGTTGTTCCTTTCGCTTCGAAGACTGGCCACCTTTCGAACTCGATGGACCACCACCACCGTCTCTATGTTCGCCAGCTGCCGCCGCATCAGTAAATGCCGCCTCGTCCTCATCCGAAATCAGTTCCGTGTCCATTCCGTCGATGCCGGCCGTGTCGATGGCACTACCCTGGCTGCGGAAGCGCGACGAAGCTGATGCCAGCTGGGAAGTACCCTCACCTGCGTCAATCAGCTCGCGGCGCTCCTGATACTTTTCATCCAGACAGGGTGTGTAGCTCCGATCTTCCTCACCACCGGTAGTACCCAGCAAACCGGCCGGTGCGCCAAAGTTGGCCGTTGCGATTGCCGAAGCGGCTGCCATTGCCGCACCCGATGCTCCAAGTGCCGCAACAAGCGAAGTCGTCAGTGGCGGAGTAAGTGCATCGAGTCCGCTGACCTCACGACGGCCACCAGCACCGTCGGTGGCACGATTCGAATCTGACTCTATTTTCTTCAACTCATCGTCACTCTCCGAATCGAACTCGTCCCGTGCCGGTGTACCTTCGTCCACTACTTCTTCCTCCTTCTCTCTCACGTCCTCTTCACCTTTTGTCGCTGCCGGATCTTCCTTCTCTCCATTCACAGAATAAACGGCCGTAGACGTTGTTTTTGCTACCGTGTTATTGAGCGCTGGATCTGTGTACGGTTCACCGTCTATGTCGTCGTCGTCGAGCTGCACCAGATCCTCGTCCCTTTCGCCAGCGAAACGATCGTCCTCGTCAGAACGCTGTTCGCTGTCAAGCGGATCGTACGGTTGATTTCCATCGCTGGCCCCTTTCGCGTACTGTAACGTCTCCGATGAATATACGGAAAAGTTTGGACAGTTGTTTTCGGCCACGGCCGCTGCCAACGATGATGATGCCCCGGCATCTGCCGCCGTCTGCAAATCTCGATGGGCAAGCCCTTTCGGCAGTCGTCCGCCGGTAACAGTCTTGTCGTTTTCCTTGGGACCTTGCTCCTCTTCGTCCGTGACATCTTCGTCCTCGTGCTGTTTGTTAACCGATGTTGCTGTGGACGCTTTACCACCACCCAACGGTGGACTAGTAACTAGTGATGGTTCGGATGAGTTGGAATAGCCCTCGCCAGTTGCGTTTGCATTGGTGCTACTGCTGGTACCTTCCGCACCTTCGCCACTGCCCGTCCCATTGGTGACAACATTGTTTGATGATGAAGTAGAACCAGTCACACTTCCGCTGCTAGTTCCTCCGCTCGAAGGGATCGATTGAGCGGTCGTACTGCTTCCGGGCGTATTGGCAGCCAGGGTCACCGCACTGTTCGGAAGGGTGTCCGTTTCTCTCGTATTTCGACCGCTCAGTCCAGATCCGGGTGGTGGTGGTGCCGACCGTCGTCGATCACCCCCATTCGGCGTGGTGTCGGTGGGGAAGATAATTTTCCCACCATTGATGCGCACATTTCGCAGACCGTCCCGCGAATGCCACCGTTCCTGGTTTTCGAGAATGCTGCCAAGCAAATCGGGACCGGCAGCCGATGCAGTGACACCCGGGGACGGTGTGCTGAAGCTTTCGAATCCACTCTTCAGCACGCGCCTGCGTCCGAGCACGTTTCGCAACCGGGAACCCATCGCACCGCCAGCAACCAGTGTCGATCCACCGATACCGCCCGTACCTCCGCCCGTACTACTACCCTCCTCCTCGTCGTCATCATCGCTGAAGTAGTCCAGATCGTTCCGTCCACCAAAAATCTTCAGCGGCGTAATGCCCGCACCGATACGTTGCCGTTGTACCGCATCCTCCACCGCATTCGTGGAACGTAGCAAATCTCCAGCGGCTTCACCACTAGCTGCCAGGGCTGCCGCCGCAGCGCTACGCCTCCTACTTCCACTTGCCCCCGCAAGGCCAGTGGTCTTTCTTCGTTTCGCGCGTTTCTTGCGCAGCTTTCGCAGTGTGCTGTACAGCTTCTTGCGCTTGATTGCAAACTTTTGCCCATCGCCAGCCCCACCAGCGCCCGTTCCGTTCTCGTTGTCGTCCACGTCATACTCAGAGATGATCATACTGAGAATTTTTCGTCGCGTACGGCGACGTCGCTTTCGCTTCACCGTTTTACGGGCGCGCGGCGGTGCAGCCACTGCCACCAGGCTGCTGCTACTGCTGCTTCCTCCATGGGCGGATGAACCTGCCGCCAGCCGACGCACCCTTGCAGCCACAGTCGACGGTCCCGCTCCCCCACCGTCCGGGGAGCTTTGCACAATGTTTAGCCGAACTGCAGCTGCCGCACGCGTCAGAATGGCAGCCCGAATACGTTCGCTTTGGCGTGTTCGAACGATTCGCAGCGGGCTGTGTATGCGCTGCCGCAGTCGGGACTCTCGCATGCCACCGATCTCGTTCAGATCGTCCAGCAGATCCTGCAGTTCGTTGTCGTCCTCGTCAGAACCGGACGCAAAGCAACAGTCGCAGTACCACGATCCAGACGGGATCTCCAGCAGAGGCGGATTCAAGCACTCCATGTGGTAGCCCAAGTTGCAGGAGTCGCACAGCAGCATCGTCTCCTCGCTGTGAGCCTGCCGGCACACCTCACAGTACGTCAGCTCGTCGTCCTCCGGGAGCCCGCCACTTTCCGTGCCACGACCTTCTGCACCTTCCCCTTCGGCCGGTTTGGGCTGGACGCGATACACCCGCAGTACTTCCCGCTGCTGCTGGCGTCGATCCAGATCCGCGTAAATGTTGATTAGCTCGAAGCCCTTCCGATCGATCGGACAGGTGGAAACGTTGCCAGACCACTCCTCGATGCAGCGTGCGCAGAAAACGTGCTCGCAAACTTCCGGTACGCCTACCTCCTGATTATGCAGTGTCAGCAAGCATATGGGACACTTTTCGCTGTCATTGCTGCTGCTGCTGCCGCTCGATTCATCTGACGCGTAACCGAGCTTGCTAGCCAGTACCGCCGCCACTGCGTCCTTGTCGCCCTTCTCGAGCAGTTTCTCTTCGTCGCTGTTCCAGTCCGATTCCCACTCGGAACTCTCGGACGCCAGATCCATCTTCGCGACCGGTACCGTTCGGCGTCGGCTTGGACCGGCAATCGGTCCGCTACCGCTACTGTCATTATCGCTGTCCTCCACATTCAGCACGTTCCGGTTTCGCAACCGTCGACCCGCTCTCGCGGCCGATGATGTTGACGCCGACGCCGCTCCGGTTGAGGTGGATGGTCGCAGTTCATCCTCCGTATCGGACGCCATGTTCCGTTGATGTAGATACGCGCTCGTTGATACCGTACGGCGTTGGTAACTTCTAGATGGGAGAGCGTGCTATACCACGATGCGAGAGCTTGTATTTACCTGCTCCCATTAACGGCACGAAACGATGTCGAGGTCGACACGCTCCGCTCCGTCCATGTGAGATTCGCCTTCGCTTCCTCTTCTTCAGCTGCTGCTGTCTCTGTTCAACACACCCACTAGTCCACCTGGTGAGGTTCTGCGTTGATGGAATAAGTAAACGGGAGGGGTGAGGATGGAAAAACGATCTTTCTTTCTTACTTTACGTACCCTAAAATGCCTGATTAAAACGGTTGTGCCGGTGTTTGATCGGTTGCAATTGCAGCAGCATTTTACGTTCAGTCATCAGCGCCCTACCCTTCCTTCGCACCTCGGCAAGAGTGAGCAATGGTACGCGGAGAGTGCTAATAACCCTTGGTTGCAGCCTTCTAGATGGATTGATTACGAACTGTCTTCTTGCTGTGGATGATGCAGAATTGTATCGCTGTCCCTCTCACTATTTCGCTCGTTGCTGTCCCGGTTTCGTTAGGGGTAACTACTGCCCGCTTCTTCTTCAGATTTGTAACTTTTTGGTGACGGATGTTTCCCCCCGATTGCCCCTTCGTCCTGGCTGTGTGCGATGCTAAAACTTAACCCTTGTGTCGTGCGCGGCCGTACACTCCACACTTCTCAGTCAACTTCTGATGCTGATCTCACGCGCGTCGCTGTGTGCGTGTCTGGAGGAAATGTGTCCGTCGACCTGCTACGGAAAGGCACAAGCAAACAATCGTAAACGACGAGCCTGGCAAGCAATCCACACTCGGGCAAAATACAGTATGAGATAGAGCACAACAGCAAACGCACGTACACACCTACATAAATGCACACACACGCTCACACACACGTACACGGGAACAACGGAGAGCGACGGGAATTTTGCAGCCGACTTTTGACCGCGACGTACTGGGCGCCCTAGACCATAAAGCTGGCCCCGGGCTGCGTTGGTACAAGGTGCAATACTTCCAGCAGGGTATCAAGGTTGCGTGATCGCCGAATAAACCCCCAAACTAGTGCAAAATCCAACCTAAAGTTGTTTGCGGAACGTCGGGATAGTCTTTGGAGCAAGACAAAAATGGCGATTTTGGTTGTACAGCCAAGAGCAAACGTTTCGCACGAACACACACAAACTGCAAGCCGATGAAACGTCTGAATTTGACAGCCGACAATCAGACGTTTCAAGCTTTCAGCACTGTGGGCACAATGGGAACTCATTTCACACGTAAACTTTTCATATAAAAATATACGTTAACATAATTGAAATATATCTGAAATCTCATTTTACAAAAGACATGTCATTTGATAAAATCTATAGGTCATTTAGATATGCCAACAAAAAAAAATTTTTTTCAAATCTTATTTAGTGACAAATTTGACAAAAACGAAAACTTCTTCCAATACTTCGAACACTTGTTAAATCATATCGCTGCAAAATTGTTTGAAACCGAATATACGGCAGGCAGTAAACCAAGGATGTACAGTCGATTTGGCAGTGTAGTTAGAAGCGTGGAAAACGTAGTGAAATACGCGGTGATTTGAATAAACTCTGCAAATTAAGGTTTAAAATACAATCTTTTCCCTAGACACGCGATTGTTGAGTTACACTGATTCGTAGATACAGGCTAGATTCTAGATAAACGGTTTTTGAGGACCGGGAAGAAATCGCGTTTCTCGGGAAATTTTTTAATTTTTGCATAACTCTAATCGAAAATATTGGAACCATGGAACACTTGGAACACTTTCAATCCGATCCGCATTTAGTATGCGTCCCAAATAGCAAATCGTAGGATAACCGAATTCGAGCAGTTACAAAACAAATGGATGAAACAATTCAAGACGTTGAAATTACAGAGTTTTTCATGCCAGTAAACAACTGTCCACATATTTTGTTCCAGAAAACACAACTCTCTACCACCAGCAAACAAGTCAACTCGTGTTCTGTACACTGTTCACTTTAATTAAACAATCGTTCAGACTAAGACTCATTTTACCAAACGGACGGACCTATTATGGTGCTTGTTTGTTTGTTTGTTTGTTTTTTTACTACGGCCTGGCCGTATTAACCCTTTTAGGGGAACTATTATGGTGCTATTACATTAGATAGATGGAATCAGAGCGCGTTTGACAGAAGTTACCACGGCCAAAAAAATGAATTCGGCAAGCCCTATGTAGATTTTACCATAAAGTGGAATAGGGATTGACACAGAGTAAAAATAAACAAAGCTTTATTTTCGCTCTAGTGGGTTCTGTTATCAAACACATACTGTTTGACCCTCCACAAAATCGAAGAACAAGTGTTTGAACGCCTTTATAATAGAAAATTCCAATTCAATTCCAAGTGTGCTATTGCATAGGGAAACGGAATTTTTGTGTTAAAAAATGCCTCTGGATCGGTTTTGACAAACCAATACGAATTCCTATCTATCTTGGACCATCAGCGCCGTTTACACAGCTCATATTCTGGTCGAAATTCACTGTCAAACACACTTGTTTTCATGCGTAGGGGAAATCGAGCAGCCTTGTTCGACCGATTTATTGAAATGTTCAATTATATGACTCGAAACCCTGTAAAGGCCGGGCTACATGGGGCGCATTCACAACAAGCGCATTCTTGTTCTACGTTAGCGCCATCTGTTGTAAACCATCGGTAGCTAGGCAAAAGCGCAATTCATCACTCAAAAAGAATTTCCGCTCGCATGCCGAAAACTTGATGATTTGAGCAGCGCATTTGGTTTGACAGCTCACTAACGTTGTACATACACAACACACCAAATGGAATAGATACAGCAGAAGAAGTCTTTCTTGTCGTTTTCTTCGCTTATAAACGAAATATGATTCATTTAGTTACAAATTCATTATTTGAATTAATTTTCAACAATTACTTCCACTGAACACCGGTAACAAAACGACGAATAAACGAAACTGAGAAAACTGTTTCAAATTCAATGGTAACTCGATGTGCATTTCTTGACAGATGAATTGCGCTTACCTACCTTCCAAAAATTGTCACCAGGGGGCACTACTGCAGAATGCGCTTGTGAATGCACCCCATGTAGCCCGGCCTTAAGAGTTTTTAATTTCCAGCATTTCCTACCAAATAAATTTTACAATGAGTTTTGATAGTTTTTAACTTTGTGTATCTTCCAATTTTTAAAGAAAATATGTACGCCTTTTATATTGCGCTATTTTTGTCCTCCTAATATCAGAAAAAATTGACTCACGACACAGGTTCGATTCCAGTAGGGGAAACGCACGCAAACACACAATCACACGAAACCGAGTAAGGAAAAACAGAACCATACAACAGTGCCTAGCACCAAGAGCTTCAGAAGGCGGGGCCTCCGCCAATCTAAACTGGTGTTATGAAAAGACGTCTTTCACTGGACTTTTTGTAGGCAGGAAGACCGCCGAAAGACGTCTTTTCACCTATTATTTGCAGCCTGGGTTTGTTTCCTCTAATTGCGAGCTCTGTCGAGCACTTTATAGAGCGCAGAATCTCACAGAGATGATTTCGAGCAACAAGCTCGAATTTCTCGCTGGGCATTGCGGTTGCACATCACTAGCGTTGTGTTTCTTCACTCGCAAACGCACAGCCTACCGTTCGCACACCGCCAAGGGTGTCGCAGTTCAAACTTGTTGCTTTTCCTAGCCGTACGGTTGAATATTAGGTGGGTCTTTAAAACGGTGAGTGGGGTGTGCTTGCGCAGGCGAGAGAATAAATCAAGTGTTTGTTAAAATAAGTGCTAGTTTGTTTCTAGTGTGAATATACAATAAAACAGATAAAGCTCAGCCGCAAGCAAGGTCGCCAAAGAAAAAGCTTTTCTTTTTGTCTTGGTATGCTCCGGCTGCACATGATCGTTTGTTGTTCATAATTCCTTTCTCACCTGCCATCCTTTCCGGACAGCAACAACCCGATACCTGAAGGATATTAAAAGGCAAACGAGAAAAAGGGAAGGAAGAAAAAGGTTGTACATAAATGAAGCACAAGAGCAGTAATCACCGAACATACGCAGTTTTCGGTGCCTGTAAAAGTGTGATCTTCGATTGTTCGGTTGTGGTATTTGTTTGATCAACTCTGTTTTAGTCCTTGCCAATGAAGTTCAGTGCGTTTCACAAATAGTTTACTGGATCTTGTGTGTAGTGAGCGTGAGACAAAACTCGATGTTTTAGATCCATTACACTTTAGCTGAGCAAGTGCATTAATAAATCGACGATTGATCAAATTTTGTCTTGCATTTGTTTCAGTTTGAATTTGGTGACGAAAAGTGTCCTCTTGTTTAAAAAAACCGCAGCAAAACCGGGCTCCTAAAGTTCTCCGGCGAATCGAATAAGGTAAGCAATTGGGTAATAATCTATATATTATGGTAAAAAGGGTCCTAGTCTATCTGCATTTAAAGTCAATTTTGAAATTTATCGGAATCTGACGATCGTAAGGCCATCCGCTACAAAGGTGAACAAGCTTTCCCCCAGTCCAAACAGGAATATCGGCCAGTTTTTAATCCGTGGCCCTGCAGCAAACCTGCAAGCAAAATCGCACATCCATACCCCACGACAACCCAGGCACGCAGTATACCTTCGTGTACTTGGGTGGCACCCGGCATGCGTACGTGCCCGGCGCCCAAGACAACAGAGGGTTCTTTGTGTCGTCTAAGTCCCGCGGCGGGAGCCTAGCGCTTGAAACGTGACCCTAGGGCAAAACTGTTACGCGATCGGAGATGCACCTTTTGCGCATTCCGCTCGGGCAAGAATTTTATGGAGAGCATGGTGGTATGCAGGAAGAGGTTGGTTGTGCTAATGGCACTATTAAACAGTATTTGGATGTCCAACCAGCTAATCAAATTAAGCACCATTAAGCCCATTTCACAGCTATCAATGCCACGAACTTAAGGGTGTATGCATCGCTTTGAATCTTTCCTCCATCCGACCGTGCCCAGTGAGCTCTTTGGAATTGTGACGTACATTATAGATTTCGTTATCAAATCGCCCGTAAGCTTAAAATTGCAATAGTCCCCAATGCCGTTAGGAATGGTCCGAAATCGTCACTACACCCCCCTGCGCACAAGGTCACACACACCGGCTTTGGAACTGGATTTTCTTGTCCCGCCTTGTGTTTCGATCACAATCATCACGTGTTGCGTTTGCCACCTCTGTTTTCCAAAAAACAGGCCTGCAAACAAATGTTATTGTTGCTGTCTGTCCCCCGGACAGTAAAAGGTAAAATGATTTCGAGTGGCATTTTGAGGAATACAAAGTGCAAATTTGGACGATAAGAACACAAAAAAAAGCGCGGGACGGGAAGTAGGGAGCCGCATGTTTTCATCCATATTTATCAGCGATACGCGAAACTTCGCAATCGAAACACGATAATGTGTCAGCAACGGAGCGAACAGAAGGAACCAGAAGCAAAGCTGAAAGAAAAACAGATATACGATGCTGGTATCATCTGTACCTCCAAATACCCTTAATTCTAGTAATGATCCACACCTCACGGCATTGATACGCGTTGTCGGCACCTCGTCCGCCTGCGAAGATCTTTCTGGAAGCGCAACAGCGTCGTCGTCGTCGTCGTCGTCGTCGTCGTGAAACTGTTTCCTCTTGAATCTCGTAAGCGGCAAACAGTTGTGAGCTAACCCGTTCTCGTCGAACCACACAATCGTTGTGACAGGTTTGTGCGGTGTCTTGCCACAAAACCACCGCGAGGTCTGTTTTGAAATTTACGCGCAAGAAAAGTAAATGCGCAACGCTTTTTTCTAAGCGGCTGTGTTTAGCTGTCTGTGAGCAATAGAAATTGGCAAACGGGTATAGGGGAATGATGGTTGAGTGCGTTCAGCAGGGAAATGGCTTGATCATGTAATGATTTCCCTTGCACCCAAGCAGGTTAGGGGCATTTTTCGGGGCAGGTTTATCCGTTTTCTCCGTTTCGAAGGAGTGGAAAGAGGCATGGAAATAAGAGACACACGTCCAAAGGGAAATAAAAAGCACCGACAGGTACGGGGTGCCAAAGTTTGGTCAAGTTTTTAACGCAGATCGGCCGATCCGTCATTTTTCGATCGAATGAAAGTGCGCACAAGCGTGATCGACAGACATGACATGAGCGTTCGAAAAAAATATTTTAATATCAGGACGCATTCGATCGCAGGTTAACGCTCAACCTGTTTGGATGCATGGGGATACACGAAATAGGTCCAAAACGTAGGCAGCAGTAACAAGCGGGTTGGACGGACTGGACTTTCCCATCGATCTATCCCTTCCGGACATCTGTTGCACAGACACATTATTTTTGTTTTTACCACACTTTACATACACATTGACGCGTTTACCATTCCCCTGCGTCACTCGTTGATTGGTCCCGTTTTAAGAGCATTTTCCAGTAGCGCAATTTAGGAGTCATGTGTCGCTTCTCCACAGCAATTGGTGATAAAACAGAATCCCAATAAACATTCAAACTTCTCCTTTGAACTGCGGTTGGCGTTGTTTTTGAGCTTGGAACCGAGTCGCTGTTTCTTTCTCAGCTCCGCACATGCTTCCTTTTCCCAAGCGCCCCACAAACCGGACATGGCGACATGCTTGTTGTTCTCGTTGTGCGTTGTTACACTCGAGAGCGAGAAACGTCTTTTTTGCGTTATTTTGGCCCATCGCGGCGCAATAGGAGGATGGGGAGGAGGGGGATTGGTGCCCGTTGACGATCAAATTACGTCATCCGGCCAGTTTTTGCTTGCCAAACGGAACGGTCATCGATCGTTTTGTTGTTGTGCTGCGCGATACTCTGGTGCAGGTTCTGATTTTGGGTTGAATTTTTCGAAATTTGATTTGAATAAACGATAAACCATGGTACTGTACGGAAAACCCAACTTCTCAGTTGTCATTTTCATAAGAAAAGAGAAAAGGTTCGATATATTTTTAAGGATATAGTACTGTTGGAAAGACACGCTGGAAAAAAATTTGTGTGTTATGAAAATTTATTTTTTTTATTAATCTATAAATAAGAGTGAAATATTTTTTATAGCATATTACAGTATAAGTAACCTGCAAAGCAAATAATATATTTGATAAACTAAACAAGCACCATATTTTGGAAATTGTTGGGCACTTTATAATGTATAAAAAATTGTTACCGTTCTGCTGATTATATTGATTTGTTTAAGATCGGTGTTTTGACTGCCAAACTGTTTGAAAAGCAACATTTTTGCTTCATGAAACTCTGTAAAAAAATTTTAAACTTTTTTAATGCACTATCTATCCATATTCATTTTATGGTTTGTTTTGCTGTGATTGTAAAAAAACTTTTATATTAAATTAAGCATTTGCTTTTTATAGCTAACATAGAGAATTATACGAGCCTTAGCCAAGTACCGCTTGATCACCGTGTCGCCTCAAGACTTCCTGCTTAGAATGAGTGAAATTCTTGCAAGAAGCACGCAATACAGTCACATTGATAAATATTCTGCTCGCTACTGTAAAGGGCATTCTAGCGGTTCTGTATCATTTCCGCCATCGGTGAGTCATTTGATTGTATGGCTGGACGAAACGATTGACATCTATGCGGTGTACTACCGTAAACAATGTATTACAACCAAACAATCGAACCGATGTGGCATTGAATTGGGGCAGTGGTCACGCACCTTACAGTCGACTCTGGTCAATGTCAATCGCTTTACGCTCCCCCAAAAAATCTCCCTTGATAGTACAAATCGCTATGCTTCTCTCAGCAGAGTTTCCATTAACCAATCAGCCGCGTGATCTGATCGGAGGTTGCAAAATTAAGGCCACAATAGCGCTTCCGAGCGACAACGCATGCACAATGTCCGGACCATTTAACGGTTTGATTTCGTTCGCTGAATAAAAAATGATCAAATTAAAATCCGGGTGACCTGTACGCGTTTTATTTGTTTAGATTTTTCCCCTTACCGGTTTGTTTGCGGTTAAAGATTGGACGCTAGATGAATTGAAAATTCGAACCGGGACAGGGCCGTCATGACGGAAGAGAGCAACAGACGTGACCAAAAACCAATGCGATGCCCTTCAAAAACACATCACGCCAGCGGCATAAGGAAGATGTTTGTTGCTGTTGCTCACTACCTAGGCGCGAACCTACGGTGTACGATATTCCACGATCGCTCGCTTAACGTTCCGTTTTCAAGTTCAAAAAAGTTCACGCTTCTTATGATTATTTTTTCTCCTCGTTTCGCACGTTTCTGCTGTACGAGCGTCGTATGCGGACAAAATTAAATCTTCAGTTTGAATAATTTTCAGCTCAGCGGATCGGCAATATTCCGGCACGGAAGCAGAGGCAACGGTATGGCACCACCCGGGCAGGGTACGCATTAAATTATGGTTGGGAGGACCAGAAATGTCTCATGCTTCAGTGCAGCCCTGATTAGCTCGGTGATTGTACTACCCCGCTTGGAAGGATGCTCCTTCACTGCATTGGTTGGATGTAATCCCATTACCCAGACCGCACTTTGCTAATGCGCGATCATAAGCTTGGGATGCATTTTTGAACCACTGTATCCTTCGGTCCCGTTGCCTGTTTCAGGTTGGAATTAAATTTTATCGTCGAATTTTAGCAACGCAGACGATAAAATTGGTGGGGGCCGTAATGAAGTTACATGATGAAATTCATTAGCAGAGATTGGATGAGGTAAGCGGCGTGGCATGCGCATGCGCAGATCAGCTGATCAGCAGAGGCTCAAGCCAGGTGTTTGAACAGCCCAAACATTCGGGCGAGACTTTCGGGCCAGTGGGGCTATACCAAACCCCAAAACACGGACCGTCGAGTAATGGATTACTGGAGTTTTAAAAGTGAAAGCGAAAATCGAAAACCATTAGAGATGGCGAACCTGCTTAAAACGGAGGAAGAATTCAAATGCCGTTAAAGAGTTCTTAGAATGAGCTTTTTGGAAGGGAAGATGAAGTAAGAAGAAAACAAGCTCCTTAATCCAAATCTTTTGAACTAAGAGTTTTTTAGTTGTCTTGTCCACTGCGTTTTCTCTGCCAATAACTCGTTTACGTTTGAGGACTGTACGATACAATAAAGCCCAATCAAGTATACAAATCTCTTGTCTACGGTATCTCCCCTTTTCCCCAAACATAAATTCTACAGCCTCGTATTCTTACAGGGCCAATAGATTATTCTTAATGTTCAATAAAAAGAGCCATTTTTAGAATTTATATGGCACCGCTTAGAACCAAAGAAGCGGCTCAGGAACGAAGTGGAAAGAAAATAACTTTTTTCCTTTACGCTCGTTTAAATCTTTCCATGTGAGGTTCATTCCAACTTCAAGGTATTGACCTCGGACGATATTTTCTAAGCTCTCGGAGCACAAATTGCACCGTCAAACTATGTAGCTAAGGTCGTTCAATCCTACAGGAACTACGGTTTTTTTTTCTGTATCTCGCGCCCTTCTCATTGTGCAGTCACGAACAACGCAATCATGAGCCAATGATACACACAAATACACAAACGGTACGGGTAGGGCGCATCCTCCAAGTCGGCGTGGTTCCTTAAGTTCTGTTCGGACCATGAACATGATGATCAGCAGACAAAGTTCAGGACCTGATTCGCCCGTACCTTGGGGCTTGAGAGAATGCCGACCCTCATCATATTGCTTTCCGTTCTGTCCCCAAAGGAACTCGTGTATCTGTGAGTGTATGGAATCGGAAGACGTGTGTGTGTGAGGTATATGATGGTAATAAATATCCACACTCATCTTCCGCTGCTTTGTAACCGCAGCACGGAACCGGTTTGTGGCCGACGAAAGCGAACTCTTCAAGTCAGCCCCAACTTCAATTCCAACTCCACTTACTCCTCGAGCGACACCGGTTCTTTTTATTGCGATACCACTAGCAGGGGAGGTTGAGGATTGCGGGGGACTCATGTGGGCATTTATACTCACACAAGCGCATCTCCCAAACGGGAGCTTGGAGGGTGCCCACCAACACGACGTTCTGTCTCTTCTACCTTCGAACCTTTTACCATTTCGTTGCAGAGAAAATCGGGAAGAATTACATCAGTGCTTCACGTGTGTGTTACCTTTCTGGACCGTTTACCGGGCGTCCGGCGTTGACCAGAACACCAGAAGAGAACACCGAACGTCACGCTTGGAACGAATACCCGTAAGTCCGAACGTCCGACCATTCTTCCATGGTTCATGGCGCTCTTCGGCGTCACTTCGATCCCGGTTCTCTGCTTTCCCAATTGCTTTCAATTTGTTTTGCTGCTGAACAAAACTGAACAACACAGAGCGTGTTGGTGCAGAAAAATCACATTCTCGCATTCTCTGTGTGATTACACATCTCTTACCCTTCCGGCTCCCTCCGTTTTATGCTTCAGTTTTTCATCTTCCCCCCTTAGGTCGAAGCAAAAAGTCACCTTAGAACAGTGGACGACTAATTATCCTCTCCACCGCGGTGCAGAAGACAAAGAAAAGCTCAGGAATTGGGCACAAACGTCTTGGGTACGATGCTTTTCCCTGTGCACTTTTCTGTCAAGTCGCTGGACGACTCTCGCGCTGATTAGCGGCTCGATCTACTCCATCATTTGACGTACCCGTTGGTCGGGTGCTTCGTCATCGCGTGTATCGGACGTGTGTGGTGATTGAACGCGTCTCCCGGCCTAACCTTCAGGGATGACAGGGCCAGGCACGGGTTAGGTCATCGTCGAAATTGTGGCGCGATTTAATCGGACAAAATCGTCAAGCGATGTCTCGACCCACCGCAACCATCCTGGAGGAGGCGATCGCGGAGGGCTGATGATGCCAAAACGATGATGATGATCGTTAGCCCGCGCGTAACCTTGGGATGCGCGATCTCCACCATCTCGGCGGTTCCGTTTTGTGGCGCATCTTCGATTACGTGCTGCGAACGAAGATCACGTCACTTTGGAGCGCCTTTCCCCTTTCCCGCTAGTGCTCGTCTTGCTAGCTACTACTACCACAACAATGCACCGCAGGAATTCGTGCTATGACGATAATTTTTGCTTGACAACTCGGTCGTCCGATTGGAGGCGGAGATGAGAAGAGGTGAAGGAAAACCTGTTGGTCGAACATTGGAATGTGGCTGTCACAGATCGTGAGAGAGAAAGAGAGAGAGAGAGATGCATGTTTTGAAGTGCATTTAAAAAAAGAAGGGTTTTTGTGTGTTTATACAATGAAGTCATGATACCTTATGCAAGAGATAAAAAATATGGAAACAGAGTAACTTTAATTGAATTTTCGAAAGTAAAAGGCAATATTATTCATTTCAAAGCATCGTTCAACCGCTTCGCTACCGATCAGTAGCTAGCAGTAGCCTGATTGAAACACAGCGAGCAGCCTATCTTTTTTGTATATTCGTAAATAGTTCAGTTTGCTCAGCTGAAGCGTCTCCCCGGCCACGGGCGAATAACCGTCTTCCCCACAAGGCGCAAAGCAATTTCGACACCAGGCACATTCTTTCGATCGTCATCATAGTCGTGGTAGCTCGCACGCCATCATTAGCGCACACTAGTGCAGCACTTACGCGTAGTGCGGAGATGTCTTTGCGCAGCCACTTTCACTGTTAATCCAGCCAATCATTAGTCAACTGTCGCGCTTATTTGCTTCCCACATGGGCTGCTAATTATATCACAACGCCGTGTTTTAAGTACGGCATCTTAAGCCAGTTCCGGCTGCGACAAGTGCAATAAGGGGTTATAGAAAAAGGGAAATGGAACGCGTGGTTTAAATATAGGGATGCATTTAGTCAAGCAGATATTTTAAAGAGAGCAGAGTGAGTCATAGTATTCGCATTGAATGACTTTTTTTTTGGCATAGTACAATGTGTGGTCTGCTGATATGTACAATGAAACCTGAGCAACCTACAACATGACTTGAGGAACTTGACAACTTCGAATTTAAATGAAGTCCCAAACATCCATGTTAGAGATATGATGATTGAAAACATGTAGGTTTGTTAAAAAAATATTCCGTTTCAAAAATGACATTTTTACGCAGCATCGAAAAACATGATAAAAGTTTTGTCTTTTTATGTAATAAATCAGTTTAACTTGACTTTTTTTTCGCTTTTTTTTATTGGATGCAGAAATTCGCTACGAGATTCCAATCAATCTAGTTAAATGCGTACTGTTACATTTCTAAAACATGTGTTATCACCAACAACCGAAAAATCAGATTTGAATCTTTTTCTAGCCTCAATAAGCTTGTTCTTCTTCTTCTTGGGGGGCACAAAATCCTCTGTAGGGTCAAGGTCTAACCAGAGCACCAATGTGCTTTGGCTCTTTCTGTGACTTGGTGTACCCATCCATATCATGATTGTAAGTCCTGCATACGGAGGGGCTATATGTTTAAGTGTACCCATAGCAGGATAGTCAATCTTGCCATTTGGGGGGCAACAGTCCGAATGGGATTCGATGCAACGTCCGGCCTGATCGTATGAAACAGACCTACGCCGCTAGCCATGAGACCACCGAGACGCTCCTGGGACATGGATAAAGTAATAAGCACCAAAAGCAGTCATGGATCGAGCTTAAGAATGTATTATGCTCAAATTCCAACACTTGTTAGTAAGATACTGAATTCCCACGCTATTTGTGTTATAGGTTATACATGCTCGTAAAATTTTCTTCTTCTTTTCAATTAGCAGAACAGTCATTGTTTGCTAAAACTTTTCAAGATAAAAATGTGCTTCTCTTGCCTTCATTTTCTGTTATCCATAGCAGGATGGACAGTTCTGTGCATGGCAATGGCATAACCTTAAGCGTTTTGTTGTGGAGCTTATTGTGGAGCTCGTGTTGTATTACATCGTCAACTGGATTTCGAATCAATCAAAAAGAATGTTATAAATTTAAATCGGATGTGGTTAAAAGATCTTAAACTTACAGCATACCCACAAAACTTCCGTCTCAAAGAATTTTATATCAAATCTCTAAGTTGTGTTGAACTCTCCATATGCTGCGGCTTCGAAAAGTTGTTAGTTAGGCAGTGAACTAATTTATTTGGCGCTAGAGCCCCTTTCAATCCGCCCGCTTAGTCTGCTAATAGGAAATTTTACCTAAGATCATCACTACACTATCGCCTTTTCTAACCCCCTGGTCAATTCATGCTTATGTGCTAAATGTTGAGATAAAGTTACATTTGTACAGAAAAATGATGAGATAAGAGAGTGTGGCTACTCCGATGTCGCCCCGGTACATGTACATTTTTGGTTGTTATAGAGTTGTGTGTTGATTTAAAATCTGTAACTGCTGAGAAAATGCGACTATGATGAGGCTTAAACTAACCGATATGTAGTAAGAGAGGCGGAGCGTTTGTCACTCCACTACAAAGCAGACACTCTAGTGATAAACAAAATACGCTATATAACCCGTCTCGCGTGTCGTTGCGATGTGCTCGTTGCGATAAACAAAACACATTTCCATCACGCTTACAGCCTTCGACAACATCCGTATGCGGATTCTCATGCGAGGTAAAGACAAACATATCACAAATCTACCATTTCCATCCGCGATCGTCTTATATGTTTAAGCTTTCAATTGCCGCCTCAAGGCTTGTAGTTCGCAAAAAAAAACATATTTGCGATTTTTTCTTTCGTTAGCCAATCTTCTACCAGATTCGCTTAATCGACTACCACCGATGGCGATGTTGAAGTTGACACGCGCAAAAGTGGCGTAAAATTTTTATCGTCCCATGTACACCGGTTTTCTCCTCCTTTGCCATATCGGGGATGTTGTTTACCCGAATGCAACGGCTTCTCCCGGGACGTGTGCTGTGTTTATTAAAATGTTGTCTTGCTGCTGCTGCTAGTTGATTTTGTTGTTGCCAATTCGCTTTGGCAAACTTTCGGAAGGAAGCTTAACGTTCATCGTACCTCAGGGGAAATGGAGGAAGAACGCAGCAAGTGCTTTTACTGCATCCTGGTGTGTTACTTTCGACGTTCGACGCTTCCGGTCGTTTATTATGCGCAGTGGCGACAGTGCATCGGAATCGGAAATCCGATAAAAACGATGAGAATTTTCCTTTCCTTTTGTGCTGCGCTCTATTCTTCTATTCTTTTCCCGCTCGCCGGACAGTTCTCACCATATCTCACCTTCACCAAGCCGTATCGTGTGGTGACAATCGGTTTGTTGAATGAAACACGATTCCTAACAAGCCAAGTGCTTGATTAATGCTTTCACGGTAGCACCCTCTCAATTGGAAACAGCTTCTACGGAGATCTCCGCCTGGGTTTTGCTTACCAACTTACCGTACATTCTGTTTTATTTATTGTAAACGTTTCATCCGGACGATTGATTCGTTTTTCGTTTTGTACATAAACTTCCACTTCCTTCCTCGAAGGCAGACGATCGTGACCTTCCCGCAAAGCGTTGCTCAACCTTGTGGAATCCGTTTCGTGTATTACTGCCTTCCCGATGATCTCATGTACGCGATGGCAATATTTGCGACTAGCTTCGTGTGTTTATGGCAATGATAATTGAAGGAATATTTTTGCCCTTTTAAATTGATGAGGTAATTCATCTTCGGAGCTGTCGCAGTGAGTCAATGCCGTGCTGCCGTGTTGGATGGTGCGCGTGGGGCTTGAATATTTCAAACTTCGAATAAAGCTTCAGTTATCCGAATTATTGGACCGAATAAAGGCTCCTCCCTCACGATGTGATCGCACGGTGGAAAAGTAAAAGTTACCGTTGCAAAATTAAAGCACACCATCGGTTGGGCGGGTGCAGACACACAGATTATACAAACATTCGCACTTGCAATCCGGCCTCGGGGCGGCAAATTATCTAACCGACAAACGCGCACCGTCGCTGTGACAAAATATTTAACAAGCCTTCTTCGCCTCCACCTTCACCCAGCTTTAAACTAACAGCGGGAGACAACATTAAAAGGGTAGCATCATTGGCTTGCACACAGCAAACATGGCAGCACGGTAGCGCTTATTGCAACTTTATCCCGCCAAGTTTGTGTGCATAAGATCGAGCCAATCGGGCGGGATGGGAACGAGGTGGTTAGATTAAATTAGTAAGTGCAATAATGTCTTCGCGAAACGGAGAGGGCAATGGAGAGAGCCTAAACGACTTATTTACTTTCTTAAGTCGACACGAAAAATCTAAAATCAACCGCACGATTACACACACGGTCGGCTGTGTCGGCATTGGTTCGATTCGCATCGTCAAACAAGGAGGAGTGAATGAAGATAAGGAAAATAAGGGAGGAGGAGGGACGGAAAACCCAGTGATGATGTTAATCTTGAAGCTCCACACCACCCACGATCATGTGAATCGGTTAAAATTTTGACAGTGGTAGACAGGGGCCTCTTCGGTAGATGAAGTAAATTTGGAGTCACCATTTGTGTTCCTCATCTGCGTGGAATTGTGAGAAAATTAAGCTCTAAGACACTTGTTCAGGTGAATTTGGGGAAAGATATAAGGTGGGGAAGCTGTGCTCTATGGTCTGCAATTATAATTAGTATACTCGCCTGTATGCGCAAACGAAGAGAAGATTTCAAATTAGTGTCAGCGTAGTAGCTACCGTGCGATCGTTTTGGGCGAGAAGTGTAGTTCACCTCTAGAGCATCACACGCTCACATGAGAAGTTAGTTTTTTGTTTGTGAATTTGTGGTTTATATTTGAATCTCTCCTAGTGATTACTAAGAGGCGAATCAAAATCGGACGAACAGATGACACAAAGTCTTTATAAAACTCCTGCTGATGCAGAGCGAAATAAGTGTAACAGAGTTTTCTATCACAGTGTAAATTTCATTGTAATAGGTAGTGATATAATGATTGCATAAATGTCTTTTTATGAAAGTTATATAGATTTGAATGTTTGATTTAAAGTCTAATGTTTTAAAAATAGATAAAACCGAAAAACTTGAAATTGAACAGATTGAAATATTTTTTTACATTGAAGTGCATGCTCGAAAAAATTTACTTTCTGTAATTGGATTCTTTAAGTTTTGTACAACGCAGTTTTCAATCTTTATCACATTATTTTACTTCATAAAAACATGAAACATACAAACCGAGTCAAGTGTATGAATTTGCGGTCTTTTTTCGTGATTTCTCACAATTCTATTATCTCTAGTGCATCACTACCACAGTTACCCGACTAAACCGTGTCATCTCATTAATCTTCCCGTGCTCACCTTCATCCGCAGTGGATCTGCACCGCGGTAAATCATGAAGTCGAGAAAAAACGAGAAGAACTGCGTGCTTACCAATTTTACGTAAGGTGGCCAGGCAAGACAATAGCACCCAAATGAGGGAAGAGGGTAGATCATTCGTTCATGACCTATGCTTACCTCCCAAACCTGCATATCACATTGTTTCCAGTTCGTTGCTTCCACCGGCCCTCTGCTGAACGCGATGCACATGCGACTCGGCCGAGAAAGTGCATTGGGTGTGTGGATGATGGAGATGCACTTTTGTTTGCATTTATT
The DNA here is from genome assembly GCA_000349105.1 of Anopheles epiroticus. Lineage (NCBI taxonomy): Eukaryota > Metazoa > Arthropoda > Insecta > Diptera > Culicidae > Anopheles > Anopheles epiroticus. The sequence continues at coordinate 14,133 of KB671961.1, read as the reverse complement.
TCTATTTTCCAATTCCCACTCTTCCACAGCCGGAGGGTGGTGCATGCATCACTCCCTTCTTTTTCAGAGTGAGGGCGTACGTGTATATGCATCACGAACGGGGGCTTTTGGGTTCCACCCCATTTTCCTTCCAGTAACGTGCGGATCAAGGGGTGTCGGTGAACGTGCGCAATGAGCAATTAGTTTTTGCGAATAAATAATAGAAGCTGGAGGCACACCACCACCATCGATCACGAAGTTCAATGGGTGGATACTGCAGTAGGGGTGCCAAGCTACCGTGGGCGGGTGGGGGTGGGCTGGAGATGGTAGAGTTTCGAGCAAACAAATGAACCCTCTCATGCATATTCCAAAATCATCAGCAACATCAGCAGTACTGTAGCAAGACCTTGAGCTGTGGCACATTTTAGCAGGTCAACCGGGACGGGTGTGAAGCCTCTTCTTTGCGCACTGCATGCACACGCGCTTTATTTAGTACGCACGCACGAACTAGATGTACGCAAATAGGTAGAATTTAATGAGTTTTTGGGTGTATTGGAGCACGGTCGTGATGTTACAGAGTCTAGAGCTTACTAATTAATTAACAGTTTTTTTCACAAATTTCCAGAACAAATGTGTAAGAGCAAGTCGTCCAGTATCACTTTTAGTCATGATCATGGCACAATTATTTCTTGTACCATTCGTCTTTATAAATCTTCCTAAAAACTGGTACTGTATGATGTTTCGACACAGCTCCCTGTTCCGTTTACTGCAGGCCTTACTGCCACACTTCCCCCACGCCTACGATCGTATACGGCCGTAACGTAACCACCCGGTTTCTTAACAATTCCCGTAACTGCTGAAAATCCTACTATACCCCGAACCTGCTCAACATCATGTTTACGGGCCTCAAGCCCTCGTAAGACATCTGCATCAAAGCCTGCCTCATAATCCACTACCATTGGAATTAACTGATGATGAAGACGCGGGGCATCCATCGCCTCACAAAGGCTTTGGCCGAAAAACAGATGTCGAAGTATGAGCTGTGCGGTGGCTGTAGTAATTCTGGAACCTCCCGCAGCTCCCACAACCATGCGGACGTCTCCTTGGTGGTCGAGTATAATCGTGGGCGACATTGAGGAGAGTGGTCGCTTTCCGGCAACGATGTAGTTGCTCGGTGAGGGTAACAGCCCGTACGTGTTCACCTTCCCGGGAGTGGAAAAGTCGTCCATCTGATCGTTCAGAATAATGCCGGTTGAGGGGGAAAGGATTAGGGAACCGAATCTGTGAAATAACATGGTTTATAAAATAACAATCTAAATTACTTAACGAGTTCTCTGCACATACAAATAATTGATGGAGCTCGTAACGGCCACTGCATCTCCGTTGCCTGCCAACACTGATATGTGCGCAGTTCCGTGATCCTCTGGTCTGCCGGATGTTGCACCGTAGTAGACGTAACTGTCGTTTGTCATATTTTTCAGTATTAACTTACGAACGTTGGCGATGGACTCCTTGGAAGTTAGCTTGTTGAAAAGATCGCTCTGGTCAAGGAAACGAGGATCTCCTGCTTTGGAGCGCTTTCCATAGCCATGCTTGAAGCTCTCCACAATGCGGTGCCATGTTAGTGGATCGTGCTCGTCAAGATCTTCGTAACCGTCCAGAATGGACAGGATGAAGTTAAGGATCTCGCCGCTAGCGGGAAGTGGTGTTGAGTAAACGGTGTAGTTGTTGCGTAGATTAACTTCCGCCGGCTTAACCCAATCGGGCCTGTTAGTGGATCATCGAAAGTAATGTCATTTTTAAGCAAGGTGTTTTTCACTTACTACTTTTACCTGTAGTTGTAGAAGTCATCCTCCGTAATGATGCTGCCCACATCTCTTAAATCCTGCAACAGTTTGGGCAATAGCGTTCCTTTGCTACTGTACAGTGCATCGGCACCTTCAACTGCGATCACGCGCAAACTCTCCCCCAGTGCAGCCTGTCTAATGAGATCTCCCCTCTTCCACGTGTCGTTAGTGGCTGGATTGATAAAAACATCCGCTATTGCTCGGTACTTCAGTATGCTTTTCTTCTGAATCGCCCAGTTTTGCTCCAACTGTTCGGTAACGAGAAGCCCTTGCTGGCAGATCTCGATCGCAGGCTGTACCAGCACTTTCCACGGCAGTTTCCCGTACCGCTGATGCACCTCCCAGTAACCTTTCACCTCACCCGGCACGGCAATCGCTAGCCCACCCTCAACAGAGCTTAACTCCTCCCTGTCGACGAACATTTTGCTGGTGGCTGCCGCCGGAGCGACTTCGCGCGCATTCAGGCACTCTACCAAACCGGACTGCTTGCTGTAGATCGTCATAACGAAGCCCCCGCCAATGCCCATCGCGTGTGGCTGTGAAACACCCTCACAGAAGAGGGTAGCGATAGCGGCATCCACTGCGGAACCGCCCTGATCGAGCATGGCCATTCCGACGTTGGCACACTCGGGCACATTGGAGGCTAGGGCTGAGCCGGCACTAGCTTCTTTCTCTAGTGATGAAGTTGTGCGGCAGAGCAGATAAAGAAGCAGTGCCGCTAAAAAGTGTCTTAAAGGGACGATACAAGAAAAGTGAATCGGAATCGAATAGGAAAGCATTTGAAAAACACAAAACGCTCCAACACTGGCCCTTAAAACTTACCGCTTCATGCTTTCACAGTCGTTTACAATATTCTTTACCAACCTGCAAACCTCGGCTACCCGTTTTCTATTAACAACATCGTTGAATTTTAAGAAGAAAAGCCCTCCCGTGTCGAAATCCCATCGTCCTACGCATGCGCTGGTAAATTATTCTGTTTTGTGTAGTAAAGCAAAATATTATCTCATAATTTGTTACGGTCTGTTAGGTTGGAAAATAAACAGATTGAGTTGAGATGCCGTTAAGGTGCTTTTACTACAACCATAAGTCAGTTGCGGCTGGTGTATGCGTTGTGCGTTTCGCTTATCCATTTTCAAGTGCCTGTACGGCTTTAACTTTGGTAAATCGGAATTGCAATTCAGATATGTGGTCATTTTGAACAACATGCTGTTTGTTTCATACATTATTTAATTATTTTTTCTCAGTTACTTCACTTTGCTCATTATTCGATAAAAGACACTTTTACAAATTACATTGAATCTTTGGAGTCAAATACATTAATACCTTTTTTCAATAGTTATATTGGAATAAATTGTCCCTAGCATGTGTCTGTAAATATCCATATAAATATTTGCATTTTGCAGCCAAACTTGACATATTTTTATAGTATTTTAATTTCCCTAATTTTGTTCATCATTTTTTATTACAAATCTATTTTCTAAAAGTCAATTCACTGTAATACAGTCAAACTAACAGTTGAGCATGATTTTGAGGAAAACGTGGATAAGAATGTGCATGCCCAGTTTATTGAAATAATCTCTTGAGGTACATAAGGTACTTTGTTAGTTGTGTTGTCTGATTCTCAGAGAAAAATCTGACAAACTAGCTCATGTCTTTTTCTTACTCCAATTCTTTCGAAAGCATCACAGGGTTTGGCGTGGTTTTCACCTTTTTCTGAATAGTTATGGCGATAGTTGTTCTGGAGATTATTTCTGGAGATTATTTGTTTTGAAAGTTCTTCTCGAATTATAATCGTAGTGGAAGTACATATTATTCAGTGCTTAAAATTCCGCCGACTTCCTCCATTAAAAGATGGAAATTTTCTGTTACATCTTACTTGTTGTTCAGCTTTTGTGAGCCTTTTTTTGTAACACTACGCTGATGGTTTAAATCGGCTACGTTGTCTGTTAAAAGCCTTAAAGTATGATTTTTTTTCGCAATTGTTGATTTACAATTCAGTAGAATTTAATATTAATCAACCCTAAAACCCACCCCGCTCGAGGGCAAAAAACATACGATCGTTGCATTTAAAGTCATCATTTCTAACACAACGCAACCACACTCCTTGCGAAACCAAAAATAAATAAAAAACCTGTTTGCAAATGCACCATTCACAACCTTGTCCTGTTTGCGGCAAGAAAACTATTTTCTTGGAGTCAAAGTTTCGCATTCAAAACTGCTTCGATAGACGATGCCGTTGCTCAATGTAAGGAGCTCAGCAATTAATCTTCAGATATGTTGTTACGCGCACCCCAACTATTCCACCCTTTCCCTCTCTTCCCCAAAATCGAATGCGCCGCGACCATGACATAGCGATCACCTGTGTGGCATAGCTCTGCTGCTACTACTACGCTCATGCTGCTCCGGAGCTCAACTGGGCGCTGGTTGGGTCGATACCGATTAGGGGGCCCAGAGAGAGGAGGAAGATTGCGTGAAGACTTCTTTGTGCATCGCCCACTTGGCTGCGAGCAATCGCACCCCTCTAATCAGTGTTTCCTGTGTCGGGCCACTTCGCCTTGTTGGAAAGTACACTATCATACTCTAATCTTTTGCCCCTTACCAAAGCCGCCGGAAGTTTGGAAAGGTAACGGCTCTTGAGTGGGGAACGGGTGAAGTGGTTCATAGAAATAGATCAGATATAAAAACGGTGGGTGCATTCTGTGCACCTCCAACATAACCACACTTGCAGGACCTGTAAATCGTTCCGGCGTGCAATGACCTGTACGCGTAAGGTCGTGCTTTCAAAGTCGCGAAAGGAATCCAGCATTAGATCAAGACTCTCGTGCCGCAAGAAACGCATTAGATACCGTAGTAGTAATAGTGGCAGGGCAACCTACAATTGACGATAGACCAACCTGAGCTTTATTTCATCTCACAACCACCGACACATTTTTTTCTTCTCTTGCGTCACAGAAGCCGTACTGCACGCTGTAATCGGTTGACCAAAAGTGAACCAGTTATGGTGCGTTACTACTATTTTTTATGTTTGTAGTTGGCAGGTTGGCAAGTGGTTCCATTTTGCCTCATAGATGCAGCCTCTCCATGGCCAACGCCACCAAGGCGTCATTTTTCTGTCATCGTCTACTTGTGTGAAATCGCCGTAAATCAATTATGGTCCTGAGTTTAACACATTGGCTTTAAATCCCACGCTAAAGAAGTGGATAAAGTGGTTAAACGGAACACAAGGTCTAGGATCTCTAAGCATAACTCTGATAGTTGAATGTAAAAATGAAAAATATGGTAAAAATAGGAAATCTTCCAGAAATAGTTTACATAAGGAGATTATTTTTAATGCCTCATTTTTTGACTAATTTTCAAATTAAAAAAGTCCATAATTTTGTAGACAACGTGCAACCAGCAAAATTACCGTTGATCATGGTATTTTTATCTACAACTTCAACATATTTATCTGCGTTTGTGAGTTCTGGGTAATTAAAGTTTGATAAAAAGCTTAATTATAACCCTGCTACTGTAACAGTTTTGGCTTAATTTTTAAATACAAACTGGTTTAAAAAACTGTATTTTAATATACTTTAAAATCCTGTGTAGTTTTATTAAATAAAGCAAGCAGTTTGCAAGTTATCCAATATAACTATCGAATGAAATGTATTTATTCAGAAATTAACCTATATTGATGAACCTAGCCACTATTTCGCCCATCTGCATTAGTAATGGGGGATCCATTAGCAGTAATTTAACAACGTTCAACACATTGTGACTAATATGCGTCACAATCAGCTGGGCGGTGATGGCTTAAATAAGGGAATTAATAGCAGTAATAGTCGCTCAGCAATGCGAAATATTTATAGACAGCGCAAGTGGGCTACAGGACTCTTGAGCAGCCGACTAAGCTCACCGTAAAGTGCAACATTTTATGACGGTTGCTTAGTGTACTGAGCGATCTACCCAAAGAACTGAGCCGATTAAAACTGTTTACCACGATCGATGAGTCACTTCCATCTGTTTTGTTTTGTTCGTTCACAAAGATCATGTTTTAAATAAAGAATTAATTCTTCTATCATTGATTGTCTACCGTGGGACACTCCTCATAGACCTTCAAGAACACATGTACGAACGATAAGCAGTGGATTGTTTGTTTTTGCCATCTCTAGCCAGAATACTGATGAGAATGGGAGACCCTTGATCGACGAAACGTGCACCGATGCACATAGGAGCGAAATGACAATTTATTGTACATTTTACGCATGACAGTCACGAAGTGTACTAACCGTTTTTTCACTTTTTTCCGCTTCGATTTCGATTTCATTTACAGATAACGGAACATCCGGACCAGGAGAGGGAGAAAACGATAGAGAGAGAGAGAGAGAGGAAGAGAGCGAATCTAACAGAGAGAGGGAGACGCGTGAGAGACTTTACGCGGACCAAGAAAAGATACTGTGCTGGACCGCGACTGTATCTCGGGTGCCTAACGGAGTGGTACTAGCCCACCGTCCTGCCAGAACCGACCGACTCGTGCGCGTGTGCAGTTGCGTGACTGTTTGTTCCATTCCGTTCCAGTGAGTGTCTGCCTGCCGCCGGTTTTCGAGTGCTTTCGTGTCCCCCTGATAAGTGAATCGGAATCAAACTAAATTGGTACGCAAAAAACCAGCATGACGTCGAAAAGCAATACCGCCACCAGCTCGACCACCCCGAAGTACGAAGCCCGGCTTTGTCACGTCGTGAAGCGGCCCGACTTTGACGGGTACGGGTTTAATCTGCACGCGGAAAAGGGTCGCCCGGGTCAGTACATCGGCAAGGTGGACGACGGTTCGCCGGCAGAGTCGGCCGGCCTGCGCCAGGGCGATCGTATCGTCGAGGTGAACGGTCAGAACATCACGACCGAGACGCACAAAAAGGTGGTCGAGCTGATCAAGGCCGTCCCGAACGAGACGCGTCTGCTGGTGATCGATCCGCGGGCCGATGCGAACGATCTGAAGCTGGCGCTGGCCAAGGCAGCTGCCGGTACCGTGTCGAACGGGACGTCCAACAACAACAACACCACTACTAATGGCACCACAACCAACGGCCATCATGAAAATGGGCTTAACGGCAAAGAGAATGGTTTGAAAAAGGACTCGAAGGAGAGTAAGGTGGAGGAAAAGGCGGCACAGAAATCGACCACGAACGGCACGATGCCAGCAAACAACAATAACAACAGCAGCAGCAGCAACAACAACAACAACAACAACAACAATCACAGCCACAGTAATGGCAACGGAACCACCACGCCGGAGACAACACCGAAGATGATGGAGAAGATCATTGACGACACGAAAAAGGTGCTGACCGTGACGGATGGCGCTGCTGTCGGGAAGATGGCACTGAACGGTACCAGCAACATGGCCACCCCGAACAGTACCAGCAACATGGTCACCCCGAACGGTACGGCACCGGAACCGATCAAATCGTCGGCCACTGAGGGCAAGAAGCTAAATCTGCCGATGACGGCGGCGGAAATGCGGGCACAGCTGGCGGCCCGTAAAAAGTACGATCCCAAGAGTGAGGTGTGCGATCTGCGTAAAAAGTACGAAATCATACAGAAGATGTAAGGCTGTATCCGGCGTTAGATGTTATATAGACAGCGTGTATGCACAAAGGCACACACTAATTTAGGTAGAGAGAGAGAGAGAGAGAGGAGGAGGGGGGGAAGGAAAGGAGGTTCTAATCCACTAGTGATCATGAAACTCTCACCCTAAGTAAGCTTTTTCGAGTCACACGATAAGAAAGTGAAAGTCGTTTATCTTACTGTACCGCACCGGAAGTTGCGCCTTTTCATGTGCAGGAACTGTTGCGAGGCCTGTAGTGGCCGTAAACAGAAGACACACTAGTACGGTGGACTTGTTTGTGTGTGTTCGTTCTAAAGCTTCACAGGATTTAGCCACGATATTGACTCGAAAGTGTGTGTCGTTTTCTCTCAGTCGTTTTGTTTGCACGTGGCATTAGAGGACGTACTCTGGTGTGCGGTAGTTGCAATAGTAATCCACAGCAAGTTGCCAACTGTTTTTGTGGGCACTAACAGCAAGTGTCTGCTGCACGTCATCGGGTGGAACACCGGAAAAGATATCCTGTGTAAGATGGCCTCGTACAGCTTATCGCCATCCCGATTGATTGCGCTAAGGTACGGTTCTAATTTATTACTCCCTGTAGATTGACCTTTGTGAAATGCCACACCCGTCAACGCCCACATGTACAAAAGCGTAAAAAAACTATTCATTTCTCTGAAGGATGAATTTTTTATAACCCAGAAAAAAAGGGCACGATAAGGGTAAAGGCTATCGCCATCGACCGCTATCGTGAGACATCGGAGACAACCAAATTTGTATTGAGTTTTGATTTTGCAACGCAGTTAACCGCGCGCTCCATCACGCACGATACGTGGGTTGTCGCTGGCCATCGTGTACCCCGTACCCCGGTGGACTGATAACACCGTCCCTCCATATCTTTCTTCTTTGCGATCGGATCGATAGATAAGCGGGCAGCAGCGTTCACTATGTGTGACATGAGACACTTGGGGCCGCTGTCGTCTAAAATGCCCTTGTGCGGGGCTGGCTCTCGAGTGCGAAGGGACACACAGAGCAATTTAATTGATTTTCTTAATATTGTTCAAGAGACGAAAAAGCAATCACACAACAGTTGCACATTCCTAAACGACAGGGGTATGGTCAGGGTTTTTTTTCGGTTCAAGTGTGATAAGTGTGAATGTGGAGCCCACCTGGGCGAGATTGGGATCAGTTGCACAAATTTGGTCAAGTATGGGCCAAAATTGAAACACATTTGAACGATATAACTGTTGTTATAGATATCAATATAAAACTTTAACAAGCAAATCGAACGTTGTAAAAACATATAAAGTTAAGCAATAAAATCGATGGAGAGCAGTTTGTTAGGGGATTGCAGTAAAAATGGGAAATAGACGAACACCGTGTGCCAAAATTCTGTCCTCACTCGCACTTCCCGCAGCTTGCATTTCAGAAGAAGAAGCATTTTAGAACCCCCGTTGAATATGTGAGCGCAAGCTTGGGCATCGTCCTCGGAAAAGGGACTTTCCCATTTGTTGTTTGCATGGTTCGCTTCCAGTATATGAGGTTTATAAATTTAGTTCGTATCGATAATGTTTGTAGTGTGTAGCCATATGGAGAGGAAGTATACGGAGAGGTGGTGTCCTCTTCTCTAGACACGCAAACACAACTCCCTTTCATCACATCTATGCAGCAAATTGTTTAGTACCGTTTATTATTAGTAGGAGAAGGGCAGAAGTGGTGAAGCAGGTGTAGGGGCAAGAAAGGGAAGGTGTTAAGGTCCCACGAGCGATAAAGCGTGAATGAAGGAAGTGGGAGATATATTGCACACGCCGTACGCGAAGAACTGTAATAACTGTAGAATAAAGTATTTATGGTTAAGAAGAAGTTGGTGTGTGTTGGGTGTTGTGTAAAGATAGAAAGAAACAGTAGTAGGATATCTTCTTGATGAACGCATCGAACCAAAGGTATTTAGGTGAGTCGACAGCAACCCGTTACTGCTCATAAATCCTTCAAGAATGAGCGCCTCTTCCGTCTTTTCGCTGTCTGTCCGATACCCTCGTTATTGGCCGCATCTCCCCAGATAAACAATGAAAAAGAGCAAGATGAAGGGCTAACACACACGTGATCGGAAAGGATGATCGCGGCAGCGGATAATGTCTCCGATGGCACGGTGATGGCCATTGTGCGGGCGGTCAGTTTCAGGGTTGCGAGAGCTCTGCAATCACACGTGAATAAAGCTGTGTAAAATGTTTTAACAAAAAAGAAAAAAAACCTATTCGCGTGCCACATGAACCTCATTGCGCACAAGTGCTGCTGCGCACAATGGAAACACGTGTTGTTCGGTTGCCATGGTGGCATAGTGCACCCATCGTCCCGCTGCCGATTCATTTCACGTTTGACAGGTGTGTGGCGGCATTGTTGTGCGCGTTGCGCTGACGTAGCAAGCAGTGCAGAAAAAATAAACGAAACGCGATCATTACTAAACGGGAGGAGACGCGCACAAGATAATCTATCGTGTCTGCTGATGAACGGTTCGTCGTGCTTTACAAACAATGGGGTGAAAAGAGGAAAAATAGAAATGACCGGGCACATTTATCACTAATCCTAGGGTTGATTGTAAAAGCTCCCATCGTTCACCCCCGCGGCATGGTATATATCACAGACTGGAGGAAGCATCACTTGGGGAAGCTACTGCTTTCCTATTTCTGTACACGTCTCTTCCTCGAGCAAAATATAATCTCAACAATCAACTTCCTCGCAAAAACCGGTAGCGGCGGCGGGACTTAAAAAGCGTTTAAAAATTAATTTCACAACCGCTGCGTTACGGTTTGCGCTTGTTGCTGCACAGGTGACATCAACACGTGTTTTTTACCTAACCAAAACTACACCCATCCAAACCCCCCCCCCCTTTCAGGCGAAGAGCGGGGAAGCCCGGGACTTGGATGCCAATAAAAATGCGAAACACATGCATATGTGTGCATTCAGTTGTCACCGTGACCTTGAAAATGGCTGTGCGGCGGGAAGGAAGATTACACGTGCTGCTAGTGTTGCACTTAAATTCCGATCTTATAGCAGCAGTCACGTGTTGGTCGAATTTGAGGTTCATTTTAAATTGGATGAGTTGAATTGTAAAATTGCATTATGTCAGAAAAATTTAAAAGCTTTCAATAATTCGCTACCGATCGGTCGGCACTCTGATCACGCTTTTGGTTTGACACGTTTCCACTGTTCACCGGTTAGCTGTAATCCAATACATCCGTCGTCCAGTGTCGCCGGATCCGATGGTTTTCCATTATACGGTTAGATCGGTTACTACCCCGAACAATCCACGTGCTCGGTGAAGGGGAACCTTTCTTCTTCTCAGCACAAAACGGTCCCATTTCCGGTGTGAGTGGGAGGGAGGATTGTTGCTCATTTGCTTGGCGTATTGCGTGCATGTGGAGGAAGTATTGTCGAATCGAGCCGCAGTACCGCGTTCGGTAAACACACCTGCGCGTCTCCATCTCGGCCCACGTTGGTGTTGTGCTGTTCATCAATTAACCCCGTTATGATCATTCCGATCGTAGATGTGCAAGTAGTCGAAAATGGATGCTAAATCAGATGATTCGAAATGAAATAAGTAATATTTAAGCATAATGTGTTGTTTTGCTTTCAAGTACAATAATTGAATGTTAATAACATTGAGAATAATAAAAATTTAATATTGTGAAAAACGAGATGATTCATCTATAATCTATCAGTAAGTAAATTTTCAGAACAAACTAGCGGAATTAGGGACAAGTATGCAACATTATGAAATAGGTTCTATAAATTGTAGGGAGAAGGTTAATAGGCTATTACTCATATTTTTATTGTTATTTCACTACTTATTATGACTAAGAAATCATTTCACGATTATCAAGAGGAAAAAAACAAATGCACATATAATTGTTTTTATCATGTCTGGTTAAAAAAATTCTACTGTTCTGTGTATGAAATTTACTTTAATTCAGTCCGCTTGCGATGTAATGAAATGGACAAAAAAAGACAAAAAAAGTTAAAAAAGATATTTTAGCTAAATTTTTATTACTATGTTTTTCTACAGCAATTAAACTGATTGTTTGATACATTATGAATTAATGTTCAATTTTCCTGTATTTTAAGCATTAACTAAACGGTACAGAAATAGTATAATGTATCCTTACTTAGCCTTACTTGTATCCTATAACCTGACCGTTTTTAAGGATCGTTATTTACGAAATTCGGCACACTGTATCTAATAGATGTGTGTCGAATGGTCGGTTAAAAGTTTCGGTTAATTTGTTTGCGTTGCAAAGGCCGTATTGCTTAAAATTAGGTGTTTACAATTAACAATGGCTAGTTAATAAATAATGGCACAAAAGCTATAATCCATAATGGCTGGAGGACATTTCTTTCCCACAGTCATGGAAGGGTACGTTGTCCCGGTAGTTACGGACATTACGTTCCAAACCATAACGTTTAGTGAAATTTTGTCCACAAGTAAGAATGAGTGAAACGGTTCAGAAGATATGAGTAATTCTGATCTACCAATGTATCATTCACTAGCAGTACGGCCTGGCCGTTACTACCGAATAAAAAAATTGTATCTCTTCACTGGGTTTTACATTTGTATATTTGTTGCTTAAAAATACTCACACTTATTGCAACGGGAAAAGCGAAAATAATGCAGAAATATTTATGAATTTGTAAAAGTAAAACATACTTCTCATACATTATTGAATTTTAAGGTAAATTGAATAATAAATTGATGAATTGAACAAAAATTAAATAAAATGATATTACCTACACTGTATAAAAGCTATGTGAACAATCGCGGGAAAGTTTTTCGGATCGTTAATACAGCTTCAGTTATAATTACCGAGTTTTGTGGATTCCAAAATGTAAGAGGGATATATTCAATTCGGTTTGCCCTTTTTATAAATTCCGTATGAGTGCCACTGACTCGATTGGCATCTCACGCACTTTTACTCTCCTCTCACGTTCTCACTTCTCACTTAACGAATCGAGCTTTCGTCAAGCTAACTGCCTGTCATTGGTGTGTAAACACTATGCTTAAAGATATTCTTATTTCTAAATGAAAGTTTTTTTCATTTAAAACAAATTGTCCAATTCATAGTCCACAAAGGACATATTCAAAGCAGCAAAAAATATTTACCATTAAACATTAAATATGAGATACCTCCACTTGCTTCAAGTTTTATCAATGAAATGTTTAAAAAAATGGCGATTATTTTGCACCTAGACAACATTGCCCACAAAACCCTTCCGCCAAAACAATGAAAGTTCCCAAACGATTGCCGCAGCACTCTATTCCTACTACCATCTTTCGCTCTCTCCATCTCTGTCTGTAATGATCGTTGCGTGATCGTGCCGAAAAAAAAACGTTTCGTTACTTCGTAAAGTATGAAGTAATTCGAAAAGGGTAGCTCTTCCCGGTCTCTTCCGAGCAGAAACTCTCACTGATTTATGTCGATCGTTTATGGAAGATTATTTGACGCCTTTTCTTCTCATTTCTACTTAGGCGGGGAATGTTCATTACAGAGATCAAAAACGGTGCGAGATAAATATTGAAACATTTAAACCCTCGAAGAGTAACGGTGCGGTTTGACTAGCATTCCGTTCGAAGGATTTTGTTTAATGTAACTTGCTTATGCCACTAGGGGCATAAGACACATTACATATTCCTCTTTTCTCGCTTACGCCATGCTGTGCTGCCTATGCGCGAGCAAGGCGAATCAATTTCGGCACCCCATTACTGGACTGGAAGGTGATTTAATTAGAGGCGATCTCTCACACACCGCTTCGTGACCCTTCGTGACGTGACGTGTTCGAAACCGGAAGCGGTGCTGTAAATGGTACCACGGATCACAATTAGCGGCTGTGACTGGAATGGTGAACTATTTTTGAACTGATCATATAGTGATCATTCGTACGAATTATGTTGAAACGGATCTTTTCACAGATCGGCTCAGTTTTGATTCATTCAAAAAGGTGATCCCCGAATCCTCAAATTGTATCAACATTCAAATTATGAATGCATCGGATTCCTAAAATCTTTTCTTGTTTAGCTTGCTTCAACCGGTACCAGTGGCAATAAGCCTGTTGGCGGAGTTTTTGTTATTTTTAATACATATTTACTTATTTAATTAAATTGGGCTTATCTGGCCTCTTCGAAGCGGTTCAGTAGTACAAGCATCGAAACAGAAAACAGAAAGCATAAATTAACATGAAATTGGTGGTACTAAACGAATACTATTCACGAACAAGGTACGGGACATTTCAGGTTCGTGGTAGTTGCACACCTCGTTAAATTCGCGACACATAACAATGAACGGGTTCTGTAAAAGGGTTGGATCCGACGCCTTTTCGAGGCTACTATAGGCTCTCCTTCTCAACTCCTACTCAATACGTCCACGACGTGCAGAACGGTAACTTGTCGCCTAGATATCCAAGTTTGGGTACACGGGGAAACCCACCCCCTTGGGCGGATAGGCGGCAAGGCTGAATTGAGAGGGGGAATGGACTGCTACTCACTGGCAGTCCATTTTCGAGCGTCTGTTTTCCATGTTAGGAGCGACCCAAACCAGCGTCTGTTCCCCAGGATAGGGGCGGCTGTATCATGTGTCCTGGCATCCTGCAGGACGTAAATCAGCTAGGATGCGTTGTTCCACCGACGAGATAGGAGGCGGAGGGAGAGGCCTTGCAAGCCACCCCCTGTATCATTG
>KB671960.1:50537-66267 GCA_000349105.1 Anopheles epiroticus | reverse complement strand
AGTCACAGAAAGAGCCAAAGCACATTAGTGCTCTGGTTAGGCCTTGACCCTACTGGGTTGTTGTGCCATCGAAGAAGAAGAAGAACCATAAAATTGGTCGGTGGTCTTGCCAACACATTTGTTCAGCAACCCTGCACTACATGGGAGTGCAAAAGGTAAACAAACATGGTGTCAAACGCGCGTTGATCATGTTGAACGTGAGTTTGTTTAATCGTACTCTTTCGGTTCAAATCGGTACATTTGACTGAAAATACACCTTTAATCGATGGGTGAAGTCCACACGAGTGATGTGCAAAGCAAAGGTACGAAACTGTGCTGGCGAATAGTACGAAACACAATATCCGGCAAGGGATAAGATCAATGCAAGAATGCTTGTGAGTGATATTCTTGTAACATAGGTTGTTCTCTTTACCCAGCATAGAGAGACCCTCTGTGATATCTGTCTGGTGTTGTGCGTGTGGAATATAATCCAGCAGGTAAAGGATCATTGAGGACAGCAGTTTGCCAAGCAGCGTGCTGACACCGGTAGTTCCTGATCCAGTGCAACTGTATCTCTGGCACTTTGTGGAGGTGGTACACGCTAGGGTGACGAGGGGGAGGGGATAGGTAGTGGCGGACCAAACGGAGAGCGGAGTAGGCGACCGCTTAGGGTCCCATCGTTTTGGGGGCCCCGCAAAAAACGACGTGATATGAACGATGATTTTCCTCCACGAGCTACTCCCCCCACCCACCCGAAAGAAGAGTCATGGGAACCGTAACATCCTTGTCGCCTAGGGCTATAGAGTGATTTGATCCGCCTCTGGTTAGGGGTTGTGTTGTTCGATGTTCAGCGTGTTGTGTTTAGGTATTTTAAAATAATGCCCCCTTTTATGTTTTAAGCCGGAAGCTGAAATTTTCAGCCTGTCAATTGTTGGTTTGTGTATTAGATTTCGAGCATTTATCGAGCAGTATTGCAAATGAAAAAATTGCCTGGTAGCGTCAAACAACGCGATAGCCACTTCTTGACAGTGAGTGTAACAGGTACTGCTAATTTATCCATTGAAAATAATTTTACAACGATCTCACTGTTGTGCTGTAGAATAGGCTTGCGCGGCTTCGGTGAGCAGACCATGTTTCAAGCCTGGTACGGAAGCCTGGTACCCAGCCTGCAAAGTCCTGCAAAGCGCCTGATAAGTGAAGTAGTTGTTGCTCGGCGTTCATCAACAGCGTTTTATAGCACTTGGAAGTGTGTTTTTAAGATCATAAATCATTCATTAGCAATTAAATATAAATACCTCGAAAAATAAACAATTCTTTTGAAAGTAAATTAATTATCAAACATAAAAAATAACATAAGTAAAACGAATTTCATTAAGAAAAAGAAAGAGAATCAGAAAAACAATTATTTGTTGAATTAATGTTATCGAATTTCACGAGGAAGAATATGACCAGCTTGATTAACGGTCAGTTTAAAACAACAAGTTAGAGAGAGAGAGAGGGCTGATCCTTAGATTTGACATCTTCTCGAGCAAGTACTCGAAACTAAGTCTAGCTTTTAGGCTGAAAAAACCCTAGGCTGAAAATCTGAAGCTAGTTTTGTGTGTGGTTTTGTATGGAGTGTTTACATGATTTCAGCCGCCAAATGTCAAACTCCAAATAAAAATACTGGCTTAAAACATAAAAGGGGCCAATGTTGGAAAATACATTTATAATTTTTATCTCACTATGTTTTGAACGAGCAAAATGGAATAATCACAATTTTAAAAGTGTTTGGTACAAATAAATAAATATATATGAATAGAACACTTATTCTTCTTCTTCTTCTTCTTCTTGGGTGGCGCAACAACCTAGTAAGGTCAAGGCCTAACCAGAGCCCTAATGTGGTTTGGCTCTATCTGTGACTGAGTGTACCCATTCATATCAAGATTGTTTATCCTGCGTATGG
The DNA here is from genome assembly GCA_000349105.1 of Anopheles epiroticus. Classification (NCBI taxonomy): domain Eukaryota; kingdom Metazoa; phylum Arthropoda; class Insecta; order Diptera; family Culicidae; genus Anopheles; species Anopheles epiroticus. The sequence continues at coordinate 64,343 of KB671960.1, read as the reverse complement.
GGGGTTGTGATTAAGTGTAACCATAGTAGAATAGTCAATTCTGCGTATGGGGAGCGGCAGCGGTCCGAATGGGATTCGATGCAACGTCGGGTCTGATCGTATAAAACAGGCCTACGCCGCTACCCATGAGACCACCGAGCCTCCCAGAAGAAATATATCAAGCAATTGAAATAGCTCTCGAAACCTGTGAATGTTTGGAAACGTTGAAATGGAATGCAATAAAACGGATGGCAGTTTATGTAACGGATGGCAATTTATGTAACTTGGTTATGTAACCAAGTTGTAGGTCCATTCATTAGTCAAGAGCATTTTTATGTGCATTTGACAATTTTGCTATGATCAAAAACTTGTTTGTTAAATGTATTTGACAACTTTGCTATAATAGCATTTTGAAGAGATTTTGATCAAAACTAAACTTTTATCACAAGTATCAAGAGAGAGAGAGAGAGGGAGAAAAAAAAATACAATTCAACAAACAAACAATAATTCACATTCCCTTCCATCTGCGTTTTTGCCGTGTTGTCGTATTGACAAATAATCGGTTTTTCGCAAACCAGTTCGAAGAGGAGGTACACAGTTTATTTATTTTATTTTTGAAACTACGCTACTTCATTGTTGGAAGTATATCACGCATGAGAATAGTTTTGCTTTTGAAAACGTGGAGTGGTAACCTACCAACAGCGATTTTGACCCAATCTGGGTGACTTTTCAAAGAAGATGTTGCTCTCGAAAGTCAAAGAGGTTCTACGCCATTGCAATGTAGGTGGACACCATTTTATAACGAACACTTGCAATTGGTGACTGGATAGCATAACCTCCTTTTGGTTCAACTACACTAGCCTATCGCCTATACGGTCGACAGCATTTGGTGAAGATGGCTAAAGATAGACTGCGTTGAGGGTCAACGGAGTTATGCTTATGTTGTGGTAGCACTTATTGTGGAAGGAAATCAATCTTTTTTTTTATTTTATGCCAACGGTTTGGCCATACGCTTTAAGGAAATCAATCTCTTAAAGTATTTTTTTCTATTCAAACATGAGACTGAAGAAGCGCAGCTACGCTAGGAGGGAGATTTTGTCGCCAGCAACGGTACTTATAAACTTCCTGTTTATATATTCTGCTATCACCGACAGAAGCGCTCTAGACTCGATATCTTGATGTTGGGAAGGCGACATCAGCATATCTCTTGACGTCATGTAAACCGAAACTCGTGTGCTTGATATAAAATCGCTTTCTCTTCGTAAATGTGTACCATCCGAAGAATTTTATATTATTGGCTCCTTCCTGCAACACTGTTTCCTTCCTATTTCTTTGTATTTTTCGTAATTTGTATAATTCGCATGTTCTATGTGTTTTCAATGAATTGGTATTTAAGCATTGTTTTGAGATTGCTTAACCAAGTTTTATTAAATTATTCGTCAAATTCAAATCAAAATAAAGTCAGTAAAGCTCTTTCATCTGCTAACTAAAAGAATTTCTGCACTAGAAGAATATTTACAATAGTGAGGTTTCATTCCTCAGGCTCATGCTAACGGATCAGAAATGAGAAATCATTCAACAACATTCAACACACGTTATAGATTTTTGTTTACATATTACTAAAACACTAACATGTTCACGACCCATCACCATATAGGTCCAATCAAACGCATTCCTTATTACCTCCATTGTACACTTCACGGAAAAATATTGGAAATGCCAAAAACTGAATTAGTGGTCTGTGAATAGGCGAGTTTTGCTACATTAACACGTTGACTGCCACGTCAGCCACTATGTGGATGACAGGATTTTTTTTTTCGATCGGGCTTCGTTGCTTTCGTTTCGTTTTTTTTACATTGTATTTCTTTCGTTGTTATTCTATGTAAGAAAAGTAAAGAATTTCTATAGTATTTCTATTTACATTCAATACACTATCTATAATTTCAGTAGTTTCCCGAGTTACACGGTTCTCGAATTACGCGGATTCGGAGATACGCGGTTTTGGAAATATTACAGCTTCAAGGGCAAATTGTACTGATATGACACATAAATTTTCAAATTTAAAATTATTTAAATGTTTGGCAAAGTGTTTGGCAAAGTGTTTATCTAATTACATGGAGATCCTGTACAAATCCATTGAATAAATAATGAACGAGCTGAAAATATTTTTTACAAACACAAATTGCACGCTTTGGCAATATTTTCGTTGAAATTGGATGGATTCGACTTACGCGGAAATTCGAGTGACGCAGTTTTTTGTGGGACGCGTAATCTGAGTAACTTGGGAATTTACTGTAATTTTATTTATTTCCGATGAAGAATGTTGAAACACTCAGCACAAAGTTGAGGTTGAACCGGACAGCTTGGACAATATATGAACGATCTTTTTATAATTTCGCATGCCTTTTAGCGGCTCATGGTTTCTTTCTGATTGTTGTAGCGTCGTTTGCATGCACGTCTCAATTTCCAAGAATGAGTTTCCGATAAATTAGCGGAAATTAAAAATAAAAGACGAAAAAATGCAAAAGCGAACGAAATCGTTTCAAACAGTGATTTGGTGGCCTGGCGGGCAGTTCAGTGTACATGTATGGTGGCAGTCAACGTGTTCAAGATACTAAAATGTACAGAAAATGAAGGGGTTGTGATGATTTTGTATTATTTCATTTAAAATTTAATTTTAAAAAATAATTTTATTCCATTTTGTTTTCAAAGGTTTTAGTTATTCTAGTTTTAGTTTAGTGAGCCTTTTTATGGTTTAAGCCAGTTTTTTTATATGGAGTTTGAATTTTGGCGGCTGAAATCATGTAAACACTCCATACAAAACCACACACAAAACTAGCTTCAGATTTTCAGTCTAGGGTTTTTTCAGCCTGGAAGCTAGAATTAGTTTCGAGTACCTGATCGAGAAGATGTCAAACCTAAGGATCATCAGTCTATCTCTTTCTAACTTGTTGTTTTAAACTGACCGTTAGTCAAGCTGGTCATATTCTCCCTCATGAAACTCGATAACATTACAGGGTTTACAATCATATAATTGAACATTACAATCAATCGGTGGAACATTGCAACTGGTCAGTGGAACATTGCAAACGTCATGTGGAATTTTGCAATCATATAATTGAATCGTGCAATCATACTGTGGAACTTTGCAAACATACTGTGGAATTTTGACAGCTGCTTTGGAAACGATGTAAACAACCCAAATTCAAATGCAAATTTGTGATGATGATGATATGATGTTTTAGAAAATTTGATGGAATTAAACTTATGCAACACAGAAAGACCCCTACCAAATTAAAAAAAGAAAATGCAATAGATGAAATAATAGATAACGATGACAACGTTCACAGAATAGCGACAAGTATGGTGATCCGGGAAAATCCCCTAAAAATCCGGGAAAAACCGGGAAAAAACGGGAAAAAACCGGGAGCTAAAAATCGTGATTTGAGTTGTTACTTTCTATATTACCACTATTGAAATCGTTTCTTGGAACATTCATTTCTGGAGCGCACTGTGCCTTTCGTCGCAGCTTCTAGTCCATCGACGAGAGGTTCCGATTCTAGTCCATCGACGAGAGGACGAGAGTTTCCGCAAAGCACACGGCGAGATACGAACAAATTGCAATGCAAATTGCGCCACAGGATTTTCCTGGTGTCGTATAACATCATCGTCTTGAATTGCACATGATATGATACATGACGACATCTGCTCAGTTTTTGTATCAATGTTTTTCCAACAAAATTTTGGAGAGCAGAGAGCTTCAGACACAAACACTCACACACGCCATTGTGATCTTGTCTTTGCTTGCACAGAAAACGGATTGATTTCACAATTTAAAATGTAACCTACAAAACAAGAAATCATACCTGACCATATGCACATCCAATTCATCATTATTACTGTATTAATCTTCATCATATTTAATAACTCAGAAACATTTCACCGCCGTCAGCCGCCTCTGCAGAATTCCTTCGCTTTGCAGGACTAGGAAGGTGAAGGTATTGTTGTGCATATCCTTCTACATGCTGCTATTGCCCGTCGTTTACTACAATGTGCGGGAGAGATCAATGTTTCTGGAGATTTATTTCTCAAATCGAACTAGAACAGCTTGCTTGGTCTCGTATGGTAGGGATAGGGGTCTCGTATGGTGGGGATATGTATGTACAGTAGATTACCAAGTTACACGGTTCTCGAGTTACGCGGATTCGGAGATACGCGGTTTTTGAAATTTGACAGCTTCATGGGCAAATTGTACTGATTTGACACATACATTGTCAAATGGAAAATAATTAAAATTTTTGGCAATGTTTTAAACAAACGAAAATATTTAATTACATGGAGATTCTGTACAAATCCATTAACTAAAAAAATGAACGAGCTGAAAATATATTTTTCAAACACAAATTACACAACTTTGACAGTATTTCGGCTGATTTTGGTAAGATTCAACTTACGCGGATATTCGAGTTGCGCGGTTTTCTGTGGAACGCATTATCCGCGTAACTCTACTGTATTCGTTATTGGCATGCGAGGTAAAAAATGAAGACACCTAGCGTTTTAAGCGATTATGCCCCAAAAATTGTTGGTTGTTAGTTTGCAAAACTCTTGATATAGCTATAATCTTTCTCAATGTGGTAGAAGTTTGTAGTGAGGACAAAATAACATGTCATCTTCGCATTAAATAATATCATTATTAACAACATCCTGATTGAGAGTTTAGCATTACCAGCCAATATGGATAATAGCATACCTGTACTGTACTGTATAATTAGAATTATAAACACTAAATTTCAAATTTGCAATAGGCTGGCTCGGTGGTCCGTAGGGCTGTCAAAAGGCCCGTCGCCGGTTCGAATCTCATTCTGACCACTACCGCCCCCCACACGCAGGATTGACTATCCTGCTATGGGTACACTAAATCACAACCACCCATACGCAGGATTTACAACCTTGATATGGATGGGTACACTTAGTCACACAATACGGCCGTCACTACGGAAAAAAAAATTATGCAATACTGCCTGGACCTAACTACGGATTTTTTTTGTATTCTGTAGGAACGGTCAGGCCGTAGTGCTGTAGCTACGGAAGAATTATAAAATATTTATGTATGAAATAATTTTAATTGTATATATTTCATTATTTTTTAACATGAGTCTTCGTTTCTTCCTTTTTCTACACTACACAGTATACCGGATCCTGGCCGATGGGAGCGTGCACAAAACAACGATTCGCAGGTGCCGACCACGTCCCGTGCCGCTCAGCCACTGAATCCGGCACGACGTCCCTCTCGCCTTGCCAGACGCCAAACGGTGGCACAACAAGATGATCAGGTAAGTTACCTTTCGCTCTTTCCCCTTTTTCACGTCAACACATAATCAGAGAGCTAGGTAAAAAAGAACCCCTAACCGCAAATATCAACACCGAATGCTATTAGCTGCAACACTCAATCAAGCTCGGCTAAATAACATCCAAACAGCACACTCAAGACGAGCAGCTCGTGCCTGTTTTTATGCATCCTTTAATTTCATTATCAATTTTTCCCGCTGTGGAAAGAAGTGTGTCTGATGTAACCAAACTCGAACTCTCTCTATCGATGTCCCGGAGGTGAACCAACAACAATCCCATCCGGATTCACCCACCGCGTAAAATGCTACAGGGTTGGATGCTGTCCTCTGCGTGGTGGTTAGTGTGATATCAACTGCAATTTGTTTGTAATAATCGCGAGCGTTAACTCAAAGCTTTTCCTGTTTTAGTTCAACTGTAGAAGCTTTTCGTGTTTTGATTTTTTGTTTTGTTTGCGTGTGATTGCTACCCGGGTGTGTCGTCTGCTAATGGATTGTGGACTGTGATTTATTTTATTTTCATTTCTTTACTTTACTTCATTTCTTTTTTTATTTTATTGAATACTGTATACAAATTGTAAGCTCATTGAGAACGATGTAAAATCTTCTTATTGTGTATAAAATGGCTTTATGTAAAAATGATTGTGTACAGAAATGAAACTAGTTTCGTATCTTTGTCTTCGTTATTTTGCTATTCCATTTTTTATTTACAGGAATAGTGTTTTGGAACTACCAGTAAACAACTAAATAGATAATCGTATTGAATAACAGATACGTTAGTTTAAATTGTATTATAGAATTGTTAACACATTTATCAATTTATTCCGTCAAACCATGTTTAACTACTGTCAAGTGAGTGATAATTCAGTTATTGTGTGCAGTTTCGGCTCATAACCTCAAACCGTTTGAAATTGAAATGATATGACAAATAATTAAAAACAAGCGATTAAATTTAATAGTATATTTATTCATCCGATGGTACAGGCTAGATTGTAATCTAGCAAAATAATTTTTATCTGTCAAATTTTTTTTCCGATTTCCGAGTTGGAAGTGATTGAATAATACAGTGTTCATGTATTTAATAATTGTTTTAGAAATTGCGCAAACCTTTTTTAACACGAGTTTTGTTGTTAATTTTTTGAACTCTGCGAAACATTACTTAGAAAGGTTACAAAAGTATTTAGTTTTTAAAAGCTATTATGTAAGAGCATTACAAAATTGTAAGACCTAATTGAAGGTTTTTTAAAATGCAGAGCTAGTCTGCGGCCCGGCAAAAAGAGTGAAAAGAAAATTATCTGTAAATGGTACTAAAATTTCGTTTGTTTACCCATGAGGTTGGTGAAGAGAACAAACTCAAAATATTTATTTAAATTAAAAATAATAGTAGATAAGGCTTACGATCGGTCGAGCCGAGCAGTTGATATGTTTCAAAGAAGCACATTAGATTAAAAATAACATATCATGCTTTACAAGGAGATAAAAAAATCACGTGTGGTGGTGGTAATGTTGCTACTTAATTTCACCCGTTCTTTCGTTCGTTCTCACCTTCTTCTGTATGTCTGCAGCTGCTGCAATGAAATTCCGACCCCGAGGGGGAGGAGAATATTTGACGGCTTCTAGGTTTACCTCGTCCTTTAATTAGTGGGCGTCTGTTTTCTTTTCTTTTACCTTTTTCAAGTTCAAGCGGTTTTCCTTTCGGTGTTGTGCACTTCATCATGTCGTACAGTTGGTACGCATAGAGCCCGAACATGAGCTCTCTGAAACGTGATGATGGTGGTATCGGTGGTGAGGTGTTCGTTACGATTTTTAGGGGTGACCCTAACACACACATACACACACACACGACGGCCCCGAAAGTCTTTTGGTGATTCGCCATTGGCTTTGTTTGATAGTTAAACAGCTGGGGAGGATAGCACGGTGGATGTTGGCGGGACGTGTAAGCACAACAGCACAAAAGCTGCCAGATATAAAATCATTTGCACTTGCTAATGCTCGAAATTCAATTTTCTGGTGTGCGAAACAGCTAGCACATTAGTCATTCAAATTAGTATTGAGTAAGACAACGCATGAGATCGTCCGACTATTGTTGAATATGTCGATTTTCAACTACCGTTACCTTCTATATTTTTTTAAGTCTCCTGTTCGACATAGAGGTAGCAATGGATTCGAACGACTCCTGAGTCTTTATTGCGAGGCCAGGATGGTATAAGTAAAAGAATGAGCGGGATTGATTGCATGAAGAACACTTCATTGCTTGAATATTAAAGAACTGTGACTATGAAAATTGCATCAACATGCACTATTTCGTTGGCAGTGTCATAAACTTGTTCATCGTATGCACAACTTCGTGGACCACCGGCAGGCTGCCGGTTTTCCACAGCCTATAATGCTGCTATGTTGCAGTGTTATGTGTTGGACACGGTACAATGGAGCATTAGAACACATTATGCAGGAGCTTGTGAACACGGCGAAGGAAAAAAGAAAACCGGGCGATCTATCGTTCTGGTTGGAACGTCTGTATGTTGCCTGTGCGCGCTAGTGGTTCTTTCAAAACGTACCTTGCCCGTATCGAAATGGGAGTGCAATAATTGAACAACATAATACGTTTTTATTGAACACAACTGAAGGCCAAGTTTATACCCTGTTGCTATTGCATTTCTAACCTTCTTAGTCTCCGACTGGGATAACGATAACGATATCGCCGGGTCATTATTCTGCGATGTGTGAGTCATTCAGGGACACTGGCACGGCTTATCGCGAACAGATTTTTCCCTTTGCCATAAGCTTTTACCAATCGAGGGAACGATTGCAGAACCCTTGCGGAATTTATACCGTTTAGTGTAGAGAGAGAGAGAGAGAGAGAGAGAGAGAGAGAGAGAGATGTTGAGAGCTTGAAAAGGCTTAAAATCCGATTCTAGTGCCTGTTCATATTATTTTTTTGTTATTTCATTGAACATCTTTTATTGATCAAGTAGATTAATATTCGGCGACTAATTTAATTGAGTTTTGTTTCGCGGATAAGGTTTTTTCTTTAATTACCGACTGTTTGCCTTACGCACGGTAAATATTGTTCATAATATTGTACAGTTGTAAGTTGAATTAAAAAAACAAGTTGCATAAAATGAATAAAAAAATTTGCAAACAGCCTACTGAATTGCACCAGAAGTGAATGACAATAAATTACATGACATATTAATAAAAGTCAATCTGTTCGCGGCGTAGGCTTGGTACCCATATCGCGCTCTAAGTATTTCTTACGTTAAATTGAAGTCACATAAAATAGAGCAGTGATCATCGAATAACCACACACACATAAAGGGAAAAGAGTTAAAATCGATAAACGAGTGAAATGGTAATGTCAACAATTCTCTCCTAAAAGCAAGTAATATTGAAGGTTATGTCTGTTTAACAACCTAGACATTAAAATAGTCAGCCATAATAGCCTACACATTAAAATGCATTTCGTTATTTCGCTTGGTTAGAGGAGTGAAGGACTTTTTGCTGACACCGGGAGCAGGACCAGATTGCCTCGTCTATGCTCTCACTGGATTCGCTTTCCATACGGTTGATCCACAGTTCGGCAGAAATATCGTATGGTATATTCACATGTTATAATACAAAATTGGCCTACGCTCTCGACAACACATTACAGGACGCTGATGCAATTATAAAACTACTTTCTTCCCAAAATTGAATTGATTTTTAAAGATAACATTTCAATTTTCCAAACTGCGTTACATTACAAATAAAACTGCACCCGGCGATGTACCCAAACTCTCAAAAAGAAGTCAATGTCGATGAACTGTTGCCCTGATAAAGCAGGATTTTCTTGATATCGATGATTGGAATATGGTTTCAAGCTAATATTTTGAAAGGCTAGTCACGTTTTAGCTAATTGTGTAAAGCTACGTCCAAAACAAATTTTAAAATGCTTGATATCGAGCTAGACAGCATGCTTGGTTGCGTGGCAGATGTGTTGTGTTGCTAACGTAAAGAACCTTGACCTTGATCATTGCCATCTCTAGAACATGCACTTTCTCGCACAAACCTAGCCAAACACAATCCACGCTGTCTTTATTCGATTTCTTTAGCAAAGGAAGTAAAACATCGCTTCCTTCCGAAACTGCTCTTAGAATGTTTGGGGCTCATTCGTCTTCTTCCCTTCCCATTTCCTTCAGGTGTCAGTGTGTTTGAATTTTTATTTAAACCTGTTTCGACCCTTCGTTGAAGCATTTTCACCAGAAAACAAGCCTCAACATCCTGCCCTTCCCGTGGTGGTCTATTTGGCGTTCTGTGTTTTTGGCATTTTGACTGCTCTTGCAAAACCTCGCTTCTCACACCTACTGTGGGCATCGTGTGTGTTCTGAGTTGCAGATCCAAGGGCGACAAACAAGTGCTGGTGGCGAGATGAGAGCTACGTAATGGGTGGGGTTTGCGCCTGCGCAGAATCATATGCGCTACTCTTGCCTATTTCGCATTGTGTGAGATGGCAAACGAACGTGGCTGAGTAAAAAGACGACGAAGAGAGGAGAGGAAGGGAAGATAGCGGGTAAACCGGAATGGGAAACACTTGTAGGTTTCCTGTTTGTCGTCGGGTTTGGTGGACACTTGCCCAAACGCAAGAAACACCGTAACAAAAACCGGATGCGCATCACACACTCTTCTTTCGCCGAATTCGCGCCTTTAACGCGTTTGCTTTCTTAGCTCCCAACCACTCTCCTTATAGGAGGTGGTTTTGTTTAGAGTCACGCTTGATGGCACTGTGTAACGATTTGGCCCGTGAATTTCGCTCAAATGTTTGCGCGCAAGCCCTCGACGCTTCATTCTCAGTTGGTGGTACACTCTCGCTAGGAGATAGAGTAATTAAATTTTCTTTTTCCATCCCCACGCTACTCAAATAAGAAGGGTGCAGCAGGGTGTATGTGTGACGCGTGGGAGGACGGTAAAGGGGGTATCTGCTGTAGGAAAGTATACACAAATCCGCAAAATAATTATTTTTAGTTCATTCTCAACCTCTCAGACAATTTTATCGACAATATTTCGCCAACCAATTTCCCAACACACCAACCCCTCTTCTCCCGCTCCTCTTTTCCTAATAAAAGCGTCTGTTGGTTTTAATGACCGATCGACAACTTCAGAGTGGAATGAATCTCTAGCTCGCGTTTTCCTACGTTAATTTTCTGATTTTTACAATGGAACTATCGAATTACTTAATTAGACTGGTGACGTTTAAACTAATAATACGGTTAGTTCAGTTACTGCAGTACTTAAAGTTTAAGTGCTAAAAATTAAGTAAGATCCACTCTTCCTGCCAAAATCCATAACGCAGGTAAATCAAAGAGAGTGTTTGTGTAATTGCAAGGTTAAATGATGCGCGCGCGTATATGATCGAATTTTCCTATGTATACCATCGGCGGAGGGAAATGGTAGAAAAAATCTTGTATTTTTATTCCACGAACAGAAGAGCGCTGCTGCGAAATCTGTTGAGTATACGTTCTTTCTCTCGCTTTCACCCTTTCTATCTATTTTTCTCTCATACACTCTCACTCTCTGTCTCTCTCATTCACTTGTGGTGATTTGAATTTTTCGTTGTGTTTGCAAGCACCAAACCGTTGATCGCGGTCTCTGCTTTTACTTTTAAGATTTCGATCTCGAACAGCATCTCTCTTTCGGTCACGATCGACGGGTTATGTGTATTACCTAGTAAGCTGGTGAGTCTTTTTTTTTTGTTTTTTCGAACCTTTCCCAACGCCTGCTTTTCAAGAAAAGTTCCGTGACCGGGAGGAGGAATTGTGGAGATCAATAAAACCCGTCTCAAGGGCCTTTTGCTGTTTTTTTGGGACACACGACGGCAGACCGTGCTCTAGATAGAGAATGTGTTTTGTTATTAGTTTAAATCGCGAGTTGCGCATACTGTCTTAGCGCATCCTCCCCGCCCATCTCATCCTCTTTTTCCTTCCCGTCACACTGTTTAAAATCTAGAGAGTGTTTAGAAGGGTATCAAAATCCGGCGTCGTCACCGTCGTTTGTGACCGCGAACCCGTATGCGTCGAAAATCGTACCACAGACGGCAAACACCAGCAACTCGCTAAACAAGCCAGCAAGTGTGTAACGGGTTAGTTTGTGGACGAAAGAAAAAGTGAACGAACGGCAAAAACAAACAAAGTGTCATTTATCCACCGTCGATAGTTTCCTTAGTTTCCGTGTGGTTTAATCAACGCCTGTGTGTTTTGAATCAACGCTTGTGTATCCCGGTGTGAGTGGTACGTTCTTCTTCTACTGAAGTTAAACATTTGTAATTATTATGCTCTGTGTGTGCGTGGGTTGGCATATCCTGCAAAATGCGATCAATGGTAGTCATTGAAAGTATAAGATACGCATCTCGTAGAATTTCATAACTTGTCCGGATGTCTCATATTTCGTTCTCTTCAGAACAAGGTTTCAAAATCAACCACTTAATCTCCTTTCTAAGATTACCACCCCCCCCCCACCCTCCAACATTGCTACTTTTCATAACATTGCAAACGCATTAGTTTAGGTTGAGATTTTATCACCCTCAGCAACCCTTTTCAACAAACGAACTGACGCGAGCTATAGAAGACACAGGAACAGGATAGTGTTGCCCTAGTCTTAACGACAGTGCACATCCGACTTACCCAGTTCTCCGCTTAACGTTACTCAACATACCACTGCGTTTTTAGTGTCCTTACAGCAACAAATGTTCGGTTTGTTCCTGCTCTGTTCGGTATGAAAACTTAAATCGATGTTACGATGGCGACGTAGATATCTGCCAACCGGACTGAAATTTAAAAATTTCAATTGTAGGAAAATTGAAAAATGTCACAGCAAGTTTCCCATGTGCTCATGTTCTAAGGGAATGAAATCAAGCGGGATTAAGAAGTAGATAGTAAGTCAAAGAGTGCAAAAATGTTTGGAATACTCTAAAATCACTTCGAATCCACCATGGTTGCAAGGATCTTTTTTTCACAAGTTGAAGGCGCACACGCAACACTCGCAACGGTTGGAACTCTGACGCCGACCGAAATTTTATTACCCATTCCCTCCCGCTCTCTATATCCATCCTTGCCACGCTTCTCATAACTCTGCAAGATGCAAAAACACAAACATTCAATCGGATGGAAGGAACAGACTGAATCATTCTGAGCCATCTCTCGGGCGAGCTTAAGCTATAAAATTAAGAAACCTCTTTTTTCTCTCGCTGGCTTCCCCCGTTTTGAGCGGTAAACTCCAACGGGCCTCACTCTCCGGTACTCAATGTCTCGGTACATTCTTCAAGGACTGTCGCGAATCGATTCCTATCAGCAGAACACGATGCTGATATGTGAGCGTATTCAATGAATTAGATATGGAGCCATCCCTATTCGATGGATATTTTACGACAGCGTCTATTGTTGCGTTTTGTCCCGAGTATGGAAAGAGCCGTTTGGGCGGGATTTTTGTTGTCTGCTGTCAGTGCAGCAATCACATCAATTAGCCAAATTCTTCTAGTGCTCCGATCAACCTTATGATAGCTTTTCACTCGGTACCCGTGGTGTTGTTCTAGAGTGTAAGAGCTAATATTGTTTGATGAGTATATGTAGTGTTCGGAATGGTGACGGCCACCGTGAAGATGTGGTGTCTATGGAAACAAATGCAGGCTCTGCTCAGCAAATCAAAAGATATCGTCTACATCGTTGTCGTCGTCGACCGTGGCATGATATTTAAGGCAGGAAGCTTAGGCTTTGGGCTAGCTGCCTCGAGTTCTAAAGCCGACCAGCATTGCTTTATGCATGTTTTATTGCTTTGTTTTGTATCGTTCGGTTTTGCCATTCAAGTTCTCTAAAAAGTTGGCAGCTTGGGAGGAAAAAGAAGATGGATCTGACTCGTATAGATACAGTATGGATGCGGACTCCTGCAGCAGAGTTTGAATACTCTGAAAGCGTCCAGAAACTCACCTACAGTCAATGCTTATTTGCACTCATGAAGGCTGGCGATGTGGACGGTAGATCGTCAGGGTATCCGCCGTCCAGTTCTCCAAGCTTCATTTCCTCCTTCCTTCTCCAGTGCTTTGCACAGCATTGCTCGCAGCCCTGGTCCGTAGAGCGATTTTTACGACCGACCCACCGCAATAGCATCTCCTTTTAGTGCAGCAGGTGCAGCAGCAATCACCAGATGATGGAGAAGGTAGCAGGGTAGCCTTTCTGTCCATACACTCTCCCTCTTTCGGCGGTGGCCAACGGCATCATATGTGCTGTTGGAAACTGGGGACCCTGAAGTTTATCTTGCCTGTTTGAAGCCTCGGTTGGCAAGAAGCAGTTTTACGATCCGTCCGCCGTTACTCTCGCTTGGGTATCACAACGCCGCTCCTGACCGTGTATCTTGAGAGACCCCCTTATGACTGCGCCTTTGTACTGACTTACTCTTTCCCTGTCTCACTCTCTCTCTCTCTCTCTCTCTCTCTCTCTCTCTCTCTCTCTCTCTC
>KB671960.1:36547-47713 GCA_000349105.1 Anopheles epiroticus | reverse complement strand
TCTCTCTCTCTCTCTCTCTCTCTCTCTCTCTCTCTCTCTCTCTCTCTATCGCTTCCCCCGGTCTGGTATCCCCGTGTCTGTAGTTTTCTGGATGTTTTCTGATGCATATGTGAGCTGATGTAGGAATCGCTCCAGGAGTAGGTTTAACGTGTTTGTGGACCACCGTATCTAAGGCCAAGGTTTGCACCGTTTTATGGCCCTGTGAGGGATAGGTGGAGGAATGAGGGCTGTGTTAGACCCTCGCTTGTGCAGATTGTGGCAAATCCAGCTTCTCGAGATGGTGATGCTGCTCAAAACACGCCAAAAAGAAATAAGCGTTGCTGCTCAAAACAAAACGCGCCAAAAACGAAATTTCGTCATTTCCTCTTAGAGAGATTCTTTTTATTTTGCTCTGGTCAGTAATGTTCAGGATTTCACCGCTGCCATGTTTTAGCGTTGTTTTCACTTCGTTACAAAATACACAAATTAAACTCGTTACACGTTAAATGCATATTTATGTGGGGGGGGGGGAGCTTTAGGGAGTTATACACGCACACTATTTCACTTTCATTTAATCATCGAACTAAGATGCCGGCTTAAACGAAACATGCTCTGCGATATTTGTGTGAGTGTGTATTTTCGTTTTGTTTGTAATAATACGATCGGAGAAATTCTGTCGGATAGCAACAGAATGTATGTGTCTGCGCATGAATTTGGAAGAGAACGGCGAAAAATGAAGAGAGAGAGAGAGAGAGAGAGAAAGAGAAATAGAGAGAGATAGAGAGAGAGAGAGAGAAAGAGAGAGAGAGAGATAAGACAGATTTTGGATTGTCGTAGTGTAATGACGAAGGGTTTGTAGTTCCTCAATTCAATCAATTTGTTCCTTCAGAAACTACTAGTATCAGCGAGCTCGCACACCTTTTTCTTTACCACGTTTCGGACCCCAAGGATATCAGTTGATGGGTCACACCCGACAGTAGTAGCCAAAGTGTGCAGCAAAGGCTAGACAATAGACCAAGTTGACAATAGACCTGAAGCTATACAACACTGTCCAAAAGACAGACGTCTACGTTTGAGCCACTAGCGATCTGAGCGGTGTACCAATATATAGCTCGCTTGAACGTGTGTGATATTGGTACTTTCTTTTCATATCACACATTAGGCACAAAATGTTGGGGATATTGTTTTTCTTTTAATTTAAGTGTAAGGAATAATTAAAAATATATTGCAAGTAATAAACCCAGGGCCAAGCCTTTCTTATGGAAATAAATGGAAATGAAACAATTACATATTTATGGAAAATTCGCTTCCCACTGTTGATTAATACAGAAACGCATCAGTACTGCACACTCCTAGGGACGCTTTAGAACAGACATGTCAAACCTACGACTCGTGGGCCGTGTTGTGGTCGGTGTTGTCTTTCAACTTGACCCGCGGCGCTCTTTGACCGTAGTCGGAAAGAAACACAAATGGAAAGATTTCGTCGATCGGCCTGCGCTATGGCTTTAATTTGTATTCCGGCCCGGTTAAAATCTTTTTAGTACAAACCGGCTCGCAGCTCAAAATGAGTTTGACATCACTGCCTTAGAACATGGTGGCGCGATCGCTTCAGCGTTAGTTACAATGTTTGCGGAAAATACTGCATGTGAGTGAGCGAGAAAACGCTGTACGGTTCGCCACTGTGCGATGCATTCCCTTTTGCTCGAAAGGGAAAGGGATAAAGAGCCCACGGTACCCGAGGCAGCGTTTCAAATGATCGGACAACCAGCTTTCGTATGTGTTAGTACTGTGTTCAAATTTGTATTAGTGTGTGTATGTGTCTAGGGGGGAGCTTGGGTATGCAAACACTGATCGTGTCAGGATCGGCACGCTGTCGATCACTTCGTTTCCTAACTTCAACCGGACCGGTCGCCTTTAGCTTATCTTCCGCTCAGCTTGGAAAACTTAAGAAATCTTGCAAATCTGCTTGGCGCCATAGTTCTCGTCTCCGTCTCTGGAATCGCTTGTGTTTTTTTTCGGGGCGGCAAGACTGTTACCAATCATTCAACGAAGTCAGCATTGTGGCAAAATAAAAAGTGCAAACAGATAGAACCAATCTGTATATATAGTTCCGAGACTAAAACAAAACGATCGATTACAAATTATTGACTACGTGCAGAAGTTGAAAAGTAGTGTTTTGTCGTATGCTACCTAAGCATAGCGTAAGCGGGAAGAAGTGTCACGTAACTTTCAATAGTTTCCGGTGCGCGCTAGTGCAAGTGTAGAAAGTTATTGCGAACGAAATTCGATATAATAGAACAGTAAATATTTGAAAAAGCTTTAGTGTTTTGCGAACATTTTGTGTGCTCGCGTGTGTACTCTGAATTAAAAAATAGCGTTTGTGTGTCGTGTGTGACGTATTATGCAAACACAACCCGCCGATCTTTGCAACCAAGGATACGCGAAACCCGTAAATATCTACTCAACATAATTTTCCAACGCATGTTTTCTCCGTTTCTCCACAAAGCGCCTCTAAAAGACCCATTCTATCCTCACCCATCACTCCCCACAGAAAAACGTGTGCTATCACGACCGTGATTGCAACAATCACTCACAATCATCCTCACAATCCACACAATGTTTACAAGGCAACGAGAAAATTACGTGCAACGAAGTGCCAAATTAATCCTTAGGACATGCATTCTATCTGCCGGAAACTATGTTCCACTCAACCACGCAATCAACTCGGCGCCGCCGGCGGAGAAAAGTTTATGTGTGTTTGTTTTTTATAATTCCGCTTCAAATCAAACTCTATCAACACTCAAACTCTGAAAGGGAGCGTTAGGGATAAAAGAAACGCAAGTGCGCAAGAATTTATAGTGTCCGAGGGAATTTGGTCGCTATTAGCAAAGTAACGAACCCGATGTTCCCATTTTCAATTCAATATTATGTTTTGCTACTTACCAGAAACGATTAAATGCGCAGCATTTCTCCCGTGATTTATTTTAAATAAGTTTTTTTTATTTCAATTTTTCCTGGTCATTGCTCGTTCAAGTTATTTGAAAAAAAGTTATTTCAGTATTAAAATTTGAGTTCCTAAATTTGCCATAATTAACAATAAAACTATCGGGACCAGCCATATTGACTGGTAAAGTAGCTTTTTAGTTCAAGTGCTTTAGAAAACGCTTGCTAGTGTTAAAAAGCAATTTGCACAATAATTTCTACGGAAGCAAGTATCAATGGAACGAAGTAATTGTTTAATTTGTGTGCTAGTGGGAAATTTTACTAATCAATGAGAGGCGAGAGTTTTATGGAAGTGAGTGATTTTTTTGTGGTAACGACGTAGGCCTGTGTTATCAGGCACGACGTGGTATCAAATCCCAATCAGACTGCTTGAAGATTGACTCTTCTACACTAAATCACACAAAAAACCAGAGCACATTAGTGCTCTGATAGGTCATGTCCATACAAGGGTTGTTGTGTCAAGCAAGAAAAAGTAATTTCCCTTTGAAGAATTGATATTGCAATAATTAGTTATTTTTTTTAAGCAATACGGTCGTTACAGGCCCAGGCGAGCAGGCGTGTCCAAGCGAGCTTACTCCGCAGCTCAAGAATTATTTTAAACGGATAAATTTCACTACAAACATTTGCTTGTAAAAAATCTTACTGCCTGCAGGCGCATATGTAATTAAAAATTGTGCCTAAGATTGCACTTCGTCGATTACCAGCCCGACCAGCTTTATTATAAAAAAAATGTTTGTAACTCGTAGGTTAACGGTAACAGACATTGATTTCATTTGTATTATTACTCGATAACTGCTTGAAATCTGCTAGAAAATGCAAAAAGCGGATAGGCTAGAAATTTCATCTATATAGATTTAAATAGAAAACAGGCCATTGTTTTTTTTGTATTTTTTTATAAAAAAGTATCATGATTTTATAAAATACTATGTTGATTCAAACTTAAGTTTTAAATTGAATTCTATTTTTTTATTCTAAATTGTTTGCATTTTAGTTTTAGGCCCTATTTTTTATTTCAATTAACAATGCCTTTTTCGGACCCTTTGTTACACTTTTATAGTTTACATATTGTAATATATATCCATAGCAATACAGCCTGGCCGTCACTATGGATATAAACAAGTATATCCGTACAAAAAGCATTACGAGTATCTGTAAAGGCAATTTTATACATAATGAAGAATATGTGTTGAATCCCAAAACATTCCTAGAACGAAAAGAATAAGGTAAATTGAAGTAAACATTAATCAGTATTTTAAATCAGTTATTCTATAAATATGAGTGACGGTGCAAAAAACGCTTTCACACTAGAACTGGTAGAATGTTCAGTATTTTTTGTTATTGTACTGAAAAAAGGTTGATTTACTTGTGTATTATATCAAGAGCTTTCATCAAACATTAAACATTGTATCTTCTTTGCATTAGTTATAATTATTTTTGAATAGTAATAAAGCGTGGCCGTTACTATCAAAAAAAACATCATTAATGAATAAACACTAAAAGTACCGGAAAGCAGAGATTTACACAAGTTACGCGTTAACTGATAGCAAAAATATAATTAAAACATCCTACCGCAAATTCGATTTTTTTGCGTGTGACTTTGTGTACCCATTTCTTACGACAGTATGATTATCCTGCTTATGGGAGGGAACTGTGATTTAGTGTACCCATATAGAAAAGTCAATCTTGTGAAGGATGGGTGGAGATGGCAGCAGTTTAAATGGGTTTCTATACAATATCGGGTCCGATATAATATGCCTACATCGTTACCTCTCTACCTACCTACCGTTACCCATCGAGCCGGCCCAAAATTCAATAGTCGATAACTAGTCGATAATTTTTTTTTAATTTGCTCATTTGTTGACAAAAATTAGGACGCTAATGGTGGAAGAACAGAAACGATTTAAATTTTTGTCGAGCAATACTCCTGCAACCAAAGCGTTTTATCTTGTATGCATCAATTCATAAGTAAACAAATATCAATGATAACAGTGATTGCGAACAAATGAAATATTGGCATAGCATGTTGACGAGTGGTATGGATAGAGTTCAAAGAAGATAATCTAATGGTTAGTGCGATATTCGCTCACTGTAGGCATTTTGTTTTTCAGTAAATGGAACGAAATTTTCCGACGTTTTGTATTCCTATGTTTTCGGAATCATTCGCAATGATACTGCTGAAGATTAATTATAGGAACAATCATCAAACCTTTATCATTGAAATCAAATGGTACTATTTTATCGGACTGTTTTTTTGCAGACTGCGCCACGCGACAAACCCTCACAAAACATTCCTTCCCAACCCTCACAAAACATATCCGCCCAAACCCGTTTATTCTTCCTCCATTTTCGTTTCATAAATAAGGCGCTTTTGGAGAAACCCCGTAACGCTGATCGCTAATACTTTTTTTGGTCCCCCCCCCCCTGCCCATCCCCCTTTCTCTTAATCCGAAAACGATTGACTCACAACAGTATTGTACAGTGCAGTCCAAGGCACTCACGTCACAGTTTCAGGATGAAACGAAGCGGATCAACGTCACCGGCAACGGACAAGCAGCCGAGAATGGTACCATCAATTCCACCATAAAGTCAGCAGTCTCCACCCCCAACAATACCACCACCGTCGGCAGCGACGCCCGCAACAAGCGCTCGAAGTCTCCACCACGTTCATGTTCTGGCGATGGGGGAAAAGGTCAGGAGATGCTTAAATGTGGTGGTGTTGTTGGTGGTGGAACGACCGGAACAGGAGCTACGGCGGCGCCATCTGCCATCCCGCCCACGATTCGAGGCAGTGGCCCGAACGGCGAGCTTACGCTCAAGGACATACCGGTGTCCGGCATCTCTTTCCAGGAGATCTTTAAGCCGGACCACGAGGGCCCTCCAACCACACAGGTCATCATCTACAAGCCGAAATCTGGCAAGGGTCAACCAACTGCGAAAGTGATCGTCACTAAGGTTTGACGATGGCGTGCGCCTTCTTCTGCTCTGTTTGTTATGGTGTTCCAGTGTCTCATAATCACGTTTTTCACCCATCCTTGTTATCCGTTGTTTTTTTTCTTTGTTTCCTTGTATATGTTTCCTGTGGTTTCGTTATCTCCCTGGTTGTGATTGTTTTGGTGTACGCTCATCGGGAACGATAGTGATTGGCTAAAAGAGTAAAAATCCGCAAGTTTTTGATGCATACATGTTGCATGTAACAGAGCAAACAGTTCACCTCTCGACGTACGATTTTATTAACCGTGGTTATTACCGTTTTAATGTTTTGTATTGCGTTGTTAGTATTACCATAAAATGTTCATATAACTTTCTTTTCTCAACATCAAGAATGTATCGACATTATTTTTTATGTCATTTATTAAATATCCTTAAAAAATGGTATGCCTACATAAATATTCCTGGCTTTGAAAGTCTAGATTCGCTTTATCAATAGTTTTGCTCTCTATTTTCAATTATCAAAATCGAGAGATGTTATCTTCATGAGATTAAAGTAAATAATTCAACTAGCATCCTGGATAACACTTTGTAGAACGCCTTGTGTTTTTTTGTATGATAATCTTGTATCAACAAAAAATAATAATTTAATCGCTACAAATCACTTTACGATTCATGTATCAGATGTCAAAATCATAGTAATTACTGTCAACCATTTTTTCATTTCCGTTATGTACCTTTAGTTTTGTAGAAACTTTCACTATGGCTCAATTCTGCCCCAACCTGGTTACCACACAAAATCTTGTGGGATCTTTTTACACTTTAGCCTATTGTTGCCTTTCTTTTCCTTCCGTCGATTGAAAAATTGATCTTCTAGCTTGTTCTATATCGTTTTTATTTGAAGTGCTCTCTCCACTTTGTGTGTTTTGCTCGTGTTGTTGTTTTTTTTTGTTTTAATAGCATTTCAAACATTTTGTGTCATAGATATATGTGATTTCTATCTTTTAGTTTCATGTCTCTTTCGTTTTTCTTCTTGAAGTGATTATTCTAATTTTCTTACACTGAACATTATCTCAACCCACCATAAAAATAAGAACCCCACTCAAATGCACAGCAGGAGTAATATACTTCTTCCGAGGTTAATTTTCCTGACGAATTTTTGCAAAGTAAAAGTGAAATAGAGCAACATAGCAACCACACGTTTTCGTTTGCCAACTGATCGAGGACGAGCTTTTTTGATGAACTGAAAAGGCGACGGCGGAGGTAGTAATCACCCTTGGCGCTTTAGCGCTTTTGGCAATCTTACCCTGCTTTGTAATATGTGCCCCACTACTGCTTCCGTCCGTGAGCGTGCAGTGTTTAAATAGGGAAAGAACTATCGAAGGGCAAGGAAGTGAACTACTATCTATTTTTCGGTTTTGTGTATTCCTCTGGCAAATCGCCATCGATTGGACGCGCAATTCCCCCCCGCGTATGGTAGCATTGACGTTGCTTTCGAAGTTCGCTACTTGGTGATTTGGTTCCCACATTGCCAATTTTTTGTTTGGCGTCACAGTTTAGAAAAAACAGCTTGTTTTATAGTTTGTGACTCATGCACTTCCTTCATAAAACATAGATCTTGCGAGTATGAATTTATATATGTTCAGAATGAGGGTTCAAATCAGGGTTTTTTGTTTTGATGGCGATTCCAACTGCTTTGTAAGATCTAATTGATTCGACTGCGTTGGATACTCTGTCCGATCAACGCTGTACCGAAGGAAAGAAAGGTTGTGGCCACATCGTTACCGATCTGCGTACCCTCGTCGCGTCTGCATACATCTCGTCGCGTAAAAGAAACTACAGGAACAACAACTTTCGCCGCCGTCCCCACAGGAGTCGTTTCACGCTTTATTTTCTATTTGGAGCAAGTACAGAAGCGATGGCACTTTCTGCTTTCAAGGCAAGGTTATATCATCAGTGAAAAGCACTTCCTACTTCATTATTTACAGTGGCTGCTAGAACCAACGATGTCACAGGAATCGAACGAACAACGTCAGAATCCCGAAATGAACTGGCAACGGGAACAACAGCAACACCACTTTCAGCGGCCGCAAAAGCTGCATCAACAACAACAGCTTACCCAGCAGCATACCCAACCAAAGAAACAATCTCAACATCCATATTTGCAACAACAGTCACAAACCCCTGCAACGTTGCTTAATATAAATGAAAGGCATACACAGTCTCAGCAGCAACAGCACCAACTACAATCGGAACAATGGGAACAGCTTAGGCCCATTATTCGGGAATATCAAGAGCGACCGCAATATCAGGTACAACTCGATCAGTTGTACATGCAACAACAACAGAAACAGCAACATCAGCATTTGCCACGGCAACAACAGCAAAAACAAGATTCAGATATCAATCAAGAAAACTACCAAAAACAACAGCAACGGCAGCAACAACCTCAACTTCAACAACAACAGGAGCAACCTCAACTCCAACAACAACAGCAACCACAACTCCAACAACAACATTTGCAACACATGTGGCACCAACAACATGCGCAACATCAGATACAGCAGAATCAATACCAATCGCAACAGCTGCTTCAACAGTTCACGTTTCATCAATCTCAGGTGCAGCACCAGCAACAGTATCCGCCGCAACTGCGTCAAACACATCAACAACAGCTGCCGCAGCTACAGTATACCCCGCAACATTTCGTAACCAATATGAATTTGCTCGCTGCAGTAGATGCACGGCTTAGGCAAAGGCTACTGCATCAACAACGTCAGCAGCAACTTAAGCATCCAGATCGTATGGGTCAGTTACCGCAGACCCCGCTGACAGGACGGATGGTGTGCCACGGTACCAAGGGCTCGCATGGACACGACCACGGGCTCGCTTCGTACCCTCCATCCCAAACATCTCGTCCCTCTTCCTCGACAACAAACCCGTTACCAACCTCAATAACACCACAATCACGCTCAAACTCTCCTTCGTTACCCCAAGCCACGCCTACACCGCCGCCGATTCCACCTCGGCACTCCAGTCAGTTCGACCAGCATCTCTGGCCGTTCGGAATGCTTGGCGCCTTCAGCGGCAACCAGAGACCGGGACAACCATCCCAGTCGTCCACTGATGTGTCGAGCGTCTCCGATACTTCGAGATATCCTCCCTACATCTACGGTGAATTTCCACCGCCGGTTCCCATGTGGTTCCCGCATTTCCCACTAGCACCTTCCTTGTCCAGTCCGGCATTGGCCCCAGTCGATACTACAGTCGAACATAATCGATCTCACATCCCAGGAATGCCGAATATGATGAGTCCATCCTTCCGACCGGAACCTTCATCGTTACCAGTACTGGCACTTCCAGCGCTTCCGGGACTGCATCCACCAGCAACATCTGCCCTTGATAGGCCGTTTGTGGATCGACACAGCTTACGCGAGCAGTCTAACAGAATATCAACGGGAGCAGTAGAAGTTACATTGTCCCCACGACCTGTAACACTGGCAACATCGCTCCCACCACCGGCAACATCACCCCCAGGTTCAGAAATTACGGTAGCTATGCACGTTTGCACAACAAGTGCTAAGTGTGCAAGCACTACTAGCAAAAATTGGAACTACGAACATATCATGTCCGTTGCGGTTACAACAAAAACCACCAACACCACCACCTCCACCTCCACCACCAACACCAACACCACCACTACGTTAAATTATCCTTGGCAGCAGTATGGTCAAGAGCACAGAGTAGTACAAAACCCACCTGCGGACCGGATGATGCATTATCCGTTCAACCGTGACGATAATAGCGATGTCTTCGAGGGCTATGAAAGTAGCAGCAGCCAGGCATCGTTGGCCCCTGTGCTGCCCTGGTCGCCACCGGTTATAGTGGATTCTTCGGACATGTCGGACGAAATCTTCAAATCTTCGCACCACTCGGACAAAGAAGAGAGTTCAACTGGCTCAGGTGAGGAGGCACCCAATCCCTCATCGCCTTGGAAGGAGAGAAGCTTCCCTGAAACCGTTCCGTCATCTATTCAAACATTAGGTAAGCGTCGTTTGGCGTCGTCTCCTGCCTAAGAAAAGGGTTGTTAGAAGTTATAATAAAATAATATTTATTGCTTTTTATGTCATTCTTTTCTTTCAACGCATAACCAACGTCGCCTTGAACCTCACCGCACCACTTCCCTCCCTCCCCCTTCCAATCCTCTTTCTGATTCGGTGCGCAAACAGATATTACTCTACCCGATGCACGTCGTCCAACTCTATCGGCCTCGACATTATCGTCACCGACGGATAGTACAGATTATGAATTGCAATCAGACGCCGCACTCGACACACAGGATGAGAACTCGATGCAACGTACGAAATATCAACATGAGTGGGAGCTAGAAACACATCAATTACAGCTTCCACAGCAGCAGCAACAGTTGGAGGATCATGACCAACAGCAGCAAAGGCAACTGCAACATCAGCAGCAGTCACAACTGATATGTAGAAACCAGTCCTGTCATCCCGACGCTTCCGTTCCTGAAAACCATTTCCGGCCGGTGAGCGAGGAGCGAGAACGTTCGT
This sequence comes from Anopheles epiroticus, assembly GCA_000349105.1. Classification (NCBI taxonomy): domain Eukaryota; kingdom Metazoa; phylum Arthropoda; class Insecta; order Diptera; family Culicidae; genus Anopheles; species Anopheles epiroticus. The sequence continues at coordinate 37,232 of KB671960.1, read as the reverse complement.
TCCATTGCACAGGGGACTTAGTGTCTACGATCGATGTGCCAGTACCAATCAGACCATCAGTAATTCATTCAAATGTTACTGCGATCCTAGTGCCAGAGCGGAATAAAGTATCAAAGCTAACCGCAATTAGAGAGGAGGAACTAGAGGATGCTGAAGAGGACGAACTAGAAGCTGCTGAAGAGGAGGAACTAGAATATGCTGAAGAGGACGAGCTAGAATATGCTGAAGAGGGGGAACTAGAAGATTCTGAAGAGGCGTTGATAGAGGATGATGAAGCAGCAGAGCTAACCGTGATTAGAGAGGAGGTACAAGAAAACGCTGAAGAGGTAGAGGCTTTGATAGAGGATGATGAAGAGGCAGCAGAACTAGCCGCAATTAGAGAGGAGGAACTAGAAGATACTGAAAATGTAGAGTCGCTGATAGAGAATGATGAAGAAGCACTGATAGAGGATGATGAAGAGGCAGCAAAGCTAGCCGCAATTAGAGAGCAGGAAATAGAAGATGCTGAAAAGGTAGAGTCGTTAATAGAGGTGGATGAAGAAGCAGTAATGCAACAAAATATGCTGGTGGAGCTGTTCCATCGGCAGTTTCAGCAACAGCAACAGCAACAGCAACAGCAACAGCAACAGCAACAGCAACAGCAACAGCAACAGCAACAGCAACAGCAACAGCAACAGCAACAGCA
>KB671960.1:0-12420 GCA_000349105.1 Anopheles epiroticus | reverse complement strand
TATATATATATATATATATATATATATATCCCATCTCTATCTCTCGTGGGCATGTCGTTTATGATAAGCTTTGTTAGGAGCTATATATCCGGAAATGCATCCGAAGATTTTATAGGTGCATGGTGTGAACAATTACAAAAACATTCCTTGTACCATACGTAGTGTTCAATGCAATACCTGTGAGCGTCTACTAACAGCTTATCCAGATATTATGTAATTGTACTAATTTCTTTTCTTATTTTTGTGAGCTCGTGCCTACCTGCCTGCCTGCCTCCGATAGAAGAATTACAGCCACCTGACTCAGGCTGCCATCCATCGCGTCCTTTTCACCATCATTCGTGACAACACAGTGTGCAGTTACTAACGCATACTTTTCTTCTAATCTGCGTCCAGATTAAGGTTTTGATTAAATGATATTTTATAATTCATTTTTAATTCTTAACGTTCATTTTACGTATAGTTAATCGCAACGATCTTGTTTAGAGGGGGGGGGGGGGGTTTTCGACGTGAAAGTTGGTACACTCTGTTTTTATGTGTTGATGTGTTGTACAAGTTTTGGGTTGCTCTCAAGGCGCCTTGCAAATTCTAACCATGGATAAATTACTAATATTTTGTTTATTACTACTTGCCTCGTCGACCTATCCTTTGCATCTGCAACAACCAGAAACAACCATTCATCAGGGATGATGCTGACGGCCATTTGGTGTATCAGATCGGTGATATCCTGCATAACAGATGTACGTGTGCGTGGGTTATACATTTTCTGCCAAATTATTCATTTAAACCATTTTCTGTTTCTCTTCCTTTTATGTATCCAGATAAGATACTTGCTACTCTTGGAGAAGGCACATTTGGACGCGTCGTTAAAGTGAAGGACTTGGAGAGGTAAAGTCCGCGTGTTGAGTTTCTTTGGTAGTTACACCAGAAAAAATTGGTTCTCAATATTCTGTATTCCTCTTTCTTTCTTTCCTCCTCTCTCTCACTCTCTATGTCTCTCTCTTTCTATATCTCTCTATTTTCCTTTCTATAGAAATCACGTCATGGCACTGAAGATCATCAAAAACGTGGAGAAATATCGTGACGCGGCCGAGCTGGAAATTGGTGCATTGGAAAAGATCATGCAACTCGATCCTACCCTAGAGCAGTAAGTACACATCTCTTTTCCATTTTCCTTTATTGGATTAAAAATACACAAAAAGTGACGGCAAATTTTTTGCTGTTCTTTAATTTTACAGCTTGTGTGTGAAAATGCTGGACTGGTTCGACTACCATGGCCATACGTGCATCGCCTTTGAGATGCTTGGACTGAGTGTTTTCGACTTCCTGGTAAGTGGGTGGGGAAAGATATTTATGAATTCGAGAGCATGTAAATTATTTCAGATCATAGTTTTTTCTCTCAGTTTTCTATTAGTTTTTTGAATACTTTTATGCATATGAAGAAAAAAAAACTTTTAACTTAAGTATAGACCAAAGAAATGTTCTTAAAATGTAACATACAAATTATTCATCAATGTATCCATCTATTTACTAAAAGCAATGTGAAATGGGTATGCATCTTATACTAAACGTCTAAACATTTTAAGCAAATTGGGCTACATCATTGTTTAAAGAATGGTAAAACATCTATCGTGAAAAGGCAAAACGTTATTTATTCTTATCTACTGTTAACACAACGTGTCTTTTAAAAATTAAAATAATCGAAATTCAATTAAATCAATAAGCCAATTATTTCAAACGGTGTAAATGTCATTATCTTGAGCAATTCATAAAGGATTTTATGAAAATATCAACTTGATAAGGGTTGGCGGGGAGGCGGCGTTCTGGCATGAGTCCTTCCAATAAACCGACTTTAATCTCAGCTTCAGGCTAGTCACACCTAGTCAGAGGGGTATGACTCTGAGTATGTAACGATAACCAAAATGGGCCTTGGGAGGCTGACGTCAAGTTCGATATCATCGGACGGACGGTCGGGGCTCTTGGGTGGGCTTTGACAGATAGCATCTGACAGACGCCATCGGTCATTCAAGTACCCAAGGAAGTTTCGATTGTTCTGACGGGAAGCGTCTTCGAGGAAGAGCTACCTTTAACGACTCAGGGATATCGGATACATGGGAGTATGTAATCTCACTCAACAAAAGAAGAATTACAAGAAGAAGAAGAAAATACCAACTATATTTCAAAAGCCGTCAAGTCATTCGGCTTTTTTCTCTTTGAACCTTACAGTATTTTTTTCTTTCATATAAAAGCCAACTATTAAATACTGTACATCCTCGTTATTTATTAAAACTAACTTAAATTCATTTATACATACATTTGCATCATTTACTTATTGAATGACAAATATATTGCAAGGTCTGATTAAAGCTTAGATGATTCTTTAATTAAAACAATAATTCAAATTGTATACTTTACTTACGAAAAATATACATAAATATCTTGAACCTAACAAGGTATGCTTTAAAATTAGCTTTTTGGATCATTTGTGATATCAAAGTTTTGATCTAGCAAAAATACAAATATCGTAGCAATACGGCCTGGCCGTTACTACCGAATAAAAAAAATATAAATATCGTGTCTACCAAATGAAAATTCATCTTATTTCTGTATTTTGGATTAAAAATTTTACATAGTCTTGGCTTGACTGAATATACTTTAAGCCAACAATTTATTTAGCCAATAATTTATTTATTCAAACCAACAGTAAAATGTATATAAAAAATTACGAAAATTTTAAAATTACCAAACTGATATCGCTTGGATGTAAAGTTTCATAAAAGGTGAATGTTAGTCTGACGGCCAAAGTCTCTATAAAAATAAATAAAAACAAAAGTTCTGGTCCATGCTACATCGCTTTGTTTCCTTATTATGAAACTGTTTTTCATGAAACATATTTGTGTGCTATTAATTTTTTATTTGTAGAAAGACAACAACTACGAACCATATCCGATCGAGCACGTGCGACATATCTCATACCAGCTGTGCTATGCGGTCAAGTTTCTGCACGAGAGCCGCCTCACGCACACGGACTTAAAACCGGAAAATATTCTTTTTGTTGACTCGGAGTACACAGTCACCACCGTTCCGCGCCGGGTAGGTTTTGTCTTTTTTAAATATTCAAGGAAAGTTTCCTCTCTCTCTCTCTCTCTCTCTCTCTCTCTCTCTCTCTCTCTCTCTCTCTCTCTATCTATCTATCTCTATGAGCAATACGGATTACCTGTAAGAACGGAATAAAAAAGGAAGCTCTCTCATTAATCTTTTCTTTATTGCAGAACCGGGAGGTACGTCGCGTTAACTGTACCGATATACGACTGATTGACTTTGGCAGTGCCACGTTTGACGACGAGCATCACAGCACGATCGTCTCCACCCGCCATTATCGCGCACCGGAAGTCATTCTCGAGCTTGGCTGGTCGCAGCCGTGTGACGTATGGTCGATCGGGTAAGTTGCAATGGACAGTCAATAAAAAAATCTAAAAATACATTCACAAACAATGATCGGTACTACCGTGTGCTTTATTTTGTAGTTGCATTATGTTTGAGCTGTACCAGGGCGTGACACTCTTCCCTACGCATGACAATCGCGAACATTTGGCCATGATGGAACGCATCCTTGGCACCATCCCCTACCGTATGGCTAGGTAAGATACCTTCGTTTCATCATTTTTAAAGAACAATTAAATGAAATTTAAAAACAAACTCTTTTTACAAAATCACGACCTGTCGTTTTGGTAGAAAAACACGGACAAAGTACTTCCGCTACGGTAAACTCGACTGGGACGAAAAGTCATCCACTGGACGGTATGTGCGGGACAATTGTAAGCCACTCCATCGCTGTGTCATCTCGGATAAGCCGGACCATCTTCAGCTGTTCGATCTGATTCGCAAGATGCTGGAATACGAACCCGCCAACCGTATCACATTGGGTAAGGGAGATTATATATTCGCTAGTTTTCATAAGTTTCGCTCAATTTATTTACTTGTTTTTTTTTTTTTTCTCTTATCTACCCATGCAATGCAATCAACAGACAAGGCACTTCGACATCCATTCTTCGCGAAACTTCCTGTGCACCAGCGCCTGCACGAGAAATGTAATGACACCCCTACCCCCGGCCATTCGTCCTCCGCTACCCACTCATCCACCGCTAACACGGAACGCGAACGTTCGCATAGTCTTTCCAGATGAAGGCGTCATCAGTAGTAACATCAGCTCCACTACACACACCAGCCAACATCCTCACCGCCGACCACACCATAAGCATCTCTCTTAAACATCGATCAAAGCGCTCCAACCATTCAATTCGCATCAAGCATCAAAATCCCATTTTATTTGGTTTAGATGCTATTTTTTCAGGTTTAAAATGATAGAACAACAAGGAAGAAAAACTAACAATTTATAGCGAAAAATGATACTGGAGAGGGAACTATACAGCGGAGTGTGTGTGTGTGTGTAAAGGACAGCACAAATTATTGATTAATTGCAAAATTCTGCAAGAGACACACATAATTTTGCGCTATTCGAGTGATTACACATGCAAAAGAATGTAGGTTGAAACAAAAACAGAGACCTGCACACTAAAAAGCGTAGGGTAGCTAGGATTGTGTATAGGCAACAATGTCTATAGAGATTTCAAATTTTTTGGCAACAAAATTAGAAAAATAGTAAAAACCAAAAACTGTAAGATAGTGGGTACAAAGAGCAAAAAGAGAACAGTGGCATGTAGGAAACTACCCGATACGAATGAAATGATCAGAAATTTAAATTAAAAAATCACATACGAGAAAACGGGTAAAACGGGGTCGATATTAGATCGAATTTGATCATCAAATATTTTATCATGAAGGAGTGGTACTCATGCGATGTACAGTCACACATCTTTTTGAAGATCCCCATAAACAATTCGATGTTTTGACGACGTCGCCTGACTGCGATTTTCATGTGACTCAAATATATGAAGCCCGACGTCGCTTAGCAGTAGGTAGGTGACTTGATTGAGTGGCCCGGATCTTTCAAGTCACTCATTTGGCTGTATTGGTCTCACGCAGCGTTGGTGTGTGTACTGCTTTGCACACACACTTTTTTATATCACCACTCACTCAATTGGCGCGCGGCAACGCGATGAGAAACGTAACTCAGCCGAGTCACAAAGGCGTCGAATTGTCTGTGGGGATGCTCAAACTACTAATCTTTCTGTTTGCTCTGCTTCAGGATTTGGATCGAAAATTATATATAAGCACTGAAACTCACAGGCTGTATCACAGGGATTTCTAGGCGAAAAAGAAAGCAGTTAGGTAAATTGTAAATGCACAAACTGCGATGAAAAAATTGAATAATCGCAAAAACGAAAATGTTCCTCTGCCCACAAAACACACACACACACACCGACAGACAGACAGAAAACGGGAAGAAATATATAGATCTCGACCATTATAACCTAATTTTAAGTTAATTTTGTATTCTTTACCTTGTTCGACTCATTTAAGCCATCTACACGCGTAGTGTGTTCAGCAGATTGTCATTATTGAACTTTTTTTTCAAACGTAGTTTCATGATTTGTTTTTATAATGACTAGCTCCTCCCAAATTATGCCGTTTTCTGTTTTCGAGGTTTAACACATTTTCGTTAGTTTTTGGCTCTTTTACTGCAATTTTTTAATTTAATAGCTCTATGCTTACATCAGCTTACATACTCCAATTTCTAAAATATTTCTTTCCGTTTTGTTTTTACTTCTAAAATAACAACACAATTCTACTACAACAATCGAATCCACACAGTTATAGTGAAAGCGACTGATCCGCGGCGTCCTGAACCAGGAAGTAAACCGCGACCCCCAATGCCACTTACCCTGCTGCCCATTATGGCTCGCTGGCAGAAAGGCAGCATTGGTTCGAAAGCCTAGTCACAGGATGGTGGGACTATAGGCACGGGGGGGGGGGGGGGGGGGGGTAGGATATAGATGGAAGATTAATTTGAAACACATCCACAGCAGACGCGCATATCGTTATGGTCGAAATTTTAAAGGACAATTAACGACATTTCTTTAGTCACATACACACCATACATACGGCAACACGAGATAGATGTACAATGGATGGCGATTAAATAGATTGAAATGAAGATGAAGAATTACGAATGCGAGAAGTACACAACCGCTACATTAAACGGAGCTTAAGGGGATTGATTAAATACTCCAACCCAATATTCGAACCTGTCCAACTCCAACGATCCCTCAAACACATATACACACAGTGATAGCGGTATGATGGAGTGTGTGTCTGGTACGACGTTTCATGTTCCTATCGTTAAAAGGGGTTTTAACACAAAAATAATTAAGAAGGGGTAGTCAGTTAACACAGTTGTGCAGGGTTATTTCATTTATCAGTTGTCTTCCCTTGCGTGTGTGTGCAAAACATGACCTACATGCGCCGTATCCTTTTTCTTCTGTCTTTTATTCATTTCGGGGGCATTCGTTATATTTACCAGTAGTACGAAGAAGCTTACATTAATGTTAACAAAGATGAACTGTAAAGATGATTCTAAAAAGAGGGACATTGAAATCGAGAAATGAAATGTAAAGTAGGTCAGAGAGGAGCCATTTGAAAACGGAGAGACAATGGCTGAAGAGATGTTAAAAGTATAAAATAATGCTCAAAAAAGATAAGGCGGTTCAAAGAGAATAACGTGACGATTGCGGCTACACCATCTGTCACCATCTCTCTGTTGGATGAAAGTGTACGGTCTCGTGGTCTCGTTAAGAGAAACGCGAAAGGGGCGCCAAGGTAGTAGAAAAAGGAAAAGGTGTGCCATGAATTCCATATTCAACCCCACAATTTTGAGGTTAATACACTGGGGTTGGGAGAAGCGCAGAAAGTTGGGAACAGAGAGGAATACGATCGTGGCGTGTTTATTAAAAATGTGCTTTTATCAATTCATATTTTCCGTTATTTTTTCCAGATATATATAAACAACTAGCTTTATATGAAAAACAGATTTATTTGTACAATAGTTTGTTGTTTCTCAAAAGCACCCTCTTTATTACAACCCTCCGTCGAGTAGGGTGGCCACCTGTTGCGGTTAATTTGGATACGAAGAGCTTCCGAAGTGGAAGATCTCACATCATCCCTGAAATTGATAAGAATCAGCACCAATGGGGTATTTTCCTTCTCCCACAAAACATAAGCACAAAGGCAAAGGATACAGGAGCGAAGAATCCATAACCATATATGGATAAAAATGGTTTAGAAAATTGCAGATGTTTCATTTCTTTACAATTTCCCACACTCTCGCAACAAGAGACCTCTAGAACCATTATCCCCCTCCAATATGGCAAATGAGATTTATTTCAAGTAAAAAAAAAGAGAATGACTCACACCCAAACCTTCGATTAAGCAAAGATGGAGTGAAGCCTAGTTGTTCTGTATATAGACCTGTTGACGAAATAGTCTGTTATCCATGTACCCAACAGAACTGCGATTTTCTACTCCCAAACACTATTTCTCATGGTAACACATCTAAAAAGAAAAAAAGAAGAGTCAATGTATAAAGTGAAGAAAAATGGATTTGATAAATCAAATAGTTATATACGAAAAAAAAATTGTGTAAAACACTCCTTCCCCTTGACCAACCCACCCAACTCGTACACGAGTGTCGAGTAAAGGAAGGAACTCTCTATGGATCTCCTAAATACGAATGTTTTCTATTACTACTACTTCTGCTGAAGAGAACAAAAAGTTAAAAGAAAGGAGAAGTAAATGTGTTATTTTGAAAGGCGAAAAAAAGGAGAAACATGGTTAAAGGCGGAGAACATCGATGTAAAAGAAACTGTAAAATTAAAAGAAGAAATTAAAAAAGGATGAAACAAACGTCCATATTCTAGTGATTGTTTAGGTAAATAAGGGTAGACAAAAAGGAAAATTCGCTGGGTCAGAATGGAAAAGGAATGTGAGTGATTTGTCCATGTTCGTTTAGTAAAGACTTATTTAAAATAAAAAACACATAAACGCGCCTTTTTAATTAATTTATCGCAAAAAGAAACGGTGATGGGGTGGGGTCGCACAAATAACCGGTGAATATTTCTTAATTTTTCGTTTGTTTTGTTTTTATTAATTTTCCGTTCATTTGCAGTTTTTTTTTATTTAATTTCCAATACGAGATCCGCAAACTATTCGGGCAGCTTGCAACGTAAAATAAAAAAAAAACAAATACACAAAATATTGGATATCTTTTAACACCTAAGATGATGATGGTGTGATTTTTAACTTCATTCTTCCTCTTCCAGTGTGTGTTTGTCTGCTCTTAAAAGGTGTTTGTTTCCTTTTATTTATCAAACGCTTTTAAAATCTATCGCACAATCAACACACATACACACTTACAAATATACGACATACACACACATGCATGCTTGCAGACAGGTGGAGAGGTGAACGTGGTGGTGAAAAAAGGTGAATGAAGTGGAGAGGTTTCCTTTTACTATTTTCATTTTTAAATTGTTTTTAAATTTCTAATTAACATCTGTTTCGATTTCTTACGGTAAGATGTGTGCTTCTATGCTTACTTGGTTGATTTTATTTCTGATTCGTTTTATCTTCCGACTGAACCTTTATTGTATGTGTGTGTACTTGCGTATACCTGGCGTGTACGTGTGTTTCTGTTGTTTATTTGTTTAAATCTGTTTCCATATAATTTTCGTACACCCACTTATTTTTTTCCTTCTTTCTTCTTTTTTTAAATACATCTCATTTCCTTTCTTTCTCTCTGCCTTTCAATTTCAAAATTTTGGTTTCCTCATTTATTTTTTATATATTTTTCCTCGCGTTTTCTTTGTTGTTTTTTATCTTTAAATTATCATTACTCTATCATTAATCAAACTTCTTGTGAGAGCAGTGTTGTTATGTACTTAATGTTTATGTGTGTGTATGTTTAAGTTAGTGTTGTATTTCAATTCGGTTCGCGTTGCCTACCCACCACATTTGGAAGAACTACGTTTTAGACAGGAAGAATGCCGACGTCCAGTCCTGGTTATCGTTACCAAAGTTTTCCTCAATGTACGTCTCAATCGTGTGGTATAGATGCTCGGAAACGCTCCGATACTCGTGATCTTCATCGACATACATCTGGATAGGACCGAGAAAAAAAATACACATCTCAGTTACTACAATGCTCTACAACTCTATTACTACAATTGGAACGTTCACCCTAGTCTTACCTGATGTCGGAAGATGATGCCCCGGTTGACGAGTGAACGAGTTAGTAGTGCGGCATGTTGCTCGTGCACCACACAGTCAGACGTGCTGTGAATCAGTAGGAAGTTCTTGGATGCCAGGCTGGCAACCTTGGTCGAGAGGTCCGACTCGATCAGCGACCGCTCGGTATCATCTTGCTGCAGCACGTACCGCTCGGTGAAGAAGGAATCTGTCGTACGTCAGACACAAAGCGGTTTGAGAGTAGATGAAAACGGATCGGAACCGATAGATTACTTACTAAAGTAACGGAAGGAAACGATCGGCGAGATGGCTGCAACACACTTCAGCACCTGGTTTGCATCCGTAGCAAGCATCTGCATTGCTATATACCCACCGTAGCCTTTACCTGCAAGACAACAACAACCATAAAACGGTATATAATTAATGGCGAGAAGGACAATAATAAGAACTCCCTTACACCTAGGCACTGCGACAGCTATTTACGATATTTTGTAGTGGTACGTTCGGGATATCTTCTGATGTTGGACAATGACACACAAATACTGCTATTGTACAAATCTCCTACGAAAACATATCGACCAGAGCCAAATCAAAGCTGAAGATTTAACATGTTATGCAATCGATAAAATTGCACTGCAGTGCAAATATCGGGATCAAAATATAATTCTACATTATTGCATTGCAGTTCGTTTCTCATACAGCCTATTAGTGGGCCTCAATACAAGAAGTGTTTTTTTAACAATTTCACTAATAGGCGCCAGTTCTTAATTGTGATTTTGGATGAAACAAATTATATGAAAGATTCATTTAGCAATATTTGGACAAAAAACATTCTTCTTGGGAAACTCAAAAACCAAGGCCTACCGGAGCACTATTGTGCTTTGACTTTTACTGTGACTGAATGTACCCATCCTTATCAAGATTGTTAATCCTGCGTATGGGCCCTTGACTTAGAGTACCCATATCAGGATAGTCGACTTAATTTACGGCTGTGGCCCGAATGGGATTACGCCGGACTACGCCGTTACCATTTAGACCACCGAACCGCTCCGTCGGACAAAATGCATACTTATCTAAAATATGACTAAATAAATTAATATTCTTCAGCAATACGGCCTGGCCGTTACTATCGAATAAAAAAAATAAATTCATATTCATGGAAAAATAATGCCAATTCCGATAAGATCTTTATTACAGGATATATTCAAACAAACAAACTTCAGACTATTCTGCCATGGTTACAATTAATCACAACCCCCCATACACAGTATTAACAATCTTGATATGGATGGGTACACTCAGTCACAGAAAAAGTCAAAGTACAATGGTGTTCTGGTTAGGCCTTGACCCCACACAGGTTGTTGCGCCACCTAAGAAGAAGAATGTGTTATATATGTGTTATATGTGGCGGTTTGATGGTTTAATGGTATAGACGCGCCGACTTCTTCAGGGTCTGACCGTAGATCGATTCCCATCTTTGTCGCGTTCATCATCATCAGGTGTGACTAGCCTGTTGTATTATGTACCCATAGTCACAGAAAGCCCCATCATCTTATTCTCCAATAAGGTTTGGGTTGGTCTTGACCGAATATTGGTTATGTTGGCCAGAAAACAATATATGATACAACACAAACAAGTATCTTTGCAATAATTACCTATACTTCAGTTTAAAGCTACCATATTTTTTAAAGCTTTCAATTAATTCGTCTTCAATCACACGAGCTTCACCAAACTTTGCTACATTTGGTATGAATAATGTATATATGTGTAATATATGTATTATATAATTAAAAATGTTGTTCATTTTGGTTGTTTTACTCCCATAGGTATCGCAATCATCAATTTAAAGCTAATAGAAAAGATTTGGTGGGAAGGTAAAAAGCCGATAGGCGCCACCGAACGAATGTGTCTCCGGCTGAGACTGTCTTTCGCTTTACGAGGCCTGTCGGAGAAACTTGCACAAAGTATAAAATCAAGATTGTGAATTTCATGTCTTGCATACAAAAGTAGGCTATGCAACATCATAGATGGAGATGCTTATATCTGAATAAATAAAAAAAAGATTGACTATTTTGCAATTCACACACAAAAACTGGAATAAGATTTGAATTCGAGCATATTCACGGATAATCTATTCACATCGTGATAAAAAAGATGTAACGCTAAAACTTGAAGCACGATTTCACGCGAATGGTTTTCGGCAAGAAGACAAAAAAATTAGCCTTAAAAAGTTGATTGGTTACGCTTTCAAGCACATAAAACTTTACAAAGCCGTTGTAATTTTTGAAACATTGTTTTTTTTTAATGTTGGATGAATAACCTTTCACAATATATGCTGGTTGCATAAATCGGAAGCAAAATAAAAAAGTTATGATGACTTGATTTCGTTCCAAAAAGAACAAATTACTTCTACCATTTTATTCGATTATTGACTTCTTCTTCTTCGGTGGCACAACAACCCAGTAGGGTCAAGGCCTAACCAGAGCACTAACGTGCTTTGGCTCTTTCTGTGACTGAGTGTACCCATCCATTGCAAGATTGTTAATCCTGCGCATGATGGGTTGTTATTTTGTTTGTTTTTTTGCTTGTTCCCCCTCTCGCAATTTTGACCATTGTGCACTGGTAGATTCAACATGGGCATTTTTGAATAATGCAGCAGAATAGTCAATACGCTTTTATCGACATCCTCCTTCCTTCTGAAACTTAATAAATATTCGCCGAAAGTATCATTTCCATCTCTTCCACAACGAAGCAAGGTCAGTCCACTACGTCCAATACTTTTAACATCTGCACCTTGTTCAAGGTGCTCAGCATTTCACTTTCGCTTCCTTAGTTATAATTCTACTAGTTCCACACCGATTTGGAAAGTCTTTTCTAATCAAATAGTTTTTTAAGCATTTTCAGTTACCGTTTGGTACTTCCGTATTCCCAAAGATTTTCAAGGCAAGCTAGGTAACACTCCACAATTATCTACTGTTTCCAAACCTTTTGAATCTACAGTTCATAGCTTTTTAATGTTCTGCATTAAAGGGTTGGATCCGACGCCTCTAGAAGGCTACTATAGGCTCTCCTTCTCAACTCCTACTCAAACGTCCACGTCGTGCAGAACGGTAACTTGTTGCTCAGATCCAAGCTTGGGTACACGGGGAAACCCAACCCCTCGGGCGGATGAGCGGCAAGGCAGAATTGAGAGGTGGAATGGACTGCTACTCGCTAGCA
>KB671959.1:0-46058 GCA_000349105.1 Anopheles epiroticus | reverse complement strand
ACACACACACACACAATCACCGACTTTGTCGTAAACCACCATGCTGCTCCATTCAAAAATTTCGGTCGAATTTTCTGTTCGTTTTACCTACATTTTATCTGTTGTGTTTTGAGGTTGTCTAGTTGTTTTCGTTGTTGTTGTTTTACTTCTCCTCCCCCTATTACTAGCAGCTTTCCCTTCCTGTTGTTCTACCTTTTTGGTACAGCCAGGGATTTACCACAAGCGACGTTACCCATAGGGGGGGGGCGGAGGAGAGCATGTGTGAAAGACGAGTCTCCGGACGGTCGCGGTCCCGTTTAGAAGCTGCTAAAAATAAACAAAAACCAACGCAAACGGCTGGCTTGTTGCGGTTGTCGAAAGCGGACACGGCCGATTGCGTAAACGGTTTCCTGTTGTGGGGCATCAAGAGATATCTGCGTGTTTATGTGTGTGTGCGAGTGCCACCTTTTATTCTTTTCCACTGTTCCACTGTCTAATGGTTCTGTCAGCTTTTGTGTCTCTCGCTTACCGGGTATTGTTTAAACATTCTTTTGCCGCTTTTCCTTGAATTTTCAATTTCCCCGTGCTCGGGCGTGCATTTTTTTTTATGGGTTCATTTAGACCTGCGTGCGTGCGTGTGTGTTAGGGTGCTGTTTTTCCTCTTCTTGACCGCTTGGAGGTCTTTCTCCCTGCAAACCCTCCCCTCTCAACCCCGGAATCGTTTGTTTTATTTTCAATCTTCCGCTCTCGGGGGCGATTTGTTGAAGTTTGAAAATTAATTACACCCGTGAGTTTTTTTTTTTTTTGGTTAACAAAAATGTGGTGGTCCATGTTCATGAATTCCTGACTGCCGATGGCTCATTACACAAAATTAAATACACACGTTTTGGCGCACGGCCAGACGGCCGCTCTATTGTTGTGCGAAAAGTGGATCTGGGACATTTAAAAATACAAACTGGAAGTTAAGATTACAATGTGTGGGAGTGGAAAATGTTTTTTTGCTAATGATATCGATTAAATAGAATCAAAACGTATGGAAAAATGTAAGAAACTAATTAATTTTATTGTTTTCTTTTTTTAATTCTAGGTGAGAAAATATGTTCCAACAATTTCCACGAATGCGAACCGTATCGGACGGTAGTATGTTTCATACGTACAGGTATTAATTGATTAAAAATGGTCAAAGTGGTTTCACATGCCTTCACAAAAATATTATTCACTGCTGTTCTACTATGCTCTTTGTTTGATTACTTTTATTTTTCCTTTTTCAATTTTCGAAATAGCAATAGAATCAAAAGTATGTAGCGAATTGAACACAAAACTCCCTTCGAGGCAGCTATTCTTCTAGTTTGATGCAAAACGTAACGGTTACACATTCGTCATCCATTCAAAACCCACCTCGCGCACCAACTTTATCGCATCTTTTGTCATTTGGTACGAGCGCCATTTTTCTTTCGCCAAACAGAATGCATCGAGCGGCTAAAATTGTTTCCCCGTATTCCATTGGCGCGTTAAAATATGAACCCTTCCCGAATGATGTAGATCCACCTATGATATCTGGATGAAGCTGCTGCTCTGCCATCCATATTTTCTGTCCTGTTCGATGACGGCGCCGTACCGAACCGTAAAGGGTTGGCCTCGTAAGGAGCGGCCGCACAACGCCACTCAACCGTCCGATGGTTTCTAATATTTTACGTGTTAAGGCAGAATGAAAACGGCTTTGCATATTTCATTTTGCTGCTCCCGGTACGTGCTTCCTTTCCCGGGCTTCGTTCCCTCTGCCCGTTGTCGCTCGTTGGCGTTACCTCGAACGCCAACGCGATGAAGAAAGAAGAAAGTGTACAGTGTTGCATGGTAACTTTGTGTGTAACAGAAGCGTCGGGTGGCACTTAAAGTTTGGTGGACTCGTTTTCGGGGTGGGTGTTGATGCGCAAATGCTAGATCGATGTGCACCCATCGTGCCGAAGTTGTTGCGCCGGCAAGGAGGTTTACCTCAAAAGCCATCATTGAAATGCGTTGGCTGGCACGGTGCAGCAGCAGCAGCAGGTATGTGTGTCCATACAAGTTTTCCTTCTTAGCTGCTTACGGTTGAGAAGAAACTACTTGCTTTGCTACGGTGCGCGGAGGGGCAGTTGGGGCGAAAACAGAGCGGAGAGGGAAGCGAACATGACATCCTTAAAGTATTCGACATGCACGGTTGCCTTTCGTTGCCTGCAGGTGAGCGACAGGCGATTTACTCATTGGAGTCGCACAGACTCATCGCGTGTCAGAAATGCCGTACATGAAGTCGCCAGGCATTGACAGAGGTGCTCAAAGATTATGAATGATGGTTCGCTTCGCCAAGCACCAGTGTGGCGAATATGTGTCTCGTTGCTACGTTGATATGCATCACGGCACAAAAAGGGGGAACAATCGCCATTCCAGTGGAAAATAAGGAACACTGGCAGAGCAGGGAAAACTTTTTGAAGCGCTGTTTTGAAACGATGCATTTTGAGAGAGTCTTTTCAACATTACGTGCAATTTTATGAATAGTTTTTTTTTTCAAAATACAGTGAAGCCACTCCAACATACACCTCGAGAGACCTTTAACTTTAACTTTAACATTTTTAACTTTATCCATTTAGTTTTCGAAAAATATTAACGTTGCCAGATTTTTGATATGGTTCAAACGTTACATAATCTAAAAAATATTAATATTAAATATCCTAAAAGCTCAAAATCTAAACCTTGTTCTTGTTAAACCCTGGTGCGTCGTTAGTTATTATCGTTAGTATAATCTTATTTTCGATTGGTGATGTCTTAAAGAAGCTTGCAGAAGCTGGCAAAAGGAATTCCAGCTTTAAGTTTTGGTTTTCATCTTTTGAAGAGGTGCAACTAACAATTTTTCCGACTTGTTTAACCGGTTTTAGCGAAAAATGTAGACACATTAGATGTTTTCGGAGTGGTCGTCTATTTTGGCATTTTTATCTACAACGGTAATAATGAGGATAGTTTTAAGCCTTCACATAAAAAATCATATTGTTGAAGGAGAGATGAAACACTGTCACTTTATAGTCAAGGGACAAAAAGTTTAATTCGCTAGTGTAATCTGGTTTTACACTCGCACCATCCTTTATGGGCAAAGGGCCATCAAAAAAAATTAGCCTGCATTAAATATTACACTTAAATTTTGGAAGTGAACAAGTATGAAGTATTCAGAGTATAGCTTATTTCATGATAAACGAAAGGAAACAAAAATAATTTAAAACATTGCTCTTAAGAAGGAAGGAACCCTTTTACCATACCAAACAGTTGCACTGGACACCACGAGGCGGCGCTAGTGTAAAAGCGTTGTTTACGTTAGTGAACTTTGCTCAGTGTCCCCAGAGTTTTATTAATAAAATCTTCTTAATAATACCAATCACTATTAACACTTTTAAAACTTTTGTAATTAAAGCTGTTCAATCATATTATCGAAAATAAGCTATTTTTGTATACTTTATCCACGCTTAGTCATTTACTCTACAGTCTACAGTCATTTTCCTCAAAACTTTTGTACGCTTAAGAAAACAGAATTAAAGAGTCAAAAGTTTGTCAGAAACCGTCCAAACTAATGCCCGACATTGTTTATTGTTTCCATTCCACCAACCAAAGCACACAGAATGACTTACCGTACAAACAAACTGAACCACCGTCAGCAAACACATAACCTTTGCCAAATGAATGATAACCTGCTGGCATTTTCATGGCTCATCGGTCACCGAACACACCGGTGCCCGCTGGCACTGGTCACTGCCATGCGGTATGGCAACTTGTAGCCACACGTACGTTGTTGGCATGATTATTGACATGAAAAAGCGTGTGGAAAGCGAGTGTTCTTCCTGCACGAGTGTCCTACATTCTGTCTCGCTTCATCTTTTCATTAGCATGCACAAATCGAATCCTTTGCTATTTGCATTGGCGCACAGTTGAATGGGGTAGGTGACCGGGCGGAGTACAGAAACGTGTAACAAAAAGGTTTGGCTTTCTTCAAACATTACTCAAAACCATCGTGTCTGGGTAGCCGAAATCTTAATCGTACAATGCCTCTCTTGTGTCATCTCAAGCGTTTTGTATGTAGAACACATCGGCCCGTGGTACAGGGTCATGCTTCCTGTGAGCTACAAGTTTCACAATGAAATTAAATTTATTTTAAATTGAATTTTGCTGTTTCTTAACCGTCGGTAGTGCACCTTGTGTACTACGAGCAAAACTGGCTAGTGTGGTGCACTTCGTACCCAGCTATTTGCTTAACACGTTGCCGACGGTAAGGTCGGAAGAGTGCTCCTTCGTAGCCGTTAGGAGGTTATGTCCGTGTGTGTGTGTGTGTGCATAGTGACACCCATGTGATTTTACTGTGTTTGCATAGAGGCGCATAGGTTAGGCTTCGGGTTTGCGGGCGACCAGCGACGTATATGTGTGCCTGTCGGCGGCCGGGCAAGGATATCCTTGCCCTGCGAATAAACAAACTACTTTTATGTCATGAATCCCAATAGGAAGCAATATAGCATGGCGTTCATGAAATAACTTACCTTTCCTTAGTCGCCTTGCTCCATGCCTCGATTTCTCTAAATGTGCTGCAGGCGATTGCTGAGGGGCAGCAAGGAGCGGCTGCCTTGCCGACCAATCGACTTTCCACCCAGTAGCACCCTATGAAAACAATCATTTGTGGTGAACTGAAACCGTTCACCGGGCATAACACAATACGCCCGTCTGTCGGCTTTGCCGGTTACACAGAGTGTGTGTTGCGGCATTTGAACCTCTAGCAACTGCAGTGGAAACAGAGGAACTGCATAAACAATTTTGAGTTACATTTGCTTGTTTGTTGGTACTGGTATAATAGGAGTAGGTAAGGAATTGAATGCCTTTGTCCACCACAGAGCATGATTGGAATTTCAAATGGACAGTTCTGAAAGTCGTGTCCAATGTCTCGGAATGAAAAAGGACAAGTATATGACTGTAACATTTGTACATTAAATCATTTAATGCTCATTGATCATGAAATGGATCTAAGAAGATCTTTTTTACGTGGAAAAAAAAATAATTAAAGTGGTCCTTATCCTGCTCATATTTGGCTATTAATGGTAAGCCTTTGCGGCATAAATGTCATCGAATCATTTCAAAAGGACAACTTCCAGCTTCAGTATGTCTGGAACTCTTCTCTATTAATCCTTTTTCTGCAAAGCTTTTCCTTTCTGCAAAGCAAACACTCACCCAAACTTAAAGATGATGGACGGTTTCGCACTCCAAATTGAACGTGATTGATTGGCAGTCTGCCCTTCTGTTGTGCCTGCCAGCTGCCCGGGCCGTCGGAAGTGCGGAAACGGAGCGTGAACCGAGTGCAATAGACTGTTATTTAATTACAACTTTATATTCATACGAAAAAGTTGCTCGCCCAAAACTGAGTGCCACGAAGTGGGTGCAAGACGTCCCACCTCCACTGCACTGGCAGCGCACGTCGTTGGCCTTATTGCGCCGAGCCACTTTTGCCCTGCACTGATTGTCCCTGAAGACACACACACTTCTCGCAGTTCGAGACACACACACACACACACCGGGTTCTTTAAAACTGGAAAGGAAAACTGCTGCCATCCCGGCGGGGATGGTCGAGAAGTTTATTCTCTGTCTACATAATTATAATTTCATAAAATATAGCTCCATAAATCTCGCTCCCTACCTACCGTTCGTACCCCCCTTCCCGAAAGCTTCTTCATTCTCTCTCTCTCCCATGGCAAAAGGCAGCTGCAAGGCTGATAGGCTTTCCTTTGCTTAAATAGCTCGGATTTCGCCCCGTTACAGAAACTTTCTGCTCATCCTAAATCAGCACACTGCGAAAGAAGGTCATGGCAATTGAGAGCCATGAAGGAACGTGGAAAGGATGTGCGATTTCTGTTTCTGTGGTCGAGTGAAAAAGGAATTTCAACTTCTTGTAAAAGGCAGGATTTTACATGGGGCGATTGTATTGCAGCCAGCTTAAAGGTGACGGACGGCAATACACGAAAGTAAAACAGCACTCTTGGTGAAGGCAATTGCTTGAAACTAAGTTTAAATTGAATTTTTAAACATCTTTTTAGATGGCTAGTAAAATGTTCCACTTCTAAATCCTTGTTTATGAAAACAAAACATCGCTTGCAATGGTGCACAGAAAAAAAAACGTCTGCTGCCTTCTATTATTACCCTGGAACCGCCCGGAAACACCTTCCAACAGCCGTTGCTAAGTTGTTTGTTTTTTTGGGGTCAAACGTATTTAACCATTTCGGCAAACATGCACCCTGGTGGCCCCCAATCCTCCAAATAACATCCTAGCCCGTCTCCCCGTCCCCGGTCCTTGTTATTGGGCTATCGAATCTGAAAACTTTGGATACTAATTTCGACGTCAATCAAGTACTCCGTGCGAGCCGTTGAAACAATAAAAATCAATACTTTTATCGCTTTTTCACCATTTCCGAGGCAGGAGGATTAAGGGCCCGTCTGGTGCGCTTTTTCATTCTGGTACAGTCCTTCGAGGAAAACACATTAGTTTTGGGGCCGGTTTTCGGAAGGATGGCGGCTCGCCCCGTCGCCCCCACTGGTTTGGCGAGGTGTGGCGACAACGAAGCAATAAAATTTGCCTCGTCATAAATTAGCTTCCCTTTGGCCGTTTTGCAAAATGGGGTCCGCCGACTCTTGATTGCTCTACCACTGCATTGGCATAAAAGTGGAATCGAACGAGCAGGCACGAAACAATCATAATTTGCGCATTCGGGTCTGTTTTTGGGCGAGACGAGTTTTGCTTCTGACCATCAACATTTACTGCTTACTGCAACACTAATTGCCAGCAACTTGTAGGGTTGCATAGTAATTTTTTATTGAACTTTTCGACAGGAACGGTTGCCCTGATATGAGATTTAAGATATTTTCGAAGAGATAATTAGAGATCATGCATTATTTTACTTTTTTAACATTAAAAAACATCATACTTTAGTGTACTTGAAGAACCTAAACTCCACAAAACGTTCTACGAAAATGGACGACAGCATGCAGTAAATTCAAACGCCATGTAAACCATTTTATGCTAATGAAATCGTTGTGAAACGTAAATGTGCCACCACACGCTGAACAAGATGTACGGGCACAGGCAGGTTGTGTCTATGTAATTTGGCCTGGCATTTAGCATTTAGCTAAATATTGTTCTGTTTACATTCGCGGTGTACATTCGGCTTTTGTTTTCAAAATAAACCTTGCCAGCCTGTTCAGCACATCTGCTGTCACTACACACGGTTTAGAAACTAATTTAAACTACCTACGCGGTATGTTCACTGTTTACGCTTCCCGCTGTTTGTGGATCGCTGGAAAATATATTAGCAAATTCCTATTATTAGTTGTGTGCAGCAGGCGTGGGAAGAGATCGAGCTGGTTAACGTTAAAATTGCGGAGATAATTACACGCGTCATCCTGTTTTAATGCTGCTTTGTTAGTTCTTTAATTTTAATTTACATCGAGGCAATATGCTCTCTATAATCATTCAACAACGTAATGTACTTAGAGCAGACTAAAGGAAATCCAACCATCCGCATCACTTATGTTCAAAAAGCACCTTGCCGATCGTAACCACACGCTAATAATGATCACCAAAAACCACAACCACTAATCATAAAGCTGAAATCTCATAAAGCACTCCCGGAAACCTGTTCCTGAATGCATTCACGTCAGAGCCGCTTCGGTTCATGGAAACAGGCAAAGGCAGATGACAGCCCAGCGCAGCGTAAATCATGATATGCTATTTGTTGTGCATTGCAATTGCATTTTGTGGCCGAACGTCGCGTTCATGATGGGCGGTGGTGAAAGCATTGTTGAAATCGATATCACCTGGCAGGAACCCAGAAGTACCGCCAGAAGAATGTGGTCAGTGTAGGGTCGTACAGCGCTGCACATAGGTGTAGGATGATATTCATTACCTCGCGGTTACTCATTGATGGCTTTTGGAACGGAACGCGTCAGCGTAACAATGCTGATCGCAACGTCTGCAATCAGCAACCGCATATCGCTCGCTCGATAATGATACGTGGACATATGTACGTGGTGTAGGTGACCTTTATACTACTGATAGGCATACCGATGTTTGATTATACGTACACTGGGTGCATCTTTCGGTTGAGCTCCTCATTTAAGTAATTGTGTTAGTTATTGACTTAATCGAATTGGATTGGTTTAATTATGCTGTCGAAGGTCAGGAAAATCAAATCTAGCACCGGAGCAAAATTAACACATGTTTTCAGCAACGCGGTTTGATCGTTCTATTTCAATAAATTAATACGAGTCCAGAAATGTACCAAATCGACTATTTTTAGTTTGGGAAAAAAATCATGAATAGATGGACCCGGTTAAAAAGGTTTATCCGTGTAAATTGTGTTTTTGGTTTTTCAATATAGTTTTAAATTTGGACATATTTTGCAAAAAAACAATAAATTTAAATTAAAAAAATATTTATTTCAAAGATTTTCAGAAAAATTTAAATAAAAGCTCAGATTTCTGCACAAAAGCTTCGACGTTCCTTGGAGAAAAGAATTGTATGAATCTAAATTGTTTAAGAAGCTAGTCATTTTAGAACTCTAATAATTCTATAAAATCATCAACAATGACATTATTGAAAATGGCACTTGAAGAAACCATTCCCTTGCTTATATTAAAACTGCATGACAATTAAGTCAACTTTTCAGCTCGATCTGTGATTAATCCGCTAAAGCCAGGATCGACGACGCGTATTTGCAGGTATAATTTTGGCCTGCTCTTGCGCCATCTATTGACAGTAAGCAGAATCTTACCGTCTGTGTAATTTATCTGTCAAAAAGAATTTAGGGTTAAAGAGCCAACAATCGTGTGATCTCGGTGCGTAATCTTATTGTCAGATTAAAATCAAAAGACGGTAACTAGAAAAAATAGCCAGAAGTGTCGGCAATTACTTACCCTTCTGTGATGAATAAGTCAAGTAAATGGTCCAACAATGTGTTGCTGCCTACGCCAGTTGCCTTCTTGTTGCGTTCATGTATCTACGATCCATGATGTGTGAGTTTTTTTTTCGCATTGAATTTACACAAACGGCAAGCTTCTGCTTAATGTCAATAGATTACGCGTCGTTGCTCCCGTCTTTTACACTTTTTGTTAAGCAACCTCTCAAATTTTCTAAAAGATATTTCATCTGCTGATAAAGTCGTCGGTGCATAAAGTGTTTTCGATGTTCCAATATAAGATTTAATTAATAATTAATTTTAACTTTTTTAACTGAGAACTATGATGAGGTGCGATTTAAATAAATAAATAACAAAAATAAATACTGGACAAGTAAGTCCTTGCTCAGCGGTAGGATCAATGTATATGAAATACATGCTACTCTCAGTCCGTTTTAACTTGGTTTGCAAAAATATGTAAGAAATACAGAAATAATTTGCAGTACAGGAAATTCCTATCAATTTGTCTTTTGTTTTTTGATCAATTTGTTCACGATATATTTCTTAAAAAACAAATCTCTACCAGCTACATAGCGCAGACAAAATGGTGGTGTAGACAGACAAAAACATTTACCAAATCCTGCCACGTACCGCAAAAGCTCTCAAATTGCAACCTCCAACAATCTCGCACCCTTCTTTTCTGTTCACCTTAACCATCAACGTCGGTTACAAATACTCAAACACAAACACATACACACACACACACACCTTAAACCACTAGTTACTCGGCAAGAAAGTTGTTGAACTCGCTGCACGTTCGGTAGCTGTAAGGTTTTCCCTCACTTTCCCATCGCTACTAAACGGCAAACGGGTAAATCGCATTTCGGTCAAAAATCTTGGCCAACAAAACCTTACGGTGGCTAATACCTTCGGTCAACAAACTCTCTGCCGTCTGCCGTCGACCAGCTGCTTGGTCTGTGCCGAGTCACCTCGGGCACCACCGAGTTCGGGTGCCTCCATCTAACGTCTTAGTTCTCCTTGCGCAACAGTACGAACTAACTCTCGCTCTTGTACCACTCTCGACATTGCTAAAGGATGGGGGCTGCAATCGAGATGCTGTTTGATTTAGGTTTCGTTTTCGTTCTTCTTAGGCGCTTCTTGCATTCGGTCTACATCCCGTTTTTGTGGGTGTGCTTTGTTTGTTATGAAAATCCGAAAAAAAAACCCATCGCAAGTCGTTCTGCTTGTTTTGGGCTGCGGGGAAAGGGAGAAATAGTTGCCAAAGAACCGGAAAATGGTAGAATAATTGAAAGCTTTTCGCAGTGGTTTAAGTGAAAGCTAGCTTTAACAGAAGGAAGCATACACATTCACACACTTTTTTTTGCCCCGTCCCCGTCTTGGGGGGAAGCATTTTTGTGCATCCTTTTGGGAACGCCACAAAGCACAGAAGAATAACTTTGAACTAGTTTGGGTCGAGAGTTTGTTAGAGTTCGTTGTCGAGTTTTCTTGCACCTGGCATCTGAAATCATCATCATCATCTACGTACAGGTTAAGCAACTGTGCAAAATGTTCGCTCCCAAGGTAATAGACGCGAAGCGAAAACAGCAAGCTGCACTTAAGGTTCAAATATTTTTCTTTCGTTGCATATCTTGTTAAAAATGTTGGGGAATTATTCGAGGCAAGCTGGCGGTGGTGATAGCGGTGAACTATCTGCTGTTTTACTATTTAGCTGTTACGTAGGATATCGCTAATTTATTATGCATCCTTTGTGGGGAATCAAAATAAAGAATGAAAACTATTATGTTCAGTTGTATTGGTCGGTTAAGATTTAATCAACTTGATAAGTAATAAGACAAACATCGAACAAAAAAAATTGTTTTTTTTTTTGCATAACAAGGGCCAAATTGAATGAAAAGTGAAAACGTCGAGCATTTCAATGTATGTTTTTCTTTCAAAAAAAAATATTGTGGGTGTTTAAAAAAAATTACTTCTTAACCGAAACAAACTCCTCATAACAGAGGGATTAAAAAATCTATTTAACAATGTTAAATGGATAGGAAAGAGTGCCTTTATTTCATTCGAATTATGCTTAACTCTATTGATGTTCTTTAATAGAAGTGTTTTGTATCTAAAATTAAGCATTTCATGAACTATTTTTTTAATATAAAATAATTGAAACTAAACGTAAAATAAAAGTATGTTTCTGGTTGTACTCATTTTGGTTTATTTTTGCGGACGCATTGAATCAATATTAATTACAAAGCTTGATTGATATTTGCATTTCCTAGTATTTCAGCAAGGGCTAGTATCTGTAAGAAAACATGTAAACATCTTTTTGAAATATTAAATCCTTTTGAACTATAAAAATATTAGTGATACTTCATGGTTGATACTTAGATTTTTTATCAGTCTTGTTCATCAACCTGTTTTAATGAATCCATTGAATTACTACTGATCTATCAAGTTTCATACTGGTTTTTATTTTAAAAATATATCTCATTGCACATTTTTTTCGACTAGCGTGGTACCAACATGCTAAAGATGCAAACCAAATTTGAGATTTTAGATATTCCTGTCATCAATAGACAACAAAGAATATTTATATTTTATAATTGATTTAAATCCTCGAGAGTAACATTTTAATTAAATGTTCTCCCTTTACATTATTAGTAGTACTTTACTTCAAAAAAGTAAATCGATAAGCAACCTCCAGTGTCGCTCTTTAAAACACGACAGATTTCACTGCAGTTTACTTAAACAGAATAACAGCATACAAATGATGCAAATATCGTTACCGACTACACGCAAATCAGCACATGGTGTCACTGAATAAATATTTAAAACCTTCAAATAAACGTGCCGTGCACGCTGTAAGCAACAGCTCGGTGAGTGGCTCAGCAATAAACGGGCACCCGGTGTGCCACAAAGTTTCTCCCCAAAATCGTCCATACTTTACTACAAAAAGCACTCGATACCGCCGTAAGGGTATCAGTTGTACAACTCCGTACACAGATAAAGGAGAGAGGGAGAGAGTGAGAGAGCAAGAGAAAGAAAGAAAAAAAAATGGTGTCCCAAGTTTCGTTTTGATTAATTTTGCATTTTCTTTCTTGTTTTTCTTTTTTGCCTCCAAATCCCCATCATTCCCGGCCATCATCTAATGCGCGCGCCCGTGTCCACCAACCAAACCAACCAAACCAACCCAACCATCCCACACGCCACGCTTCCGGAATCCTGTCGCCTCATCGGTTCCCCATTTACGCAGATTATCATGACGGAAAAGGAAAAAACGAAACTGGTTTCAACCGAGAAGCGAAAAGCGGACGAAAGCGAACCGGTCAAGGATTTGAAAAAGGTACGTACCCGACGATGCTGCGATGCTTCTCGCTGCGTATATATGTTTTTGTGTGTTGTTTTAGTGTGTACGTTAAAAAAAACCCATCCCTGTCAAGTAAAAAGGCCACAAAGGGAACCTCCCAGGGGCTCAGGCTCTGGTGGTGGTGGACTAATACATTCTCAAGTACTGTGTGTGTTTTTTTTCTTCGGGATCCGTGGTGCTTGAGGCCAAGGTCCGTGTCTGGTCCCTTCCCCGTGAGTCGTTTGTCTGTTTAGCATTGTAGCGGAGAGTTTTCTTTTTTCCTCACCGACACCTGCCGGCTGGGCTGCTGGGGATTATTGGCTGCGGCTGAACATGGTGCTGATCTGGATCGTAAGACGCACGGAAGACGAAGAGACGGGGCTCAGAGGTGGAGGTGGTGAGTCACCCAGCACCACACCTGCCCTAACGGTTGGCTTGCCCATCATGCCCCCTGGGGGGGGGGGGTGCGTGCTGGAAATCGATTAATGATCGAGCGTGTTTTGTCACGTATCGGATATTGGATCACGTTTTAATTAAACACCCCATCATCATCACGCGATGGATGTGTGCTGCTCCGTCAAGAGGCAATCAAGATAATGGCGTTGTTGCTGTTGGGCGATCGGGCACGATAACGAAACGGGCGGCAACCTTTATGGGATGCTGGTGTAAACGATGTTTGAAATTGGATTTTTTTCGCTACTCTTGCATTATTATTTTTTTGGTTTATTTGTTTTTTTTTTGGTTTTTTTTCACGAAACATAAGACACAACAAAAACTTCCAATATTCAAGGTCAATGTAATCATCATCATTTTTGTTCTAAAACTAGACAGTGTTGACTAGATTCAGGCAAGCGCACCGAAATTATTGAACTGCTTGTTTGTATTTGTTAATATGTTTGACTTGCAACATGTCATCTTCCTACTAGGATAAGAACATATTACCGAGTTTATTCTCGTCCTGTAACTTAAAAATTTCTAGACTCATCTTCTGGTTTGGAAGTGATCCTAAACCTGTCTCGTTCATGGAATTTCAATTTATAACTGAACTGATCCTGAAGCTGATCCCTCATACGTAATTGAAATGTAGTATGTGTTCACACTGGTTCTTGCAAGGATATTCAACCATTACCTTCTATTTCGTTTTATTATGTTACTGCCAATGCTAAGAAACATGTTTCCAGTTTTTCCGCAATATTGAACAGGCAGAACAAAACTTTTCCAGTCTAAAAATTATTTAAATTTTGCAACAGCACAATAATCATTTCTAGCTGCAGAGAAATGACCTGAATGGTTAAACAACATTTGAAAAACTGCGCATAGTATTTGTATTACTTGTAAAAGGAATTTAATTTTAATTCATTTTGTACTGCCTCCTATTGATCCCATGATTAAAGACTTCTTTAGATTTTTAGCCAAAACCTAAAACTCAGTCCAGAAACATGCGATTTTTTTCAAATCGATCCTAATTAAGATTACTAACGTATCTTGATTATACTGATAATGAAATGATACTAACCCAAGTCCAGGTCACTAATCCTAGAATTACTTACATAGTGGTAATTGTGTAGAATACACACCCATCTCAGGACGTTACTGTATGCTTATTTTTTAATTTCTTTTGAAATCATCATTGAAATACTCGTCCATAGTTTTACCTTATTCTTGATTCCTGATCAAGTTCTTCATTTCGCTTCACTTAATTTTTAATCTATTCAACTTCATTTTGATTCGCTTTCTCATCAATTTTCTTTGAACTCATCTGCATTAACTGTTATATCAGATATTTTGCTCCCAGTTTTCAATTACATTTCCCGTATATGCCGTTATTACAGTTAATTTATGATCCTGTTCCTGTTTGTAATCTAAATATTGAAATACATTAAAAATGCTCGAAAATGAGCGTGGACTTGTAAGGGTAGAATATAAACATATATTAATGACCAATACAAATCTTAACAAATTCGTCATCAATCAGAAGTAAATCGGTGAATTTCACAATATTTCCCTGTTTAATTGAACCGTATCCTGTCTCGAAAATAATTCACCTGATTTATCCTCACACCAATTTGTACGAAGCATTCCAATCCAAATGCTTGTACGTGCGAATGGCGGTTGTATTAATGATTTCACAGCATTGCAAAATTTGTTACTTTCACCCATGTCTGACATTGTTCAGGATCAAAACCATTTACTTCCACCATCTTCCCTCTCCCGCTCCCCAGAGGTTATAAATTTCCCAGCACTGCAGACCAGATTCTCGCGAGTTTTGTAGCATTTGTGTAAAATATATAGCTTCATGCACGGATTTTGCTGCTGGTACAAATGCCCCCAACCCCCGGCGTGCTGCGGTCGAATGCAAACTCCGCGTTACCCAGGATGCGCGTGATTAAGTAAATATCGCCAGTGCGGCACGAAGGATGAAATTGAAAACACTAATTTATACACCGAGCCAACGGCAGAGGGTGCGTTATTAAACAGGCGTAATGAAAAAGTATGACAGCGCACCGTACCCTCTACTCGCTACGGTGTGCTGTGGTACTGGCACGATCAGAAAATCGCCCTCCGCCGGTGAAGAACCAGAAGAACCAAACCAGAACCGAAGCGAATGCAAATCTCCCGCGTTACAAACGGATAGGGGTTCGGTCATCGACGTAAATACTAAAAGATGTGAGAACGTAAAAAGCGAACGAGAGGACAGGGCGAAACAAAACACACAGAAAAAAAACACTGCTGCACACTGGCCATCTCGAGCAACAGCCGAAGCAGCGGGAAAACGCCATTCGCGATCTTATCGCGGGTGTGTTGGGTGGGCTCCCGGGCAAGTGCCGCCCACCAACCGCCGATGCGCCGACGGCTCTAATAAAAGGCCCAACCGATCTGCGGAGAGGAAGGTTATTGTTTATGACAACAATGAATGTTGTCTGGCTCGGGAAAATATGGGTTTGCTTCGGTGTTTGTGTGTGTGTGTGTCCATGTCCAGAAGATTGCGTAAAAGCGTAAAACCACGCGTAAAAAAAAACGCTGCAAATGGTTTATTAAAGTGTACTACGCCACGGTCGGGTGAAAAGTGTAAAGTGAAAAGATGGAAAGATTGAACTTTCCACAGACAATGGGAAAATCTTGTCGGCGTGTAAATGATAGGCAAACGCTAATACTGGCGCTGATATTGATTCCGTTTCGTTAGAATGTAAAACGGATTAGTAGTTGATTGTATCGGACATGAAAAGTGTAAAAAATGTTCTATTTAGGTCATACTGGAAATTAATTTACTTACTTTTAAAATGAAAGCATAATATAACCTAAGAGAGTAAGCAATTTTGCTTGATTAATAATGGCATCATTTTCTTCCGTTTTGCATTATTTCTCACAGTGTCAAATTAGTTGAAAAATGTACGTTAAAGCTTGCTGCAGTGTGTAACGAACGCTCCTCTGAAATATCTATTTATTAAAAAGTTTAAGTTAAATGATTAAAAAATCAGTTTTTTAGTTTGTGTAGAGCTATAACAGATTGTGTTCAAAAAGGCTCTTTCAATAAATCATTAGCTTTATGCAAATCGTTTGCTTCTATGAAACACTTCTATAATGCACTTATGTTGTAATGAGCTTTTAGTTTTCTCGTCGTCCGTTTTGTTCCTGTATTCGCTGCGCTGCGCGTGTGTGTGGAGTTCAACT
The DNA here is from genome assembly GCA_000349105.1 of Anopheles epiroticus. Taxonomy (NCBI): domain Eukaryota; kingdom Metazoa; phylum Arthropoda; class Insecta; order Diptera; family Culicidae; genus Anopheles; species Anopheles epiroticus. Next base: position 30,107 of record KB671959.1, on the reverse strand, counting down.
GTTTCGTAAACACTTTTGTGCAAAATTTTAACGTGGTTATTCACGCTTTGTTATGGTACTAATCGAAAAACTTGAACTTGAATTATTTTCTAGCTTATATTAAACTTCGATCCTTGTCTTAAAATTACTGCAATGTTTAACCCAAAAGATGAGCGTGATGAAGCGGAAAGCGATGTTTCGGAACTATGTTTAAGGCAATGTTATGTTTTTTTTTTTTTTCAATATTTTAACCACACTGTGGAACGAAATGGAAGAGGGTGTAGATTTAGCGGGGAAGGCAAGTTCCGGGGTGAAGGTGAATTAAAGTGGATAACCAAAACGAAGCAAAGCATGATCCATAACAAATATTTAAAAAAAAAACATCTCCAACAAGCAAATTGCTCACACATACGAATGCTAGGAGTATTATTGTTCAATAAACATTATTAAATTATAAAAAGCTTTTTTTTGGGAAATAATATTTTTTCTACTGTTTCCTACCATGAACTGTGCAAAAATTTAAAAAAAATATTGTAACAATTTTTTGAGTCAGTTTTGAAACTTTGCAAATACGTGAAGGGAAAGCAATACGGGCTGGCCGTTACTCCGGAAATAAAAAAAAAGTCTGTGAAGGAGTTAAACAACCTCATTTTGTTATTGAACTAGTTTTTTTTAGTAGTTTTTTTTAGTTTTTAGTAATAATGCTTATTAGCATAGTTTATGTTTTTGTAAAATCAAGAAAAAAATAATGTGGTTTTTCTTTTCTCAAGAATAACAGTTACAACACTATTTTCACAAAGGACACAAAATATTAAGGTGCAGTAAGGTGTTACAATTTGCCTTCCTATTTTCAAGAAAAGATACATCAACACCGAATGGTACGTGCACTTCCAGTGACAATCCGGGACAAAACATGCTGCTTAGCACATAACCGTTCCTTACAAAGGATAAAAAGAGCACCCATAATGAACATACGTAGAGTTAGTTTCGTTCCGGAACAGATGGATCCCGGGGAAATAAATACGCTTGCACAAAACACTTCTGCAAAACGAAAAAAAAACAACAACACAAAAACATAGGCAAGAGTTTATCATTGCACTTACGCTGGTGGTGCTTGTGGTTTACATCCGGCGGGCTATGGATAAACTTTCCCGGCAAGAAACTCGTTCAAAGCAAGTACAATTTTTGCATAACAAACTATATACCGCTTCCCTCGCAAACAAACTAAGAATGCAGAGGTGCACATCTTGTCGACATGCACCAGAACTAGCTAAACTTTCGCCGCCGAGAGAGTTATTTCGAGTCGGGAAAAGAAGCGTGACATGTTTCAACAATATTCTACCCAACACCCCTCGAGGTAGTGGCACCGTTGTTTTGACACGCTTTTCAGTGGGTTTCCCTGCTGGCTTTGGTCGAATGGGGCTGCGTTTCCATGGGGATTTTTGTGTGTAAGTGCCGATAGGCAGTGTTGCCCATGGTAAACAGAAATATTACCCATGGCAGCACTCATTTGGCCAACCTTACGGTTTAAATCTAACTTAAACAAGGACACGTACATTCTTTGTTCATGATGCAACCTAACTAAGACTACGGGTTTCATCCATTCACAATGTCATTACACACTAACACAGAATATAACAAGCATTAATCATGAAAGAGAGACTAAAGGCTGAATTCAAGGAATGCATAAGTAATTGTTGAATTAAAGCGTCTTCTTTCTATTCAATCTATTTTATTCCCTATTTCATGTAAATCGTTTTTGTTGCCTTTGACCTGAAGACATATCTTTCACAAGGTTTTCAGCTGTCCATTAAATCGTTTGATCTTGAAAAAATCATTTGAAGTTGTTGACAAGGGATGACAGCGTTTGGTGTAAAAGCAAGGATCTTCCATTTCGCCCAGCCGTCGATTATCGTTGATCAGTAACAGGAAGTGCTGTCAAACGCAGATGCTTCGGAAGGCTTTCCGTTACAAAAATGAACGTATAATTTTTAACCATCCAAAGTTTCAAAGAATTGTTTCTCTCTTTTTCATTGAAACATAATTTATTAAGAATGTTTCAATGGATTGCTACAAATCAAAAAGTTCCATAAAATAATGCATGGTTTTTTTTCCTGCAAGATGTTTTAGACGAACCGTTCATTGATAGCAGAAAAAGATACTTTTTTTTAGAAATAATTTAAGTTAATCTAATTTATTACTTTTTTCTGTTTTACAGGCTAAGCTGGAAACCAAAGCACTGAAAGCAAAACGACCAGGTTTCACCGATGAACGATACCATGAAACATCGTACTATATTGAGAATGGTATGTAATCTACAACATAACCTATGTTGAGCAATAAATTATGGTTTCAGTGTAAAATGCACAGTGCCGCTGATACGATTTTCTGTAATGCCAAGCATTCTTCTTGTTACCTTTTTTATAGTTTAGCCATGCACTGCCATACTGCCATACTGAAAAACGTTTGAAATTAACTAACGTACAAACAAACCTTTCTCCACAGGCCTACGGAAAGTGTATCCCTACTACTTTACCTTCACAACGTTCACAAAGGGGCGCTGGGTTGGTGAAAAAATTCTTGACGTGTTTGCGCGCGAATTTCGTGCCCATCCAGCCGAAGAGTACGAACGGTGCATTAAGGCGGGTACGCTTACCGTAAACTACGAAAAAGTGCCAACTGACTATAGGTTAAAGCATAACGATCTCCTAGCGAACATCGTTCACAGGTAAACTTTATGCTGCTTACGGCACCCCTCACCCATCGATCCACATCCCTTTGGCCATAAGGAATTCTTTGATGAATATGTTTACGTTTAAAAATTCGCATCTGTGTTATGGTCTCAAAACAAATCCTTGTGAAAAGTGTCACACATATATTTCCCCCTTTTCCTTTCAAGCTCCAGCCCCTTGTTCAGTGTCCCTACCCCAACTCCCGATTTAATTTGTGCAATTTTGTTTAGTAAAATACATTTTCATGTAAAGTATAATGCTTCCCTGATTGTGATATAAAATTTTGTCTGTCTTATTTGTTTTCAAAATCAATTAAAATTGTACAGTTCACTTATTTTTTTTTAAATATTTTCAATCATCCCAAACAAGACGGCTCAACTTGGTGAGCCCACTCGGCCGTGAATGGATGTCCGTTCGTTCTTTGGATGCTTATCAGCTTGATTAAAATTGTATAAAGTGCAATACTTGTTGCCTTTTTCACAAATCGAAAAAAAAATGTTTCTCTAAACACAAAACCCTTAATTAATTTTGTTTGCTCAAACCGTGAAAAAACAACAGTTTTATACACTCTCAAAGCTACAAAACATGCATTCAACTGTAAATACGCAAACGTAATACGTTAAGTTCTGCCTTAAACTAGCAAGCAGAAACAACATTAATGTTTTACCTTATAGTAGATATTTCCTCCCCCCCGCGAAACATGCAGTAAACGTACACATACCTTACCGTCACTACAAAACTCTTCTCATCGATGCTTACACATTGCTCCACGCTTTTTCCATTCCTACCAGAGCGTTCCATTGTTTAATTGTTTCTTCCTAATCGTTGTACAAAGAATTGCGTCAAAAACTGAAATGCAGTTAACGTAAAGCGTATACACTTTTCAATGGTTTTTTCTTTCTCGGATGAAGTATGCTTTGCTCATGTACGCTAGATAAAGTGAATTTATTGATGAAAGTTTGTTGTTACTACTACTGTTGCCGCTCGTGGTCTGAGAGAAAGATAAGAAACAGAATAAAAGTTCATGATAACTGTTGTACCTTGCAAAGAGTAAAAGTTTTTAGCACTGCAGTACATGCGACAGATAAACATAACGATTATTGGTAATGCTCTTGTTGTACCGATTTTATAAAAGTTCTTTAATGTGTCGCAATAATGTTGCGTTATCATAGAGGTATAATGCATTCAGATAGCTCATATTTGAAGGTATTTTCTTGTAACACAAGAAATAAATTTAATGTAAATTGTAAAAGTGTATGCGTTTTTACGTTCTGTGCCATTACGATTCTTTCGAAACATGAGCATAACCTCATCCTCATCCACAAACACCAATCGGCAGTTGATGATCGACGACGACACATCATTTCCTGTGAATCGGTTTTACTCTTATTGTTTTTGTGTTCTTTTTCCTGTGTACTGCTTACCAAAAACTATTTGATTTTTCCTACACTCCGTTGATTATACTTCAAGCAAAAATTCAACCGAACCAAAACCCCTCCTTACCAGAAGAAGAAAAATCATCTACATATGAGTGTTGTATTTTCCAGACATGAAGTTCCAGTAACTAGTCAGCCAATCACAATAGTGCACATGGACGACGATATTGTGGTTGTGAACAAACCAGCATCTATACCAGTAAGTGGCTTAAATGACCGCCATTTTCTTTACTTCATTCTGAATGTTTTAGTTTTTTTTCCTCGCTACCTCCCCCCCGCCTTTCTACTACTCGGTAGTTGCCTGCTACGCTTATTAATAAAATAATTGCTTAACAATGTATCGTCACACGATACGCCACACACGCACACAGTGAAATTTTTTAGCGCTCTGGCTCTTCTTTGTGTATGATTTGATACGCAGTCTTTTCTCGCCGCTAACAAACGATTTACAGCAGGAATGTGTTTCAATTGTTTTACATTGTTGTTTGGTTAAATGTGTAACATTATGAATGATACAAGCATGCATTTTGTTCTTACTCACCCAACACTTTCTTTCGTCATTGTAGCTTCTCATTATTTTGAAAAATTACTAATCTCGATAGATAATACAACGATCTTGCATACATTGTATTGTGCAAATCGTGAAAGGAAATGCGAAAATACGGTCAAACCTCCCAAAGCTGTCGCCTCCCTAAGATGGAAAGTTTCTCTAACTGCGTGTCTACACACACTCAACTGAGCTTCGTACCCCTTCGAGCTTCTGTCAAAATTGTATGTGACTTGAAGGTTCGACGGGCTCGAAGGACTCGACGATGGGTCTTCCATCTCTTGCGGGAACCGGGTACCTCAGGTTCGTAGTATTGGATAGAGGTAGTGTAGACACACAGTAAGATGCACACTTTTGACAGTCGCTTCATTTTCCGTACACTTCATGTCTCTCTAAGATGGGATTCTCCAAGCTGCACATGAAATTTACACACAAATATCCTCTAACTCAGCAATGTTTGTTTAGATGTGTTGATTGAAGACTTAGGTTGACGTCAGCTCATTACTTGTTTACATTATTGTTCGCTCGGTGTGCTGCTAGAACATTATTACAGAATCAAATTTAACGAATTGGGGTTGAAAAGGAATAGAAAATGCAATTTTCGAAGATTTTCTTGAATGAATTCAACTGCTCAAAGATAGTTCTTTAGCAAATTCTCTTCAAGCTCAAATTCTCTAAGCTGGAATCCCCCCTAAGATGGCATTCCCGTAGGTGTGCATCTTGGAGAGACTTCCCTGTATTTTTTCAAGATTACTTGAGAATCTTATGAAATAAGTTAAATCATTGATTTTGGAGGCTTAATTTTGTTACTAAAAAAATATTATATTATACAGAAAATAAATCATACTTTGCACAATTTCCTTAATTTTTTTAAAGCAAAGTGCATAAATGAGCTGGAAACTGCCCGATCTACCTAAGGTTTCGTGAAACATTGCAAAAACCATCGAACCTGATTAAGTTACAAAGTGTGGCTTAAGCTATCTGATCTTCCCTTGCTCGTTCCATTACGTTCCAAATATTCTTTTTGTAATCCAAACCGCATAGCTAACGAACAAAACCGCTACGCCAAACCACTGTGACCGTTTCAGGCAAAATTATCAGATTTCTGAAAAGGAAGAAAAAAATAATCAACCAGTTAGTCTACTGTCAGCCCAATTTTTCGTTAACGACAGCGGTAAGGGATTAGCCGTCATTGCTAACGATTCCCCTATTGTGCATTGGAGAGTTATCTCTCTCTCTCTTCATTCAATTGATTTCGCCAGGGATGCGATAGCCCAATAATACGTGATTGGACGAACTTTCACTGTTGAAGTCAATTCACTGAGGTGGAGCTGCTTTTAGATGCCGTATTTTTCATCGTTTTGCGCTTGCGAAGTAATTTAATTTTCTTTCTGACGTATTTGCAGAAATTGGGGGAAACAAATTTGGGAAGTTGAAATAAAGGAAATCATAGTAATGTCTTCGAATTTTGTTTCTAGGAAATGCAAAACCGATCAATATTTAAATAACTACAGTAAAGAATGTTCGGAATGAAGCAAGAAAAAGAAACTCTGTACTGATAGTTTTAAATAACTGAAGATTAAATATTTTTTTGTCAAGAATTTAGCAATAACCCAACAGAAAACGGTTTACTATCATGTTTGTTTCACTCAGATTGACGAGGGGAGTAAAGTTTATTTTGAAATATATTTTTTAGATCATCGTGTGAAACCAAACTTTTCATGCCTTATCACAAGCTTGAAAACATATTTACGCCCTTTTTTGCGGACTAAACTTGAGATACTGTGCGTGCAGCATAACGTAAAGTACAAAAAACTTTTACACATCACTTGCTGACAACAACCAACAGACGATTCTTTATGTGACATCCGCTCACCTCTGAAGCCTTAACTCAGCACCGAGTACCCGTACTGAAGCGGAAGATAAAATTATAATCCTTCAGTTTATGCGTACTATGCGTAATAATTCTATTTGACTTTAATCTAATAAAATATGGCAAATCAACAGAGCCGCGCCCGTGGGTCCCCCACCGGCTCCGTACCATCATACACGCCAACGCTGAACTAAACCAGACATCAAGCAAAATCAATATAAAATCTCATTTCCCAAGTATGTTTTGCGAACCGAGCAGAGCTCATGTGGGGACAAAAATTGTGCTCCGCTTTGAAAAATGCTTCCCAGCGATGAAGTGTATTTTTTATCCCCTTTATGGACCCGCAGCGCAACGCTCCAACTGTGTGAGCTTTATGTGCTTTGACAGGGGAGGGTCTGGGTGGGGTTACATAGGGGTTCCACTACTCACTCACACGGTTCAATCTGCGATTGCCAGTCCGTCACCCGTCCGGGCGGGAAGTGGGGAGAAAGAAAAAAAAAGCTTTAATAACTTTGCTTTACTTCTTGTTTTTGTGTGTGTGTGTGTGTGTGTGCAAAACGATCGTTCCACTATCTGTCTCGCTCGCAGCGCAGCGGGTAAGATTTATTCTTATTTGTCTGAAGTTTGTGTGCTCGTATTTTGAAGACGAATATTTCTTTTGTTATGTACCAACATTCAAGGGCGTGCTGGGCAGGGAAGGGTGGATATTTGCCCTTTTTTTGTGCTTCATGCACAGCTTTACTGCGCGATATTGAAGAGTGAAATAAATTCCATGTGACTACCGTTTTAATAGGATTGTCTTTCGTGTGGTGCATGTGTGCACGATCGCGACCGCGCTTCCCCATCATTAACCTTTGTAAATTCTGCAATGCGCCAACAAAAAACTGTTTCTGTGGGCTGTGCTCTGTGTGTTTTTGTTTGAGTGTGATTTTTATTGATAAAAAAAACGTAACAAAAAATATCATTACTTCTGCAACGAGTTCTTTTGGTTTGACATTTGGAATAGAAAAAAAAATCGCTTGATGGAGGCGCATGGTCATGTTCCTGGTGCCAGAGCCGGAATTACAGCCAGTGCATTGATTGAAAGATACGGTGCGACAATATCTTGGCTTTTTTTCGTGTGTGTGTGAAATCCTTCGCTTCTTTTCATCATTGCAGCTAAAAGGATGGAAAAGGACCATTCGCAAAAACCTACAACTTCATACAACGAACACGAACGCTCATAAACAATTCAGCAGACTTTTACAGTATTGTGCGTTTATGCGGGGTTATTAGTTTTGAATGAATACAGTTTTTTTTAGCATGTTGGAATGTCTAAATGCCACGATTTTTTAAAGCTTATCATAAAAAAATATAAATGAAAGATCGAATTGTTAAACGAATATGTAGAGCTTTAGATACTTTTTCCTCCTAAATGATTGATAATCTTCAGATGGTTTGAGGATTGAGGGTTTTTCTGTCTTCCTTCCAATGCGTACCATGTCTCCTCCTACCTCTCCTCTCGCTCATCCACTCACTCACTGATGGCCTAATGTTTAATGCCTGTAATCGCACAAAATGGCACCGATGATGGCGACAATGATATATTAAAGCAACATATTTATTAACACTGAACTATGTTACTCCCCCTGCCCGCGGGTGTATGTGTGTGTACGTATGTGTGTGTGTATGCATAATGGTGGCTGCTGCTGGACGCCGTACGGATCATTGGGACGCTCAATGGTACTGATCCCCACCCCCGCACCGTCGCCCGCTCCATCATCATTGTTCATTGACTATCCTCCCCCGAATGATTCGTGGCACACACGCACCCCGTGTCCGGCCTGGTGCTACTACTGTACGTGACGCCATCCCCAAACACCGGCCGGATGTATGATGGTTACTTCGTGCAAAAATTAAACCAAAAATCCCACCACCAACGGTTGTTCGGAAACAAACCGGGAAAATGCTCACACCATCGGCACCTTGACGCGCCCGCCCGCCTTTTCTCTCTCTCTCTCTCTCTCTTTCTCTCTGTATCTCTCTGTGTTTTCACGTTTTCTTGTTACGCTCGTTGCCGGCCGCAACACAGACACGAGACACCCGTTCTAGATCATTCAATAAAAATAATCTATGTCGATAATGATCTCGTAGTGCTGGACAAACCTTGTTCGCTGCCGGTGAGTAATGTAGTTTTGACCACCCAACCAAACCAAATCAGCCAAAGCCTCCCCCACCCACCCCTCAAACCCCCGATGACGATTGGCGGGTGTTTTATTGACACACCTTTCCCATCATTCGACCACTATCCGACCCCCTGCCACGTTTGTGTGTTTCCCAGTTCACTACTGTGTTGTTATTCCCGATTGTGAAGTCGCACGTTTTGCCCACACAACACAGTGTACGGCGGGCTGCTGCAACCAGGTTTCGAACCAGCCGGCAGGAAGCAGGGCGATGCTGGCGGATTCGTTTCCACCCCACACAACACCTCAAGCAAGGGGACAATGGTAATGGCAGGTTCGCTCGTATGCGAAAAACCAATGGAATTGGTCGCGTAGTGTTTACACCTTCCCCTCCAGAGCGGAAAAAGTCATGCCGGGACAAAACCTTTGAGCCGATTCGACTGGCTAGCGACAAAAATGATTATTCTTTCATTCTGGTACGCATGTGAAAAGTGTGTGTGTGTGTGTTTTTTTTTTCACTAACATAACAAAACTGCTCTATTACTAAACAATTGATCGTCTCATTCAGTTAATAGGGGCATTCGGGGCAATATGGACAATTGGACTATCCTTGATTTGACCATACCGACAGAATTCTGAGTTTCTTTTTCTCAATGATCTTGGTATGGATCTTATACTTACTGCAGTCTCTGTAAAAACCGGCTCAAAACTATGAGATTCTGGTTCGAAAGAAAGCACTGCAATAACTTATACTAATCTTTCGTACATAATCGTTGTATTGAAATTAACCACAAATAGAATTAAATAATTGTTTTTTCTAAAACCTGTGTGATGCTATTCGGTCAACTTCCTTTGATTTCCTTTCCTCAAATTTTGAATATCAATCGTCAAACAAATAGTTCAATTTCAGCACAGTCCATTTATTGTGAAATAGTTTGCAAAACACATTTATGGCGACTAATTTTTCTTATATTGTCCCGTATTGTCCCATGGGTTGTTCTATTTAGCACCACACACAGAAAAAGATGTTTTCAAATTTTTTTTTGCACAGATTCTTAATAATTGGTTTGATATAGAAATACCTGTGTAACGAGAAAAAATGTAGGTATTTTTTTAATTACGACTTTTGTGGATTTTCCACATTTCCAAAATCTTTTTCCTTTAGTGGCCCATATTGCTTCGATTACCCCCCTGTGCACAACATCTATCACTAATAATCCTACAATAGTTTATCTTTTGTATCCGGTCGGTTTAAAAAGCAATAAACCAACAGTGAATCACACAATTTCCTGTGTGACAGTTTACCCCATTCGCACTAATAAAACGCAAACTAAGGATCATAACGTACTTCCGTGAACAGCGATGCGCACCGCAGCGACAACCTTTGTGCCACCCAAATGTGTCCCACCGGCGTAACGCGTCACATTATCGACGTTATCAAGTTTACGGGCCCACCCAATATCATCATCCCGTTCAGTAACAGTTTGTGAGCGAAAGGAAAATTGTTTTCACACGGCACGTCAAGCCCGGCTAACCAACGAGCCAGCGAAATATATATATTCCCTCGACGGCCATTTTTGGAATGCTTTGTCAAAGTCCGCGCCGCAGCTTAGATAAATTTTCATCTTTATTCATTTTCGATTTCACTCTTCCGGCTTGGTTGCGAAAAACGAAGGAGACATTTACAGACCATCCATTTTCGGTGGTTCCATTTCCCGGAGACGATGAGATTTGAAGAAGCAGACGGCCCTTTGTTCCCCTCTTACCCCCTCCCCCCCCCCCCTCCTCTGTCCAAAGGGGCGTTGCGAACGCTGACACGACTGTAGGAGTTAGGGGAAAAAAGTTAGTCCTTTTAGTAGCTCCATAACGATTCCGGACCGGCTGAGCGCGAACGGTGGAACTGTATCAAGGGCTCGAGTAACGGAAGCATCTTTTCAAATTTAAGAACCCTTCGCAATCGGTTCGTTTCGGTTCTTCTTAAGGTTTGTTTTTTTCGTGTCGTACTGATGATGGCACCATCAACGAGAAGGAGAGAGAGCAAAATGAAGAAAAAACAAGCTAGCAAAAGATCTCGTCTGTAGCAATCGAACTGCTCCCACCGCTTAACAAAGTGCCAGCGGATGAGTGTATGTGAAAGTTTTGGCTGTAAAAATGAAAGAAGCTGTATCCGGAGTTTTTAATGATTTCGCTCGTATTTTATTGAGACGATCATTTCTGCCCGAAACTACAACACGGTGGAGCAAATTGAGGTGTGGATCTCGAGGGAAATAGAAATAGTCTTGCTTTGTACTTGCTCGTCGAACCATGCAGAAGGTGTCCATGGGGAGAATCTTCTTCGAAAACAGTTATTCCCCATAGGACTACGACCGACAGTGGGACATGACAGTAACTGAACTTTGAGTGTAATTTAGGAACACATTTTCCTTTCGTTGATTGGTTGATTTTGGCAATTGAGATCAATTGGTATCACGTTTGTCTTAATGATGTTTCTTTTGAGTGGCATATAATGCGCCGACACTCCAACGCTAGACATTGCTTTACCTTTTATTAAATAAATCAATAGCAATATCCATCATGAGAAGTATAAATTGATTCCTAGGGTTACGATGCATCAGAAACACAGCACAGCAGATCAACAGCCATTGGCAAGAGTCGGTTATCTGCTTACCCATATTCGCAATAAATCACACAAATTAAGTTAATTTTATGCTTAAGTACACTCACCCCTCCAATACGACCTGACCCTTCCGCCGTCTAAGACTAAGTTTTAGTTGGCCACTAATTAACATGAAGATATTTATCAGTGGCACGTAGCAACAGTAACACTCTTTTTATCACTTCAGAACCCTCTCGCCGCGCGGACCGTCCGATCCGCTCAAACGCACGTATCCCTCCACCCTGGATGACCCCAACGGGCCCATAAAACCTAGCGAACCCCCTGTGCCAGTATTTCTTTTCATATTAAGAAGATTATCCGTTGTGCCGAGCGTTTGCCGATAAGCCGAAATTTTGGGATTCATTACGGGATAAGGCTGTGTGAGGTAAATTCAATCCCACCGAGCTTTTCCGGGCCCCGGCATAATGGCGATACACTTTTGGGAATGTTTCGAACAAACCCGCACGTGGTGGCACGCACCGGCAACGTGCCCTACGCATGGCTTTTTTGTTTCGCACGAGATAATGGGAAAATTTCAAATGGAAAAGGTGTCTCGTTTTTCCGTCTAGGATCACTTTATACCCGTCGGCTTTGCAAAATGCCAACCTCCCCTCCCCCACCGTGCTGCCACCGGAGAAGGATTCTGTCTCGCGTTTCCAAACCGCCGCCGTGTGGTCTGTGTTACTCTGCATACTTACAGCACTAGTATGTGTGTCTGTGTAGGTGTGTCAGTGTTATCCTTGGGATAGCAATAAATTTTGCTCGATTTATGGGAAGGCCCTTGGACTGGAGAATGGACCGGTGGTCCCACCGGTGTAGGCAAATTTCAGGTTGATTTGTTGGTTTGACTTAAGGCCCACCGAGAGCGAAACGGGGTTGGTACGCTAATAGGATTACTGTTTGCCCGAATGATAATTACACACTTTTGTAAACAAAACTACCCGTACAAAAGATTCGTGCTCCACCCGCTGGGATGGAGAGCTTTGAGCGAGTTAACAAGCTTAGAACTAGTTACACAGTTTGTGTTGCCACTGGTTTCGTGTATGTGTGGAATTTTGTAACGGATTTTAATTGAAAGAGTTAAATGAAGACCTGAAGGGGGTGAATGGAGTAATGAAACCAGGTAATGTGGGAAGCTTACTTCAATTTCTCGTTGCAGTATAGAGAGGGCTTTGAGACAGCATTGCTATTAATTTTGTGCGGCTTAAAAGCGAAGCGTCTTGTTCGCTGCCTTTCCATAAGCGATAGTTTTGTTTGGAGACTTTTGGATGGAGTTTAGATAAAATGAGCGCAATAAGACAGAATGGTTGTGATAATTTTAATTGTCCTAATGGTTTTTCCGGTAATTGTTTGTTTTCAGGTCTGTTTGAAGATTTTTTGAATAAAATGTGAAAATTAAAACTTTTAACCTGACACAAAACCATTATTCATATATATTTTAGATTCTTTTTAATCTAAGAAAGCCTCACACAATCTTGTAAAAAAACTTAGAAAAATATTGGACAGCTTTGACGTACTTTTTTTTCAAGTATTTCAAAGATCTCCTTCTACTATTTTATAAGATGTTTTATCACAAACGCTTAAGTTAAAACGCAATAGTTTGAAAACTTTTTTTATTCAAAAATCTAGTTTAAACAATTCAACAATGCTCTTATCATCGTGGCAATCCGCAGAAGAACCATTATACTGTGCTAATAACAGACCATCAAGTTTTTTTTTTTCTTAATTGTGGTTACGAAATTGTGAATTGACTTGCTTCATAATTAATTTGAACAGTAGTCAAATTACCATAAATATCTATGAGCATATGTACCTACTTATTTATCCGTCACAACAACCATATTTTATTTTTTTTACTGATCGATAATGATTAATTTAAATAAATAAATCTGATAATCTTTTTCAGTCAAGTAATATGTCAATTTTTTTATAGATAAACCTGCCTGCATTATTTATCACCATTACAGCTAAAATTTAAGCAATTCGGTGTGGTCATTACTACAGCATTAAAAAAATTAAAATTTAAAGGAAACATATATTATAAAAAACTCTGTAAAGTTTGTTTTGGGCTTTATATGATTCTCCAAGAACGGTCAGATTTGAGACAGTTTTTTGGTTATATAATAATTTTTGTTCTGATTAGCCATTCCATACATATAACAAAACGTTTAGTAACATTTATCGTCGAATTAATTTTTTAAAACTGTTGTAGAAAATGTTAAAACGTAAACTTTCAATTTTTTTTACCATCAATTTTTCAAACCAATTCGGAGAAACATAATGAAAGAATAATAAAAGGACCAAACTGTTGGTACACCAAAAAGGCCTTTATCTCACATTGAGCATGCTCATTTAATTTTCACACACTGGTTCAATTACGTTGCAGATATTTTACAACTCGCAACCTCGCACTGCTAGCTTTCTAACAAATGCGCCTCATATGCGTCATCAGCTGTCTTGTCTGCCTTTGTTGGATTGGATGGATAAAATGAAGCAGTAAATATGGTTGCATGTTGCTGCTCCATCATAATTCCATTCCCTGCTACAAACGGCCACCACCACCGATTGGGTGTGTTGCCGTTGCACTCAACTCAAAGCCAAACCGTAATGAGGCGGCAAAGTTAGGTCAGCACAGCGCACGGGTTCTCCCAGAAGGTTCTCGCAAGCAAGCGAATAAAGGTTTACTTGCACGAACACGGTACAATCGTCCACTGGCCACACACACACACACTCACTTGAGGTCCTGGTGCCTGGTGTTTCATTGCGCGCCCCCTAAACTGCCAGCCTGGACGGTCAAAAGGATAACGATGCTCGCCGTGATATTATTCCACCCCGACGTCGTTGCCAGTCGCTGCAACGAATGAACGAAACCTGAACCATGATTACTCCAAGGAATTTTCACGCCATTAGTATTTTGTCAGGTGCAGCGGCCAGGGGGAACACGTTTGCACTTACTATTTTTATTGCCGTTGCCGACGGAAGGGCGGGGAGGGGCAACCCTTCCATGTACTCTATGCAAGTGCAGTAAAGCCACCTCCCAAACTCGTTCCCATTACCTTATGCTTGCGTGCGCTCAATTGCCGGTGACCTAATTATTAAGTTTACTCAGCTGTTTTGCAGCGATGGTTCGGTAAAGCTTTTGCTAGCTCCTTTACAACCAATTCAATTTCCTTCAAAGAATGTGTTTGAAACGTCCGTAAACGTGTTTTTTTTTGTTTTCTTGTGTACAAAGCGAAAAAAGATCTCTAATCAAATCAAACACTGGAGGACATTTCCTTTGATTAACATTTAATGTTAGTTCTATGTTTAACTAATTTTGTTTCGATGTTTGCATTTTAGATGTTGTTTGTTTTAAGCTGCGCTTTAATAACTTTTTAACACCGTTTTTTTTTTCTTGTTGTAATTTTTTAAGCTGTAATATTTAATGTCCAACGTGTTCACTCCCTCTGAATGCAATAATTAACCGTAGTGACGCTGAGAATAGCTTCCATCTCATTTAATGCATTCGTTTGAGGCTCGTATCCTTATTTTACTACGTTCGTACTCTCTCTCTCTCTCTCTCTCTCTCTCTTTGTTTCCTTTCACTCAATCAACCGTACAATTGTCATATAGGCAGTTGAAGATATAAAAAAAAAACATAGAAAGAAATTAAAACAACACTAACCTAATTTTCTTTGCTTTACACTCTTCAAAACAAAACCCAAAAAAAACAACGAACAAAAACAACAGGTTCATCCCTGTGGACGTTACCGTCACAATACGGTCGTGTTCATCCTTGCGAAGGAGTATAATCTGAAAAATCTTCGCACCATCCATCGGTTGGATCGGCTCACGTCCGGCTTGCTGCTGTTCGGGCGCAGTCCTAAGAAGGCCCGCCAAATGGAGCACCAGATCCGGAATCGACAGGTGCAGAAAGAGTACATCTGCCGGGTGGAAGGCGAATTTCCCGAGTAAGTATCGCGATCACTGGTGCACTTTAGCAGCGGGAAAAAAAGAAACACATGGGGGAGTGGTGTGTGTGTGTGTGTGCTGGTGAGAAGGTAGACAGTTTGCAGTCGGTAAGATGCAGAATTGATTGCATATCTCATGTGCACTTCGTCCACACGTCCGTCCAATCAATCGTCATGTTCCCTAATCGGATCGGAACGGTACTGAGTGTGTGCCAACCGTTCTTAAATCTCCGTTGTATGATTACATGTGAAACGAATTAGCCCTTCCGGGTTGCAGGTGGACTTCGTGTGTCCTTTTGATTGAAAGCTAATCCCATGGAATTGATCGGATGCTAAGCTCTAAAGGAGATCCGTTTTTTAATTAAAGTGAAGCAGATTGTTTCTCACTTGGTTTAGGTACTTTTTACATGAGCTTGAAGTAAGTCAGTAAACGTTCTGTGTAACATTAAAAAACGCAACAGTAACATTAAAAGAGCTAGGAAATTTTAATAATGATTCAAATTATCGCTCAGAGGATTTCTTGATTTCTTTTTTTTTCATTTCCAATTATTAAAAAAAGATTACAATTATATAGAAACCGTCGTGAATTCAAATCATAGCAACGAGTCAATTAATAATTTATTTATTAAGTTTTCGTGTGATACTATTCTTTATTTTTATTACTTCCTTGTATCGAAGATTTTCAATAGATAGATACGAAAATCAGGAGTTGACCATTTTAATGTTTTAAAACTACATTAAATTACATGCATAAAATTCGTAAAGTGTCCATTATTTGAATCAAAAACGCAGGTCAGGTAGGACAACAGGAATAGAGACTTTATATCACATTATCTACGAAAACTTTACCAATCCAAAGCGACCCTTGTAATTTGATTTAATTAGATATCTAATTAGATATTAGATATATGATATAAAAAAGGGATGAAAAACTCAATAATTTTTAAAGAATTAAAAAAAGCCAAGACAATAATATGGTCATCTTTATTGGACCCAATGGATAACAAATTTCCGGCTCAAAGCTCGTTTTAAATATCTACGTGTTTAATATTCTGTTTTTGCAGTGTTTCAATTAAATCGTGCATATGATAATTTTTCCCGATGTACCTACACACAATTGGAAAGTTTTTCCATGTGTATAATGGATACACATAATCGAGATGATCATCATTATCCTCACCAATACGAGCTTTAATTATCTCAATAATCTTTTAATTATATCGCTCGATATTGAATGTTTAAGCGTTTCCATTTATTTTGCCATCTAAGTAAGCAATCTAAAAAATGAATCAACAAACCGCTGATGGATTATTGAAAATAAATTAACGTAAATATTGAGCAATACGGCATGGCAGTTCACTATGGAAAACGACGTAAAAAAATGTCCCTAGGCGATACTCGGTAAACTTTAATGAGGCATATCATTCAGCAAATCCTTGCTTTCATTTAATGGGACACACTGCAGCCACACGTGGTGGTCTTGGTTTGCACGCTAACCTACCCTCACGATCCTGGCGGAAGTTTGCCAGCTTATAAGGATTCCAATTATGCGAGTTGCCCTCGATAGCGAGCGGGTGGCACAATGCTTACGCCGCTGAAAGCTTCCACAGAAGAGTCAGCTGGAAGAGTCAGCACGACGCCATGCTTCACCGAGCGAGACAAACACTAATGGATGCTGGCGACTCGCCGACAGCTTCCATCCCGGGCCCGACTTCCATGGGTGGGGGCGTGTAGGATATGGGGGGGGGGCGCATGTGTGTTTGTGGGTAGCCCGATTTCTTCGGTCGGGGAAAATTGTGCCAATGTAAGTTTTACCTCATCGCCCGAGGGTTTGCGTATGCGTTGGCGAAGCACCGTGAAGTGTAGCGGGCAAAATCGGGTCGGTACGGATCGCGCCACCCGCTGTGGGTCTGCCTATGACATCAGCTGATCAATTGTTGCCGCCACGATGCCTGTGTTGGTACCGAGAGGAAAAACTAGCCTGTGGCAGCACCGAACTACCCGACTGCTACCGGACGTCCGGTCCGGATGGACGGATGGAATTGATTCAGTTTCAGTTTGTCTTGCTTTCGGTCAGCTCCAGTATCATGTTTCTACCTTCCATTTGCTTTCTTCCCTTTTGCAGCGGCATCATCGAGTGCAAGGAGCCAATCGAGGTGGTGAGCTACAAGATCGGCGTGTGCAAGGTTTCGCCCAAGGGAAAGGAATGTACGACCACATTCCAGAAGCTCGGTTTCAACGGGAACAGCAGCGTCGTCCTGTGCAAACCGCTCACCGGCCGTATGCACCAGATCAGGGTGCATCTGCAATATCTCGGTAGGTGTCTATCGCGCTCTCTGCTTCCCAGGTTTTCCCGGCATGAATCAATTTCATGCGGCATGGGACCGTTCTCGTAAGGATTTCGTTAAAGATTTTTTCCCCTTCCTATCGTCTTTTTTTTGTCCCTGGCCCGTCCTCACGATTAGGCTATCCGGTGGTGAACGATCCGCTGTACAACCACGACGTGTTCGGCCCGGCCAAGGGTCGCGGTGGCGATATCGGGGGCAAAAGTGACGAGCAGCTGGTGAAGGATCTGATCAATATTCACAATGCAGAAAATTGGCTCGGCATCGATGGCGACTCGGAGCTGTCAATGTTTAAACCGATGAAAAACGATCTGGACGATGTGAAAGGTAAGGTAAAGGTGTACAGGACTCCCACCCGATGGGAACCCCGGTACGACAATGCGTCAAAAGGAAACATCATTTCACTGATTGCATCCATAAACCACCTCCCGTGTGTGCTCTCTACCCTAACAGGACCAATTCTATCGGACGACGATTCGGAAAGTGTGTCCCGCGAGGCGTCGCCCTGCTCGGAAAGCCCACGGCCCGTCTCGCTCGGCAGCGAAAGCCCCCATGAGAACATGTGCGCCTCGATGCTGGTCCCGACGGCGCTGAACGCGGTCAGCAGTACTGGCATTAGCACGAGCAGCAGCAGTACCGGCAGCAGCGGCAACAGCGCCGTTGTCAGCACGGCAGTCGCCACCAACACCATCCTCTGCAGTCGGATGCAGTCCCAGAAGGTAATTAAAACATGGCAGCATGCTGACAGTGGAAGAGGACGAGGTGTTTTAGCTGCAACAGTTCTGATGGAATTTATATTTCAGTTTTGTAAGGGGGTGTCTTTTGGACAAGTCGTCATCTTCGTTAGAATGTGATTTGGTTAAATGTTCGTTCGAGCGCCACGTCTGCTAATGTTGACAGCCAATATCTACCAAACATGCTTGGTTGTTCTGGTTAGCTCTTTGTACGCGAACACTTGCTCACACTACAACCGTACATCGTCCCCAAAAATACACTACAATTTCCCTGGCAGCACGGGGCAAACACAACCGAAACAGAAGGTGATAATGATGCCAAATTCTAAACGCAAACATCACACCACGCGTCGGGCCACAACTTTTGCCAGCGTGCTGCACGTGTCAGATTTGCTCATTTAATTTTAAATAATAAGAACGTATTTTCGGTTTCTCGAGGTTCATTAAAAACTTTGCCGTTGACTCGGTGGTCGTGTCGCGGTGTCCGGGTGCAGCCCGCCTAATCGTGATAACCGGGCAGCACGGAATGGAAAAACTTCTCGCTATCACCACATCCAAGATAATCATTCGTTTGCTGACGCACTCGCCTTTCTCTCTGTGGAAGGTTTAATCAGCGAAAAAAAATTAAAAGGTGGAGTCAGAATGGATTGCAAGTTCTTTAGTTCTACAAGAGGTAGTGCGGAACGGTTAGTTTGCGCCTGGAAAGCTTTTTACTTCTTCTGGACAGGTTTTTGATCTCGGGTATTGTGGAACTAAAGTGGAACAGTTTTTCGTTTTAATATGATCAACCTAAACCAGTCAAACCAGGGCAAATATTTTAGGTGTCCATTTTAAGCTACCAAACGTAAAAAAAAACGGGACACAGGGGCATATTTCAATGCTCTTTTCTTTTGTAACAACCCATCGTAACGGCCATTTCGTACCTATATTGCCTTATGAAGCAGTTTTTTTTTCTCCCGCATGTCCTTTATTTCTCCCGTTAAAAAAACAATGTTTCACCCATCCACCCTAGAAGCCCGTTCAGCCGTTCGAAATGAATCTTTTCGGAGTGTTCGCTCCTCCCGTGCGCTCCGTCGTGTTCCTTCCATTTATCCTGTGGCATTTCATTCGCGTCGTGATGGAACGAAGGAAATTAAATTAAATACCAGCAGTATCACACTTCAGTCCGGCTGTGCAGTCCCTGCTGCAGGCCCCTACAGGAAGACCAGCTGCTCCACCAGTGTGTGCGCTGTTACCATGACTGAAGTTCGTAATGGTTTGCTCTTTATTCCGGTGATAGTTCTGGCAGTGACAGCGCGCAGCGCAAAAAAAGGGGGGCCCGATAAGATGCCAGCCCTTGTCATGTCCAACCTGTTGAAAACTCTTCCCCGACCGCCCTTTCGGCCCTTGCGTTACACAATGGACGTTACACAATGGACCCACGCCCGCACGCTTACACACACAGGCGCAACTGGACGAATAGCATGGGAACTATTTCAATGATAATGATCTCGAAATGCCATCACCGTTTATGATTGCGGCGCAGTATCTTATCGGTATAAACGAGCAAACATAAAATAATGCGCTGGAAATGGCGGCACGGTGAATCCTTTTTTTCGCGGAAAATCAACGCCAGCGGTGAGCGGGTACGACGGTGTCAGACGAGAATTTGGTTTGCATGGAATGGGCTAGCGCTAGCAGCTTTTAAAGCGTTTGGCGGTGGTATTTTGGGGATGGCGATGTTTTGTACGCTTTCTTGGCGTACCAAGTTACTCCATAAAGTGGTGGGAATGCTGCATTGGAGTGATAGCGTAAGAAAAGCGTCCTACTTTTTGGACAGATTTTGTGTCTTTTGAATTTTTCGATTTTATGATTTGAGCTGTTTTTCACAGATATTTTTGATTTATCATAACTTGTTAAGTTTTATATTATAAGATTTAATACACGTTGGACCACTGATAGCAATTTAAATAGGGAAAAACTCTTCATTATTATGGCATAAAATTTGAAATACGTAAAGCAAAAATAAGTTGTACAAACTTAAGGGCTTTAAAGACATGAATCATGAATCAATTCAACTGTACCTTACTGGAATATCAACGGTATCTTAGTGGAACTGGTATTTAGTTTTTTATACTTCGGTTGTTTCATCTGCATTATCCTTCTTAATTTATACTTTTGCTTAATTTATACTTTTTACTGCGTTTGCCATTTGTTCTCGGCTCAATTTCTGTTCCTTTTACAAATTTCAGTTAATTATTCGGTTTGTTTCAATTCAAAGCCACAAAAATTACAATTTCTGTACTCATTTTTGGATTTGCTACTCTCTCCCTTTAAAATATCTTGTTCATAGTATATTTGTATGAAATAGATGATAAATATTCCACATGTGTATGTTTTAGTTTTGCGAATATCGATGAAAAAAAAAACTGGTTCATTTTTCAAAAGGAACGGTACGTTAACCTGTGGTGCAAAAGACGCTTTTTGGATGTGTTGAAAGTTACCATTAGATATGGTTTTTGAGTAATTTATATTTTAAGACTATTTTTCTTGTTCCATTTCTATACCTAATTCTGTAGAATAAGGTATAACCTCCTAATGTGAACCCTTTTCATACTAAAAACATTGCTGTGCAATACATGCGCCATACGCATACGTTGTGTTCAGTTT
Source organism: Anopheles epiroticus (assembly GCA_000349105.1). Classification (NCBI taxonomy): domain Eukaryota; kingdom Metazoa; phylum Arthropoda; class Insecta; order Diptera; family Culicidae; genus Anopheles; species Anopheles epiroticus. The sequence goes on along the minus strand of KB671959.1, from coordinate 9,044 downwards.
GTCGCAAACTTTTTTATTACAATAATTGTGGACTAGTATTGGAGGGCCCAGGCAACTAACTCCAATATGGAGCAGTGAATATATTCTTGAAAAGAGAAGGAGTAGACAACAATTGTCCACTGTTTGTAAAACAGTCTAGCATGAAAACGAATCAAGTCTATTCTCAAACAAACCACGTGTTGAAATTTCTGATTAGTCAAACACTAAGGCCACCTGCATTTTTTATCTACCCTTCGTTCTCGTTTACTCTTTGCAAATTCTTATTTGTTTCTTGCTTGTTTGTCTTCCACGTTCAACCGATGTTCCAAACAATGCGAGAGACAACTCGTAGAAGGGTGCTTGCGCAATCGTTCCTCTAGGACTGATACTGTGACATTGATCGAAAGGATCAGATCGTAATGAAACAGAACGAAAGTAGCAAAACGGAACTATTTTGGAAAAAGGATCGGAACGGAATGACAACAAGAAACGGATCTTTTTTGCTGGGTTCGAACTGGAACGGCCAACACTAGTATGTTTTAACCTAGAACTCGAGTCATATACCAATGGTACTACCAATACATGTTAGAGTACGGATTCATAAATCAACTTCTTCCTGAAAAAAAATCTGCTATTGCTGCTGGTTCTTACCATAGTATATGTAATAGTCAATATCTCAGACAACAGTAACTTTAATTATTAATTTCTCTATACTTTATATTATTTATAATATATATTTTAGGCATGATTTAAATTGTTGATGATTCCATAGCTTTACAGAAAATTGAGCAGCGAACAGTACCGTAAAACGGAAATAATTCTCACCGTCGCCTTCGTTTGTCTGGTTGCGTTGAGCGACCAGACCTAACAATTCCATTATCCCATTTCCTGCCCGAGCAGGACCGTCTGTGAAAGCATTCGGCACGGTGATAAAAAAAGGGGCACGCATTGTCTGCGCATCATGTGGCATAATTTGCACTCATGTCGAATCGGTAACAGCCAATGTAAAGCCAAACCTAACCGCCCGTAAGATATTCCAATCGGTACTCAACCGTGTGAACTTGAGCGAAATATACCACTCGTAGCTCATACGCCACGCAACTAGCTTTAAGAAAGCTCACGCCAATCGCACTAACGTGATCGTAACGCTCAACCAGAACAACAGACAACGCCGACCATCCAGAACGCGGATGTGTGTATTTCTTATCTTGCCGAACAAAAGGCGTCACACGCACGAATTGTAATGATGTTTATACAGCTTGTGCAAATAGGAAACAGCGCCAGGGAAAAGTGAAACCATTGATGTTAATTAGCCGTACATTAGGTTCGTACCCCCACACGCGGTCAGGTGTCGGTGTCGGTACTGAGCGATAGATTCGGGGCATCAGTTACTGTAATCGCAGTTCCGGAAGGCTCCATTAGGACAGTGTACAAACAGCGCGTGCGGGCGTATAATAGTCCGCTATCGGTTTAAATTGCAAGCAACCTTGCCACATTGGCTAAGGGCGTTTAGCCTAATTCCCCGTTATTACAGTTGAGTCAATCGCTCCAAATGAGGCTTATGAGACATTTGGCCACCGCTCGTCTTCATTTACGCTAATGCCACCGGTAATCGGCGTATTAATCTTCTCCGCGAATTTGATCGCAGCAAAGATGCCACGGCACGGAAGCGGTGCAGAAGTGCAGTAATTTCCCTGCCCGTAAAACAAATCTCACCTATGCTCCATCCAATCTCCGGTGAAAGGGAGTGAATTCCTCCTGCAGTTTGGGTTGCATTTACCAAAGCAGCATAAAATCTCGCCAGCACATAATTAATCCCCATTTCCATTAATCTCGCTTAAGGTTTGTGTGTGTGTTTCAGTGGTTGTATGATAAAAGGAAATTTGAATTAGTACGATGCATACGTTCCGGTAGAAGCATAATGCATTCGTTTGGGTGCTACTTCCTCCCACCCACCACCGCTCTTTGCTCAGTTCGGTTTGTCCTTGGGTTTTGTCGTTGATAAAGAGCAAGATAATTTGTTTGTTTAACGTTCCTGGCAGCATTACTAATTCGATTGCCCATTCATTAGCAATGGTTCCGCCGTCCGAGCCGAACCCGAACAACCCAGCTCAACTTTTCGGCAAAGTGCGCCACCCAAAAGCGGGGCGAAAAACTTCACCGAACGGTGAAGGGTGTTGCTCAAATGGTGTGGAGATTTTCCATGGATTTTACAACGGTTCAGTCAACGGGAGTGTGTCCACTTTCCAAGGGGGTGCATGCATAGGCCATCGGAGATAGCGTTTGCCCGTGTTACAAATGTGATTTCGCTGACCCGGCGGCTCGCCCTCCCGAAAAAGCGACAAACGATCATGATACCGAACACGGCCAAAAACCACCCATTTACAACCGAAATCTAATATTAAAGAGGGCTTTATTGCATTTTCGGCAATTTGCTATGATATTATTTCACTGCCGTACGTAACCTGATTAGTATCTCATTATAAATAGATGCTAACAATCCGGCTCACATCCCGGTTCGTTTGGCCGGCCGTGTATGCGCGGGTTTCGGGAGAGAATGTGAACCTCGTGTGCCCGGACACACAGAACCTCACCATCAAGCTACCGATCGTTGAGGGATTTATGATGCCTCCCCGTCCCCACCCCCCGGAACCGTCAGTGCCTTGCCCGTGTGTATGGCTTTCGAATATTCAATTTAAATCCGGTAAAAGTGCACTGTGCAGCCACACTGGGCCGTGCAATTGCACCGGTTTTTGGCTGTTTTCTCCTCGTTCCCCCTCTCTCTCTCTCTCTTCCTCTCATTTCTCACCCTCCCTGGGGTTTGTTAAAATTCTCGATATTCGGTGTTCTCACGTACTACCTACACGAGATTTTCCAACCCGTGCGGGTTTGGCGGAAAAGTGAAACAAATTGGGCTTATTGTGACCATTATGACTCGGTGCACTCGCTCGTTTTGTGTACGGTGCTACCCCAAACGAATCGAAACTGGGGGTCAACCTGCGGGGCAGTGTATAACATCGTCCCCCCCCACACACACACACACACACACACATACGGAAAACCACGACTTAGCGGTTATTTAGACTAATTTTCACCGATCCATTGGCCCGGTCATGGCTTCGGTGACAACGGGGGGTGCATACGGTTTTCAGCGTCCCTGGTTTGCTCGGCACCAGTGTTTACCGCAGGTTGGTTGGTTTGTTCGCTTAAAGAACGCAACCAAAAGAAAGCACGATTTGGATGGGACCAAATAGTGTCTCTTTGAAATTTTGCTCATGCACACACACACACGAACCGCATCAAAACGTGAGCTTCAACAAAATGGGGGGAAGGAAGGAGCCTGTTAGCATAACGTTATGGCAGAAAACTTAAATCTTCCCTTCCCATATTTGGAGGCTTGTTGTTTTTTCATTACAGTTAAAAACGAGTTTTTTTGCTCGTAAGTTACCAAATACAGGAGGTGTATGTGGTGTAACCAAAATGGTTACAATAACAGTTAGGTAGTTCATCGTTGATTAACATCTACAAAATTGTTACCAACCCTAAAAAATTACGCAAATTTCTTTTTACACGTTTTTGTTATTCTTTAAAATATGTTTTATTGCTGGATGAACATTGAGAATTGGACGATAAATTTTGCCAAAATTCATATTGTGTTGAACTAGAATTATATACTTTGGTTGATTTAATACCCAAAAGGTTTGGAGGGATATGTCACTGCCAAAAACAGCAGTCATCTAAAAAAATTCTTTTTAATTTTTTTTTATCTCGGTAGAGACGGCCAGGCCGTATTGCTTGTTTTTTTTTTTTAATTATTTTTTTATAAAACCACTGAAATGTTGCTATCCTATCCTAACGAAGTATTCGAGATCTTTGACATTTAATCGGTTGATTCATTCGGCTATGTGTTGCATTTTTCATATTTTATCAGCAATTATTCATATTCAGTAGATTTTTTCATAATCACCACATCAACAGTCTATTTTTTATTTTTACGTAATTTAAACGAGATAAGATAAAATTTTACTAATACACAAAGGTTGTCCTAGATTTGATACATTCGTGAGCATAAATCAGTACACAACTTTTGCACGTTGGTTGTCCCGTTTTTTTGCATTTTTTTTCCGATGTTTTATACGGTATTGCTGCTCATAGCTAGGGCTATGAAGGATTTCAAAAATGACCCATAAAAATATCCTTACTTTACATAAGTTCATGGTGAATTGCTATACCGTATGGCATTGTAGTAACTTTTATATCTTTTAGTTATTCGCTTATAGAGCACCTTGTAAAGAGTATCTTGTAAGTTTAAGCGAGAAAGATTATATATTTATATTTACTGCTACTACAGATATTTCTGTAAAAAATATGAGTTTGGAAACAAATTCTTTTGTAGTATTTGTCACATATTTTTACGAAAATTTCTTGCCCAAAGCTGTCTTATTTCAATGGGTTGAGGTTTAAATTAAACTTAAAAGTCATTTCTATTACAAAAAATGTAATTGCAAATTATCTCACGAAAGAATTCTTATCATTAATTTCCTTAAAGTGTATGAAAAAAAAACAATTATCCAATTCCTTCTGAATATTGGATACCTGATCCACAATTTAGCACGTTTTCCCCCGTACAATTTTCAAGCGTTTCAACAACTATTGAAGAACTTTTACAAACTCTCAAACTGCAGCAAATAAATTGTATCGTTAAAAGAAATCCCGAAATTTTGTTAATAAGCTGCCCTTGCTTTGTCCAGTACTGTATGAGTATGTATATGTTCGTGTTTGCAGCCAAAACCAAAACCATCTTGGGAATGCAACAGCAAGCGTACCGGCACCACGCCGCCGTCTCCTACCTCGGCCGTCGCACCCACCGCCACCGCACCGGTTGTTGAAGAAGATGAGGCTGCTGGAGCAGCAGCATTCGAAGAGTGCAACAAATTGGTCACAGCACCAAACGCAGTGGTCGCTGCGGCTACCACTGCTACGTCTGCCACTACTGTAGCCGCCGATGTTGCCGGTGTGAATGTGAGTTTCAGCTAGGCTGCACCCAGGAACCGGTGGTTCGGTGCTTTCACCACCATTTCCTTCCCCCCGTACATTAGATTGTCTAACCTCTGTAACCCCTGTAATACACCTCGCCTACACCCCCAACCTGTACACCCACAATCGTACAGGGGCCATAGCCAGGGGGCCTCATTTAGTTGTACGACGAGAAGACGACGAGAAAGCCTTCGAAAGGCGACTCGTACGGTCGAATTATTAAGTTTAAAAATGCATTAACCAAAATTGCTTCCCACCACCGTAATCTGGCAGTAATCTTTCATGATAGTACGCTGAGTCCTAGAATCACACCGAATCCTATTATCGATCCAGTCGCATCTCTGCTCCGCCGACAGAAGCGGGAAGACTGCCGACATCTTCGCGGTGTGTCCGACTATCCGTGCCCGGAGCTCTTGTGTGTCTCCACTCGGCTCTGTCCCGTGGCTCACTAATACGCTTTCGCTATAACAAGACCATTGTGACGGCCGGCTCACACCCGCAACTGCAAAGTCCCCTTAATCCTATCGTAGATTACGGTCAGCTACCACAGCATCGCATTAACAACGTGTGTCTCGTGTACGTGGGCCACGGGGGCATCGGGTGTCCCTTTTGTTCGCACGTACACACGGTTTGACCGAAATCAAATCAAACAAGTTGACCTCCGAAAGGAAGGAAGGAACACACCCGTGTGCTTTGTTGTATGATTTAATGTGTGTGTTTGTGTGTGTGTGTGTGTGAACTTTTTACTTTGTTGCCCACAGCCCCGCTTAACATACCGATAAGCTCCAGCAGAATGTATGACTCTCTGTTTGCGTTTGTGTATTATTGTAACATTTCGCCCCGTGTTGTTTTCCATTTTTATTATTGTACAGCATATTCTTTATCGCTTTATCATTTGTTTCTCTCTCTCTCTCTCTCTCTCTCTCTTTCTCTCTCCTTCTCTCCCACCATCCAAATGTGCAGGTTACCGTCGCCACCCAAACAGGACACGAATCGCCCGACTTAGCCTTTAATCCAGATAAAATGACAACCGACAAGCACTGCTACGAATGCAAGGTGCGCTACCGTGATCCGAAGCCGCAGGATCTGGTCATGTATCTGCACGCCTGGAAGTACAAGGTAAGGGGGGGGGGGGAAAGGTGGGAGGTTATCCAAGGGAACGAGGTGGGTTTTTAACGGTATTAATCGGAAAGCCATGGTTTGTCGCAAGTAATTGAAGGTTTTAAACGACACGGATGAGTTGAGGGACCGTAAAGGAGCGTATGTAATTCTCGTTTCTTTTGACCGTCTTATCATTTAATAATATATTCCATACTCACACAAGAACAAGTGAAATGAAAGGCGTAAAAACAGGAGATAATGCTTCGGCAGATTAACTGCCAGCACCGTTTCCGGCCACCACTATTTCTATTTAATAATAAAAAAAGAAAGAAGGACGTAGGAAAGGTCCTGCGGGACACAGCCACATGGTTCTGGGCGCTACAAAACAATGTGCGCTTTCATTTCCGCATCATCATCAGCAAATGCTTCGGTTGAGCAACGACAATGAGAAAAACCGGGTTGGGAAAATTTATTAAATCAACAACCCGTGGCACAATGATGATTTAAATTCTTCATTTACAATGCTTCCGACAGGAGACGGGAGCGGGTAGCGGATGGAGGCAGGAAGGAAATTAAGCATGCCACACCACGATGACACATTCGCGTGTCACACGGATGACGTGTGCACCGCGTGTCTGTCTGTCGTGTGGGGGAAATGGAAAATGGATAATGCGAACCCGGCACTGGACGACACGGTCCACGTTCGGTGCTTATCACCACCGGTGAGCTCTGCCCCGTTCACTCGTTCCCTCATAATGACGCCCTGATTCCTACGCATGTTTCGCGCATGTTTACGCCACCGAATGGTCAGCTTTGTGGTTTTCACGCTCCCAACGCCACGCAAGGGGTATGCAATGTGTTTCCAGGGGTTATTTTTCCTGTTCTTTTCAAACTTCTTTTAGTTTCCACCCATTCTGGTACCTGGACGTGTGGCGGCAAAACCGATTTGTGCCGAGTTGTGTAAGCTGCCGCAATGGCACAGGAAATTATCATTTCCATACTTTTGTTTATGCGCGGTCACACGGCGGAACATCCAGAACGGATTCAACAGCGACTATCGCAAGCATATATTCACCAACAAGAACGGGTCGTTTTTTGTTATGCCACTGCTACCCACTAAATAGCTTCTTTTTTTGCCTAGCGCATTTTAATGTCACTCGAGCAAACAACACCGACGGTCGTCATCGGGCATCGGTTAGGGATGTTTGGGGAGGTAAAAGCACGGCCTGATGACTAAGTTGAAAATAAAACCAGATGGTTCCACCGCGCTAATCCTGTGCTGCTGTGCCAGTAGCAGACAGAAGCCGTTAATGTGTGCCCGGAGTCGTGATGGATCGTCATACGACCACACGGGAGGATTGCAATAATTAATGGGATGAGTTTTACGTCCGTACCGAATTCGGTTGCAAGTGTCGTAAATTGGTGGAGTTATTGTTTGAATGGCGACAGGGGGAAGGAATAATCGAAGAGCTAGTGATGGCAAGTAAAGATGTTTTTATTACCCTCTCGTTATCTTATTAGAGATGATCCTTTTCGGGAAATAAAATGAGTATTGGATGTAAAAAGGAATTAATTACCAATGGAACATAAGCTATCAAGTTGTTGCATGTACCACGTGAGTAGGTAATGGTGCAGAGCTGGAAGCAACATGTGCCGAAGGAGTTATTTTAAAATCATGATCGTTCTGGGCGTTTCATTGGAATGAAAAAAAAACTTGTTGTGATCTTTACTAACAGTCTTAATTTTGATTTTCAATTATGTTTGCAGCTTTTTTGCATCTGTTAAATATTTTATCAGTTCGACAATGCTAGTTTTAAAAGTATTTTTGAAATATAAGAAGTTTCCTGTATTTACCGGTACTGTTAAAGAGGGAATCAACATAAAATGATACTCTTCCAAAATACTTCGGAAAGCAGTATAACAGTATCTAATGCTTCACATTAAACCAACAAAAAAATTGGTATTTTACTTCAATTTTTTGCTTGAAATAAATAATAGCAAAACTAAATTTGCTAGTAAAGTAATGAAGCCTAAACGATCGATTAAAATAAAATTTATAAAAATCATGCAAAACAGGGCAAACTTTCAATACACGTTTGTCATGGAAAAGGCTTTTCATAAGAACTAACAATTGAAAGTAAAAATAATATTTATGATTATTATTTAAATTTTCGCATCATTCTTATGGAAATTGATCTCTGGCATATCGATTTTTAACAATAATTGGAAGTGATAAAAGCGATTAAATTATATTGAAAATATTGAAAATAAATATTAAACTAGCTTTGTTAGCCTTAATAATGCTTGCATAAGGACCACGTACTTAATAGTAGGGTATACTAAACTAGAGTTTAGTTACTAAAATCGAATTAAAGAATTTATAGCGAAACTAATGCAGAAGTTGCTGCAACCTAAGCAAAAATACAATAAGGTAAATTATAGGCAAGCTTATGGTTAGATAATAAACATGTTGGAAAGCTTTTTAGCAAAGATATATAGTTAATAAGAACCGTTAAATTTGACATGAATCTTCCAGTCAATTGATCCACTATGACTTGTCAAATAAATTTTAAAAATATTTAAACACCAGAAATGTGTAAAATACAGAATATGACGAAAAAAACTTCCACCTTAGTACGACTTGTAGAGCAGAAAAAGCTGAAAATTTATGCAGGCGATAAAACATGGCACAAAGCTACTTAAAAAGGGATGATATCCGTAAAAAAAAATACTTGGTGTTTGTTAATAAATTAACGATCGATTCGATCATGTAGATTGATCTCTAGTGGTTGTCTCTAGAGGGCGCTGTAGAGACGGTTTAGTGTGGTCACCGGTCAACACAGATCGGGCCGCAAATTACCGTTGGAGCGAAAGCACCCGAAGTGGCGAAGGTTATGACCTTCAGTCACTCTTTCTACAAAGCCCGA
>KB671958.1:42619-65561 GCA_000349105.1 Anopheles epiroticus | reverse complement strand
GTGATGAGGATACCGGACTCATGCCCCACCAGAAAAGTGCTCGTCAGCGACCCGTTCGGCACGAGGCGTAGAGGAGCACAGCGAGCTCGTTGGCTGGATCAAGTTTAGTTGAACCTGTCGGAGATCGGATGCAACCGTGGCTGGAGGACTGCCGTCCTGGACCGAGTTTCCTGGAAACGGATTGGCGATCTGGCCATGTCTGTCAGACGTACTCTATTGATAAACTCTGTCGAATTCAACGAATTAATAAAAGCTTTAAAAGCAAAAAAGAAAACAACTTTTAGCAATTATTTCGAGGGTGACAACACTGTTCTCCATTAACCTTTCATTTGTCTCTTTTGGGCCATCAAAGTACGCCACGTCAACAGACCACAGACAACAAACCCCTAAAATTCGTAATACCATAGCCGATAAAGTCACACAGTCCAAAATGTACAGAAACGTGGACCAACCTTATTTAGAGTACCGCTGGCAGCCATATGGGTTAAATTCAAAACCGTAAGCATTGAGCTTCAAATAAAAAGAAGAAAAAAAAAAAATTTGTGTGCATTTTTTTAAGGTAAAACTCTTTCAATTATGATTTGTGTTATATTTTAGCTCACGGTTTCAGCTAACTTTAACGAAAATAACACCTTTCTTAGATGCAGGTTACCAATTGCTTCAACATGTGGCAATACTTCATTGATATACGGACAGGATGAATTAAAACTAAGGATGAATTGAGCCTTGTATACCAAGGTCAAAAACTGGAATTAGAATTACATGTTTGAAATGCAAAACAAAAATGGAAAAAATATGTGTTTTGGATGGTTGGAAGCGGTTTACTTTAACAAAAGCACAAAAAAGGAATCGAAACCTTTATCCCGACAAGGGGCCAGTGTGCGGCGATGGAATACGTTCGGACATGGGAAGCGCTGGCATCGAGCGTGGGTAGGTCGCACTCGGTTTGGCTCGGAGTCGGTGAAATGAATGATTTTCTACACACATCTGGGGAAGTAGCGCATGTGTGTGTGTGTGTGTATTGTACCGTGTGTACCGATGCTAATACCCACTTGACTGCTGGTAGCCATGTTACAGAAACTTCCACCCCGCACACCGATTACGCCACCAGCGGTGGGAGCGGGCGTGCAAAACAAAAAAAACGTACCCATGCGTTGACTAAATGTGGACTCTGTGATACCGTTTTTCATCGTAAAATACGGTCGCGATTACGCGATTGCCATTCGCCGGGTGCTATACACGATCGATCGATAGCGCGGCACTGCTGCCGATCATGCGTCACCCTGCCCAGAGGTGCGTGGTGCCGGACACCTTCTGCTCCCCCCCCCCCAACAGGGAGGGGGGGGGGATAGGGTGATGCAATCCGAGAAGGGAGCGGGTTACCATGCGTCCGCCTCCCACTCCCACAAGGTACCGATTACAGTGCGATATATGTGCGGAATGTCTGAATTAGGGTGCTCTTACAAAAACACACGGCCTAAACACTGTTTTTACGTGGTGCGAAGCGTGGTGGGAGTCGGCTGGGCGTGTTGAATTCTAAATACCCCGAAGCAACCCAACACGAGCTCCTTTCTCCCGGATACGCTTCCGCTTTGTCGACTGGAGCTACGGAACGTTGTGTTTTCCGTCACCTTGGCGCGTTCTAAAACGCTATCGCTTCACGTCGAAACGCTGCGACCGTGCGGATTTCATCACATCAGGAAAGTTGTGGATCACGTCCAATCGGCAACCTCCAGTGTGTCGCACTTTCTAACGGGTTGCGCCGTGCTCCGAATGGAGCTCCGTCCCCCCCGAGGCGACGTGTTTCGTGAGTCACACGGACATGGTTCTGGGGGGCTGTGCATCTCCGAAAAGATGGCGAACCGGACGCCCAATCCCGTCCGCGCGAGGGTGAGGCGAGCGAGCGGGGCGCGACAAAAGTTCAAGGTTAGCACGACCACTCGCGACCACGGCACTAAAAGCAGCCAACCCGAAAACCCTAATCAGCCTCTCACCTGTACGGTTTGTTTTTTGGGGGCCAAGCTGTATTTTATTTGCTTCTCGTGCAACAGATCCCTCGCAGAAGGGGTCTGTAGCCGAACTCGTATACTTTGTGAGATCTCATCTTTTGGAGCTACAGATACAAAGATGCCTGGTATTATCGCGTGATCTTGGAGCGGGTTGTTCTTTACCAGGAAAGTTCTCGCACCTTCATTGCCTACAATCGTCCAATATCGCAAATGGCTATTCGAACGGTCAAGACTTCGTATCTGTAGCTCCAAAAACTGAAATCTCACAAAGGGGCCTGGTACTATCGCGAGATCTTGGAGCGGGCCGTTCTTTACCAGGAAAGATCTCGCACCATCGTTGTCTACCATCGTCCAACACCGTCCTCGGGCTCACCACGGCTCGCCGTGGTAACTCTACCGTACGCAAAACATTGTTTCCCTTGCTGTGCGATCGTAATAATTACCCTCGGTGCAGTTTTCGCAGACCTCCCAACAACCCACCCAGCTAGTGGCGGAAAGGCCCAAGCATTACGCAAAACCCTCTATAACTGGTATGTCCGTACGGAGTGCAACTTAACCTCCACGGGACGATAAGCCATCGCACGGTGCCTGCTGCCAGTTGTCGGCTCGGTAACCGAAAACCTGTCCCAAGTACTCGCGGCCTAGCGCCTTCGGGGTCGATTTCCCTCCCCGGAAATGGAATCTGTCCCCTCACGAAAAGTACAGCATCCGGTTTCGGTCAGGTTTCGAGCGGGAAGGTCTATCCGTCTAGCTGCCCCCTTATATCCGGTTTAGAAGGTTTACCACGATTTCGGCCCGCACGCCTCTTCCTTGCTGCATAAGTCGGTTACGAAAAAAAAAACAAACGGTTTCCAACTACGCCTTAACATACCCACAAACGCACCATCTCTTTCACCATCGGGTCATAGAAAATGGGCATCCAATTACGGGAGGTTTGTACCACCAGAAGTCTGGGCCGGGTTTGCCAGACGCACGCTTGACGCAATGACACCATTCTGCTTTAGGCAAGTGGCCGCAGGTTCTTGCGGCATCGGAGACCCCACCGGTGCTGCGAATTCTTCGCGATGACGTTGCGTCATCAGGATCGACATAGCGGGGTGAGGCTGGTCGGACCGATCAGGTCACCTGGGCAGAAGTCGGCATGTCGACTTACACTCTTATCTCGCTTACCGTTGGGTGTCACTCGGGCAGCTACTCACAGCCTATTTGAAGAAAGTGGTAAACCGGAGCTAAAGGACCATTAGGAATATCGGCGTGAACATAATACTAAATTGTTAATTATTGTTCTCAACAAGAAGTTAGGCAAAATTATTTACAAGCACAAGGAAAGATTCATAGCCGATTGTTTATTAATAAATCAAATAGTTTAATACATTTTCACATGCTATTTTGTTCTATATTAACAAACTTACAGGCAATACATGTTCAATATTCTGGTTCAGGAAGAACGGTCAGTCACGTCTGATCGTTAACCAAAGTGCATGAAATAAAAAAAAACAATGTCAATGTTTGCAGAGCCGTTTTCCTACCGATTTGTAAGAAAAAATACACAGAGAAAATAGTTGAAAGCTGTTCAGTAGTACTTACAGTTGTGTACACCCTCTTACAATAAATTCAATTTGCTCCAGAGACACGCTCTTTTAAACGAAAAACTCGTTATACCACCTGTATTCCATTTTCCAAACAAGTCAAGATGCAAACAAACACAATACGGTCAGGCCGTTACTACAGAATAAAAAAAAGATGCAAACAAACGTTCGCTATGCCGCATTTATTTAATGTATTTAGAAAAAAGTTGGTTAAGGGTTAAAGATGGGAAATTTTAACACAAATCAGCAACAGAAGCTAAAACCATAACCCTCAGACTAGTGTTGTGTCCCATTTCGCTGCTTTGTTTTGACTTTTCGTGTTTATTTTGCCCCATATAGTAGGACCGTTTCGCCCCAATGCTATGACATTTGAAAGTAATTTTTATTTCACACTTTTGGAGCATGATAAAAAAAAATTCGACCTAAACAATTTGGACAAAATATCAATAAAACGTGTTTTTTTTATTTTAATTTAAGAAAACAAATCTCTACATCGCCCCTCCTGCCCCAGCTTCCCGTTTGCCTACCGGGCACTCACGCCGCTACCAAGCGTACACTCTTTGACATCAATCTCCCTGCTGCAGATGGTGTTTATTGATTTTCATTTTCCCCCCGTTCCGTGTGTTTGGGCAACACGTCACGAGCAAAATCAATGCGCCCGTTTCGTAAGCTCAATTTTGGCAGCCGCCCGAAAACACAACACCTCAGCGCGAACCGCATCGGAAAAGTGCGTTTTGCGCTCAGCAATTGCACAATTCACCTTCGGCGAATCGGAGAAGGAATGGCGAAAGGGACGGGCGGGTGCTTTCGAAAACATAAAACACACTTTCAAGTGTGACATTTCCTAGCAAATGGCTAATCGATCGATTATTATTATTATTTCTACTGCCGCCAACCAATCCCACCGAGCCCACCGCCGCCAGCCGCCGGTTTCGGGTGCCAATTTCCCGTCGCTGATCGTCGCTTACGTAAATCCACCAACCCTCTCTGCCGGTAGCGCGCCCGTATGTGAGCTGCATTTTATGCAGGCGAGAAAGTATGTGATGGAATCTGCGAGAAACGGGCAATGTGTTTTTTTCCACGTTTATTGGGTGCGATGTCTTTTAGAGGTTTCATCGAGTGAGCGGGAAGTATGGAAGGACAGGGGAATAGAAACGAATTCTTCGCCTCAGGATTTTGATAAGCAAACTTATCACCTGAAAACACGACAATTGAACGGATGTCTTCCATAACGAGGTGTTGCGTAATCTACACATATCCCTACGGCTCAGCTGCAAGGTCTACACCTCAAACGCGTTTGCTAACGCGTGTTTACTACCCTCGCTCGATAATGATCTAGTTTTTTGGCAGCCGGCAGATCGTTTCGGAGAGTGACGGATGACTCCCCTCGGGGAGAATGGCAACACAAAGACAACCTAATGGGTCCTCCTGGTCTGGGAGGAGTCCGTAGGGCAGGGTGAGTGAATTGGGGCACAACAAAAAACGGTTTTTGATGGTCACCGGTGGCTTAAGGTTGCGCGTTGAAAATAAGCCTTGCTGCGCGTTTTTTTTTTGCCGCCCAAAAACAGGTTGCGCACGTGGCCTGGCACGACACCGCTTCAATGCTCGAGGCGCGGCAAATTCAGTACCGTTGACCTTCGCGACGTAATGATGAATGAGATTTCTTTCTTACCTCTGTAGTGTGTGTGCAAGGGAAAGAGAGCCGGGGAGATGTCATGTGATAGCTATTAAATATCTTTACTTCTTTCGCACGACCTGACCGCCAGAACCGACACGGTTGCCTAAGGAGTTGGGGGACTCTATCGCGGTATATCTAAGGGGGACCGCTCACACATGTCCTGCACCGCGGTTGAGCCGTACTGCTCCATTCAACGGTATTATCTTGTGGCTGTGGCGCAACTGCCAGCCCGTCGATCCGGTTTCCCTTTTCCCTTGCTCCGGTGCAAACGTCCTTGGAAGGGTACCCCTGTACGCCATTATTATCACTGCGCAGTCCGCAGTGAGCTGGATCGGAATTCTTCGCCACATTAGTCACACGCGCGCGACCGACTGACGCGGGGTGGCCGGCCTTTCTAATAAATTCCGATTCCCCGAGCCAGCCTGTCAACCGCCGCCGCCCCGGCCACGTTCGGGCAGCCCGCATTCCGCGAAATGCACCGTTTCCAGCCCGAGCTGGTGACTCATTGGGCGGCGACCTCCAGCGTGTAGCCGCCGGGCGCGCACTGGGTCACCTTTCGGGTTTGCAGCGAGCGACATATTTATTACATCGCTCGCTACCGCCAAGTGAAGCCGTCAAGATTTTTACAACCCGCTCTGCGCCCGCACGGCCGCTAGAGGAAGTAGGACCGGCTGAGATCTCGAGCGCTCGCTGTAAACCGCAACAACCCGGGGGTAACCAAAACGCCACTCAAGCTAAAGGTCACACCCTCCCTTCCAAAAGGGGTACCACCCACTCGGCGGATGGATACCTTTTGTTCAGTTGTTTTTTTTTTTTTTTTGGTGTGCACCAACGCCCAACGGTGGGTGGAACTGCATACAAAAGACGTTCGAGAAAATTACCTGCCCGCAACCACCGCAAGGCCACACACACACACACACACCCTACTCTCGGTACGTCAGTGCAAAACATTCCTTTTTCTCTCTTGCTTTCAGTTCTTTCAAATGTTGTAAATCGCAAACAAAATCGATTTTGTTTCGAACGGTTTTTTCCTTTATTTATGTATATCGTTACTGTATTCGTCGTTTTGTCTTTACTGTTACACGTTTCTCGTTAAAGGGCTTTCTGTTTCTCATTAACATGTACATACCGCGGGCGCTCTACCGTTACGTGCGAGACCCGTCTTTCGAGCAGTTTTTCGAACTTGTTTACACATTCGCTTTTTCGGTTTTGTGTAGTTGCAGTTGTTTCGCTATTGCTTGCTATTAACAAAAAAAAAACCAAAACAGGACATCCAACGTGTCACCGTTCCGTCCCGGGTGTGTGTGGGAAGGCACGTGTAGGGTGTACACGCAGCGTGTGAGCGTATAGGCTAAATTCTTTAATGTCCTTATAATGTAGGTAAAAAATAGTCTTACACGTACTTGTCACTTAGCAAAAACACAAAAAAAAAGATTAAAAGAGAAGAGATAGAGAAACGGGAGAAAAGCCCGATGGGTGTGGTGGTGCAGGCGTTAATAAAAAAAGAATCATAGAACACTTAAGTAGTAGCAAATAAACTGAAGTAGAAAGAAGCAGAAGAAAGAAATAGAAAGGTAGAAAGTTGTAAGTTGTAGAATGGAATAAATAATAAGATTACAAATGAATGGAGGTATGCAAAAGGAAAGAACAAAGTACAAAAAATTAAAAGTAAACAACTGCAGACAAAGAGGGTCGATAAATAAAACACAAAATAATGTTAGCAAGTTGTAGTGGGAAAACAAAACAAAAAAAAAAAACAGGTAAGAAATATACCCTTGGAATGGCTTCGCGAATGAACTAAACACACGATGTTACGTTGGGAGGAGAGGATGAAAAATGTAGAAAACACACACACACACACTCAGCCACGGCCACAAACTAGCAGACTGAAGGCTTCGAGTAATCGAGGCTACTAGTAATCAATGTTGTGACCCCGCAGGAACGCATCGATCTGGCCGCCCTGCGGCTGACCCTGCGGCTGGATGAAGTAGTACTGCTGCTGCGGCTGGGGCGCCGGCTGCGGCTGGAAGCGATGCATCGGTGGCGGCCCACCGACCGTCACCTTCTTGGCCGCCTCGAGCCGGTCGGCCCGCAGCTGGCTCTGTTGCAGCTCGAGCTGCTGGGCGAACAGCTGCTGGCTGTTGATGAACTGCAGCTCGTTCTGCTGCTTCTGGTAGAGCTGCTGCGGGATCTGCACGGTCGGTGGCGGCGGGCGTGCCTGGGGCTGCGGCTGCGAGCGGTACAGCGGGGACTGCTGCTGCAGCTGCTCGAGCGTCACGAGCTGGCCGGCTC
The DNA here is from genome assembly GCA_000349105.1 of Anopheles epiroticus. NCBI lineage: Eukaryota > Metazoa > Arthropoda > Insecta > Diptera > Culicidae > Anopheles > Anopheles epiroticus. The sequence continues at coordinate 57,993 of KB671958.1, read as the reverse complement.
CGGGGTGATGCTGCTGCTGCTGGTGCTGGGGCGGTCCGGCCACGAACGGTTGGATACGGTGGTTCAGCTGGAAGTCGCCGTCGCTCTGCGGCAGCTGCTGGTAGAGGGCGGTGTCGTACTGGCCGGAGGCCGGGTCGAAGATGAGCTGCGACTGGTAGATCGGGTTGCCGGCGGCTAGCTGTGGTCCGGGGCGGCCGAACGGCGAGCCGGTCGGCTTGGGCGCACTGCCGCTACCGCTGCTGCTGCTGCTGCTGCTCGGGGCGGCTGGCGTGGACGGGCTCGGGAGCTTGTTGTCGGCCTGGAAGCGCTTGAACTCCGCCTCAAAGTCGATCGAGCCGGACGGGCCGCGGGTACTGGGCGACGCGGGACGGTAGGTGGTTGGCGCGAGCGTGGGCTGCGTGGGCAGCGGCGACACGCGGTACACCGGCTTGGGCGTGATGTTCACCGGCAGCACGGTCTGGGGCGAGGCGGGCGCCGGGCTGTGGAAGAGCGTGGGCGCCGGGCTGGGCGTAGTGCTGACGATCTGCACGCGGGGGCGCTGCGTGCTCGTCACCGCGCCGGAGAACGGGCGGGCGGCCGGTCGGGGCTGCGGCACTGGTCCGCGCTGGCCGATCTGCACCTCCTCCTCACCCTCGCTGGACTGCTCCTGCTGGCGGCGATCCTGATAGTCGTTCTGGAAGACGGTCGTCGTCGGGCGGGCCGGCGCCGGCGTCGACTGATGACGCACCGGGGCGGCCGTGGGTCGAGCGATAGCGACCGGGCGGCGCACCGGATAGTTCTGCGGCACGTTCTCGTTCGACTCGTCCTGGCCACCGTCCGTACGGTCGCTCTCCTCCTCTTCGCTGCCGTCCGGGTTGTTCGGATCGCACGGGTTGCCCGACACGTACGTGAACTCGCGCTTGTTACCGTCCGGATCGATGTAGCCGTACTTGCCGCGCACCACACAGTCCGTGCCGCGCGTCTCCTCCTTGAACGAGCCGTCCGCTGCTTCGTAGCCGAACGTGAACGAGCCGTCATCGTTCACCTTGCTGTAGTTGCGGATCGTCTGAACGGGCGGGGCGCGGGACTCGCTGGCGGGAGCCTTCTGGCGGGCGGCCACCGGGGCCGCCGTCGTGCTCTTGGCCGCCGGCCGGGCATACTGCGTGTCGGCACGGGGCCGAGCAGCGGCCACCGGCGCACCGTACTGGCCGCCGCCGTAGTCCTCGTCGGAGGACGCTACCAGCACTACGTCGCCGAGGCGCTCCTGGGCGCGCGCATAGTACTGCTGGGCCTGCGGGCGGTTGTCCTGCCCGCCGTCCTCGGCACTGTCCACGTACTCGGCACTGGACGGGGCGGCCAGCACGCGCGGCTGCACGCGCAGCCGGCGGCGGCTTTGCTGCTGTGCGTCACCAACGGCCGCCAGCACGGCTATACCGAGCGCCAACGTTAACCACTGGAAGGAGAAAAGGAAGAGGGAGGAGTGAAATTACAGACATTTTTCACTCACAGGCAGCTGGTGAGAAATGGTAAATTATGGTACGTTCTAGGAAGGACGGTAGGCTAAAACATTGCTCCTGGTAGAGTGCGAGCAGGATAATAAGATTTCCTGGGAAATTTGGACACCTTAGATGTTTTTGATGCATTTCTGATAGATTTGGGAAACAAACAAATCAGTCCCCGTTGCAGTTGTGTCCTTGCATGAGCTCGTCCAGTGAAGAACAATGTCGAGTAAAACTCATGGTACAAACAGGGAATCGAACGCGTGCTCCCCGATGCTCAGTGGAGCCGACCTTACCCACAGCCCTATCTGCCCGCACCCGTTGAGCGCTGTCAAGAGAGCCATTTATATAAATTTCCCCCGTGACGGGCGCGATAATAAGTAATGGGTTTAAAAATTATTCTGACGTGCCGCAGCATAATAATAGGGACGCGCCGGTACACCGGAAGGGTGCAATAGAGTGTCTTAAAAATAAATCTTTATTACCTCACCACAAACCAGCGCCGCCCCCAACCATTCCCCTGGCAGCACGGCACACGCCATCCGTGTCGCGGGATGATCGTTTTTATTAGTTCGTTAGCCGTGTGGTTTTTTCTTTTGTTTTGCTGTTGCTACCGGGGTCTCAGTGAAAACAAAGAAAGTGCAGGCACAATGGCCGGCCCGTGGGTGTGGGGGAGAAAACAGGAACGAATGCGAAACGTAATTAAAATTTAACTTCCTACTACTCAAGCGGCGAGCCGCGGTGTGGACACAGAAAGTGAAAATGGAAATTTATCGCCCAACCTTCGCCATCCCTGTGCGGGAAAACGAGGAAGCAGAGGGGGAGGGGGGGGGGCGCAAAAACCAGCTCCATAGCATCATCTTCAGCTGCAGAAGAAAATGCAAATTTTGCTTCGTTCCGCTCGGTTTTTTTCTTCTGTTTGTTCCTTGAGAAAATGGTTGGCTCGTGACAGCAATAATCACCTTCAGCCCGGCCGCATTGCACAAAGGGAAGAGAGCGAGCGAAAGAAAACTAGAAACATGAAAACTTCAACCACTTGCCACGAGACCCCGCCACTCTCCGCGCGTCTGGCTGCACTCCCACCGCTGCCGTGGAAATTGCTTTTCATTAATAAATCAAACACACGTGCTTGGCGAAGGCGCGGGAAAGGTGCGTAGTCGTTGGCGGGCACTTTAGCACAGCGCGGAAAAGCGGGTGATACGTTAAACAAAAGGGTGACTGAAGCGAATTAAACGGCTCCCACAAGCGTTACGGCGACCGGGCTTGAGGATGGTGCCCAAGAGGGGGGGGGAGGTGCTCTAATGGGTGTTGCGACTTAATAGCAAGCCGTTGCCGGTTTTGTGCAGTAGTGGCACAAAAAGCGTCCCGTCATGGTGCTGCTGTCAGCAACTGCTCGCCAGGCTGAAGGTGCAATTATGCAGCCCGAGCGATCGAACTAATGGAGATGAATGCCCCTGGGGTGCGGGGGTAAAGTGCCCGCACACCGCCGGTCGGAACACCTTTGCCTCATCCTGCCCCGTCAGAGTTGGCAGATTAGTGTACACCCTTGGTCCTCTTACATTCCCTTACGCTCTCTCTCTCTCCTCCTCTCAATGTGAGGCTTTTGCTTCCGGATTCCGACAATCCCGAGTGCCTGCTCGTACGTCAACGACTTCGCACTGCCATTGCCCGGTAGAACGATTGTGAATTTTATTGCTGGCACTATCGATTGGATTCCGCCCACCCGCTGGAATACCTTCCTGGCTACGATTATTGCTCTGTCTGCTTGCGTGATTACACTCCGCATCCCGCCACCAGCATGCTGTCCGTGCCTCAGTTGCAATTTTACTGCAGCATCTCGAGCTCCAGAAGGAATCGCACCGTCGCTCGACGACTTCTTGGTGTGGTGAAAGCCGGACGGCACGGATTGTGTTTCCATCCCTTGCGAGCAGCACAAATAACCGAAACATTATTAACAATCCATCTTTACGAGCGTTTCGGCCAAGTGCCGGTGTCTTGACAGCAGCAATTTGGGCAGATTTTTATGATTCCCTTCCCTCCCCTTACGAAACTGTTCCGAACTGCCGAAAAGACGCAATTTAAATTAGCCTAATGCAGCACTGGATAGCACTGGGAAGGAAAGGGTAGTGAGGGGGGGGGGAAGGGGGAGGTAGGTTTGCGTTTTTAATTGAATTTTCCATCCATCCTGTCCCACTAATAGGAGGGGAAGGGATTGGCAATGGTCCGAGCAGCATTTGGTAGCCCATAAAGTGGTTTAGTGTTTCGCAAACAGCGTCACGAAGGCAGGCAACGCTTTCGAGCGCGAGCCGCGTCGGGTGCGGGGTTCGGTATGCGTCGTTGGCGGTGGTCGCCTCCATACCGAAAAGGTTAGCCCCAAAAACTTCTCGATGTGCCCGTTGCACTGCTGCTGCCTTTTGTTTTGTGCCCAAGATTTATCGCTTTTCGATTCGTCGTTTCCCTTTTGGGGGGGGGGGTGGTAGCGTCCATGGGCACCGGCCAAATGCATTCGGAAACCCCCTCCTCCCCTCCCTCCCCCCAATCCTCCAGAACGAAGGCTGTAAATCAAGATGGCGTGTCCGTGGCGGTGGGATGGAAGAGTTTGGGTGCCAGGTTGGCCCGGACAACGAAGAAGTTTCGATAATATGCCCGACAAACGGCTGTTGGTACGGTAATTAAAAGCGGAACCACCTGCCCCCTCACCCCCCATTCTCACCGAAAAGTAAATCTCGGCCGGTCGCCATCGGTTGCGGCCGTAATTTGTGAACCGAAACAATCAATTGTGTGGCCCCGTACGCGCACTCACACACCGTTTGCACCGTTCTAGAGGGGCTGTGTTGGTAGGACGCGTCTGCCTGCTCGTCCACCGTACGATGGTTCGGCCGAGAACACGTGCCCGCATCCTTGACATTTTGCAGCGGACATGCGGGACGGAGCGCGAGCAGGGGTAAGCACGTCCAGGCCGGCCCAGATTGGTAACGCTCTGGCGAGTGCTGTACGAGTGTGTGGATGTCTGAAAATCGATCCGTATGAAGACCTTTTCCCACCCTCCCTGCCGGTAAAACCGTGCATAAAGGTGAGAAATATGGCGTCTCCAAGATGGAGGACACTAACACGCGCACCTAACGGTAAGGTGCGAGCTAACGCAATCCTTCATTTGCTTGCTCCATTAAACTGCAACGGCCTTTGCACGGATGCGAGAAGTACAAACACAGACCAGACCGTCACACACGCTGGTGATGTCGACGGCCACGGTAATTCGTTGGCGTCCATTTACAGATTCACTTTCAACCACCGATATGGACGGCACGTAAACGCAACGAGAGGGTGTCCCGTTACCCAGCCCCAGGGGGCATTGTGCCCGTGCGGGCAGCTGAGTGAGCGGGAGCGCGCGATAACGCGAGAGTAGCGCTCTCTGCTGCTCTTTTGCGATGTACGGCCGCTGCTCGGCTTCCTCGATGCGCGCTTAACGAGCGTCCGGCTCCGATCTTTGCTCACTTCACCGTGTGAAACACTTTCATTTTTTTTTGTTCCTTTTCTCCCTTAACGATCTTCACGGTCAAGTCCAGCGGATGCGATAATGGGGCGCGCGGGAATGCGAAATCGACGCAACACAAGACGTCTTTTCATTTTCCCACACGCCCTCCATCTCCTTTGAGGTTTAGCGGTGCGCGCTCGTGATTCCGGTGCAGCCGGAATGGAAGAATTGTTTGCCCGGTAAGGGGCATGGTTTTTTTTTCGCACACGGTGTATGTGAGTGTTGCAGATCCACGGAATCGGAATGGAATGGGTGGTGGAATTTTGGATACCATTTTGCCTCCCCCGCTGTAGTGAGAAAAATGATGATTTCAGGGTGAACCGTTTGCAGCAACTGCATTTCTCAAAAATAAACAAACAAAAAAACAGAAGAAAAAATCCATTTGGGAACGAATGGCAAAACGGAGCGCTCCACGCAAGGCCACACTTCCCACCCGGCAACCGGCAACCCATTATGTGGGCAAAACTCTGGCCAATGCGCTCTTTGTTTTTATGTTTTTTTTTTTTTGTTTTTCGAACCGTGCAAGGAAGGTGAGAATTTGGCCGCAACGCTCGCGTGCTCCATGTTTGGTCACTAGGGTGGTGGTCGAGGGTTGCCAAATTCTGGCACTTTGCGTCACCGACCGACTGAGAACAATTCAGGCAAGATAAAAGACGCAAGGCCTTTCCGTGGGACGCATTTAAAAAAGTTTGCACGCACTGCGCCACACTACTTGCGCCGCGGCAATCGGACAAACGCAGACAAAGGAGACAAAAGCGTGACGAATCAAGCAAAAATAAGCATCGAAAATTAACTCTGCAAACCCACCGAAACCCTAACGTGTGTGAGTTATGAGTGTGAGCATGGGACTTTAATTTTTTAAGGGTAGTTATTTCGCTCCACACCCCCCCTCCTTATGAAAATAGCAGGACAGGGAGCATCTGTGTTGCGCGAAATGACGAGCCCTGTGCCGTTACGTAACAACTCTCGGCTTCGGCTGCTCCAGCGCTGGACCCCTCTAATTCCGTCTCGCAGGGCCAAGAAGCGATGGTTCTTGTTGTTTTTTTTTGTTCAATCGGGGGAGGACTCGAGCTCGGGATCGTATCGACGCGATCGAGCCTCCTGGGCACGATTCGATCACGCAACGTCTAGCTGGGCCACGCGCTCTCGCTTCCCATTTGCTGGATTTGCTCTCGCGCGCGCTCTCTCTCTCTCTCTCTCTCTCTCTCTCATGTGCACGAGATAAGCTGGAGAAGCGCAAAATATATTCGCCCTCGTCAATCGTTTAGTAGCGACCTTTAATTTTATCGACCGAACCCGATTAGCATCGCACCACGGTAGCTGCTTTACGTCTGCCCAAGCACTCCCTCGCGGCGTTAATTATCGGCGCATTTGTTTGGCGTCGCCACCGGGCGTCGCCGTGCGATCGGGTTGCCAATTTGTACGGATGCCTCTTCTCTTTAGACACCAAAAAAAAACACACCTTCACTTTTCAAAGCCACACACAAACGTTCAGTCCGTGAGTCCATCTTTGATTTAATAACATGTGCGTGGAGCTATGGAAGAGACCGGCTGTTGTTGACCGTCTCCGTCGCGGTTGGTGACTTTTGGGGAACGCGACCGTAGTCATCTTTTCGGATCTTAGATGTCCACGAACCCGCTGGCAACGCGAACGAGAGGTGAGAGACACCTACGAAACTAGCAACAACAGAAAAAAAAGGAAAAACAGAAAGAAAAACGGTACGGTCGGTCGATGATGCCTCGCATATAGATGCTATTATTGCTGTTGCCGCTGCTTCGGTGCCTCTGATCCGTTCTCATCACATCATTACAGCGCCTCTGCCGCTGCCGTCTTGGCTCCAAAAGCCCTCACCGCCCCCTTCCCACCATGGGAGCGCACCTTGCTGCCAGCATGATGGTGTGTTCGATGCTTTATGCTGCGTTTCGCTGTGGGAAGAGATGACTCCCCCCCCTCCGCGGACGAGCTAAGGCACACAGGGACAGGGCCACAAATGTAAAGATATTCTCACGGGTTCGAGCTTTGTGGTTTCATTTCACCCCACAGCCAAACTGCCCGCTTCCCTTCCCGCGCCGGTCGAAGCCCGTGGTGCACTGGCAGTATGTGAGTGGGCTCTATGACCCTTCTTCGTTCACTTTTTCTTCACGATCGTGTCACACGGCAATCGCAATCAGGTCCGACAGCCAATTGGCAATTGGTGGTGTTGTGAGATGGCCCGGGACAATGTCTCACATATCGCCCTCGCCACTTGTGTTATCGCCCTTCGCCAGATGCTGACAAACCCCCCCCCCTCCTCACCCCCATCCCGTCATGAATTCTCACGGGAAAACATCACACCAGCCCGAATTCTTCTGGAGTGCTGCGAAAGGGAGCGCATCTTCGGCAGGCGGCAAAGGTCAGGCGCGTGAAGAAATGTGCGAACCTCGCCGCAGGGTCTTTTGCGTTCGCGTCACCTGCCCCCGCCACCCCCTTACCCATTTGTCCTTGCCTTGGTGTGGAGGTTCTCGATTTTACTGTGGAGGGAGAGAGTGTTCTTCATCGTCTTATTGCCCAGAGTGGTAAAATCGCTTCAGGGGGGGGGAGGGGGAACCGGATCTCCAAACGAGAGCAGATCTCGTTAGCAGCCAGCATCAAACCCGCATGCCCAAGAAGTGAGGTCCAAAATAGACTGTGAAAGCTCTTTCTCTCTATCTCTCTCTCTCTCTCTCTCTCTCTCTCTCTCTCGCTCTCTTCCACTGAACGGCAAAGCGCATCGAAAGTGAAATGCGAAACGGCTTTTCACAAACATGCAACAAAAGTCGGACAAGGCTTTTATAGTAAAAGTAAAATAAACTAAAGCAACCGCTCCTGGCACGGGCGGGCAGGGGGCAGGCTAGCTTGCGTCACGGCACGCAATTGTATGATGCAATTGCCGTCGATTCGAATAAGGCATAAGTTACATAAAGAAGTGCGCGGGGCAATTAACCGCGACGTCGTCATCGATCCACCGAAGTGCCAGTGGTCGATATCACACCCCACCGTGCATGTGCTCCGGTGTATGGGGCCAGCCAGTCCGCCAAACTAGTTTACTTGTTTTGACGCGCAACTCAACGAGAGTAAAGCGGGCTGGAAGTGGTCCAACTTCTGCTCTTGTTATTCTAGGCATCGTTCGCCTGGCAACGCAGCAACATTGCTAGAGGACTCTGCAGGTGCGAGGTGTTAGGGAAAGGTGTTTTGAGGGTAGTATCGAACACCGTACCGCAGTCCAAAACTGTGCCACTTGTATCACCGCTGTTATTGTCGTTATTTTTTTTTATTTCCAACACCTCCTGGGTGGGGGATCATGTGGGGAGATGTAGATATATACAGCCTGCGTGCGAGTGAAAGGGGATCTACTGCGCAGCTCTAGTTTCTGCGGCCTTGGCCATAATCTCCTTGCTCCTTATCACGAGAAAGTAGTTCCAATGTTTTCCAAACAGGGGGTGAGCGGATCTTGATGTCGCTTGGATCTTGGATAACTCAACTCCCAAATACCTCCAACGGAATGGTTACAGGTCAAGATCCTTTAAATCCTTTTCAACGTATGTTAGGATAAGACGTAACTCCCGCTTCTACTTACCGTTCCTTGCAAACGCATTTTGGACGTGTTTGTTTGATAGATGACCAGCTACGGCTTCCCGGGGAGGATCGATTTGATCGTGTGGCGAAAGCGAATCTTTCGGGAGTTCAACGACTCTCGACGTCGCACACCTACGCTGCGATCAAGAGTTTTGCTGTCTTGGCGGAACTCGCCCACAACTGCACACACACACACAGGCACACACCGCCTCGGGTGGGCACAAAGTCACACTCGCTCGCACGGTCACCAAGCACAGACACACTCTCTACTTCTTCACCACCGCGCTTCAAACTGTCCGCTAGTTCTACGCTAGTTGCATGTGTAAACTGGGGTGTTCGTTTCTTTCCCGCGGCCGCTCCACACAGGGCTTAGCCGTCTCAAACTTCGGCTAACAAGCAACACTCGCACACGATCGATTACGGCTGCCGTAATTTGCACTGCGGGAGAGAGAGAGAAAGAGAGAGACAAAAACAGGTTGGTGAGTTAGTTAGATGATGCGGTAAATCGGTAAAGAGCTGCGGAGCAGTTTAAATTCCGGCCCTCCTTTTAGGAGCAGGCTGGAAGCTGTTACCAGCGGTCCCAAAAACAACTCCAATCGTTCCGGTATGGAAATGAACAAACTGTTCGGGCTTTAAAGCAGCAATAAAAGCATCCAGTCCTGTACTCATTCCAAGGGCTGTAGGCTCCCTGCGGATAAGCGAGCAGCACCGCCTGGAACGGTACCACTTTCTAAACCGTAACAGTGGGTGTAGCTATATGCCTGTGGCCGGGAATTTTGTAGTTCCGCCGCTTTGGATCCGCCGGCGATCGTCAATAAAAGTGAAATTTTGGGCTTGATGGGCTGACCGCTCAAAAACTAGAATCATGCGCAGTGAGATATGGCCAGCAACTGGCAGGGCAGGGCTCTAGGATTCAAGGGAACGCTGCACCATTTCAATTCCACGCACGCGTGTGGACACCAAGGTATGCTGTGTGGTTTTGTTCCTCGCGTCTCGATGGAAGGTGTATTTTTTATTGCAGTCTTCCCCCGGTCGTCCCAACGCGAGCGAGAGTACTTTTACTTTCTACTTCCATTCCGTTCCAGTTCGATTTTTGCCGCAACCCGGCCAACCCTCCGCTGGCAGAGGAGAGCTCAGAAGGGTAGCTGCTAGGCCGTTGTTGATGGTGCCGTGTCAACCAGTGAAAATGGGATGGGGAGTTCACTCTCCGCTGGAGTTGGCCGGTTGGCATTTTATCGTGGAAGCGGGACGGAGTAGCAGGCAGTACGGTAACTCAACCCGTTCGGCTAGATACACCAAGACACACATGAGTGAGGACACATTTATGCACACACACAGGCTCGCGAATGTTTGAGCAGGATAGTTGGGATGAAAGGCCTGGGAGATGGAACATGAACACTGCACATTGGGAAATTGGAAGCTTTCGCGTAATCTTAGAGGATGATCTTCTACCACATCTGAGGAACTTTAGACGACGAGGAACGATGGGATCTTGCTTTCCCTCCAACTCCAAAATCTCCGGAAACTCCAAAAGTTGGAGCTCCTGCAGAGCTTCTCATCCTCAACAAACCCTTGGATTGACACATTCGAGTTCACCACACGCAGCACACACTGAGAGCTTCTTCTCGTCCTTCTTCTGTTCACCATTGGCGAACAGCCCGCTAATACACTTTTGAGCTACACTTACACTGCGCACTGGACGGTAAACACCTCCAAAACCTCACCCAGGCTTCTCTGGTGTTGTTGGTTGTTGTTTTCTATCTCGCGTGCCGTCGTTTCTGGGAGGGGGAGGGGGAGGGTCGCGTTGCACCCTGGGTCTGCACCGGGGAACGTGTCTTTGCAAAATGGTATCCAACGCTACCAGCGCCACTGTATTTTATAACATTCACCGAACGTCGAAGCGGTTCGCCGTGAGGGGGTGGGGAATAAAGCCACCGCACCTGGTACCGAAAGCTCGCCCCTGGTCGCACGAGACGAACGCGCGCGAGGTGGAAAGGGGTGGTGAGGGGGAGAGTAGCAACACAACAACCAGCAACCACCCTTCCTACGAGATGGGGCACGAGAGAAGCAGCGAAGAGAAAGACAGAAAGAAAAGAAGCGAATGTGTGGGGTGGCGTGCGCGAAAGAGGGGCAAGATGCAGACGTAGAGAGACCCGCACGAGGCGAAATGTCGTGATCCCAGGGCAATGGAGGAGATTGGACGGTGTGGTGGAGTGGTGGGTAGGAAGGTGTAGGGCTAGGAGCCAGCTCGAACTATACGGTACCCAGCTGTGGCAGCAGCAGCAGCAACAGCAAGTGGCCAGAAACGATCGTGGCAGGGGGGGGAAACCGGGGGGGTTGACAGATGAAAGAAGCGGATTCGCGGCTCGTACTGCGAAACTCAACAAAACACTCACACTGTGGCGTACCTGTCCGTACATTCTGAGGGTTCTGCAAAAAGTTGCCGTCTGCTTCTTCTTCCTGCTTTTCTCTCTCCGAAGGGGGGATGCACTCCTAGGGTCTCACGGTTGGGTCGCACCGTGTCGAGATTCGCCTCTGGGCTGGTAAATTGAATTTCTTCACACCTCACTTGAGGTGATCTTGAAGCTGGACGGTAGCCTCCAGAGGGCGCCTGCAAAACCGTTCCCAGCTCAAGATCTTCTGCTTCTTACGGTAGTTCCAGCTTTGGAGGTGACTTTTCGCCCAACACCCACAAGACGCGATCCTCAGGCAACCGCCAAGTTCAAGACATCGAAAAGCTGCATGCTCTGGTGCTGTGCGAGATGTTTGGGGAACACACGTCCACAAACCTTTGCTAGTAAAGGTAAGCGCTCGGTGGTCCAATGAAATCGAACCCTCCCGAGAGCGGACACTGGATAGAAGGTTCGGCACCGAGATCTCCGTGCTGAAGGAAAAGGATGTCACTACTACTACCACTTCCACTATTACTACTACCAACATCACAAAATTCTCACCATCTCATCTCCGTTCTCCAGTTCAGTTCTTCTGGCTTGCCCGTCCGTTTCCAGCATCAGGTCCAACAGCCGCACGCCGCTTTGTGTTTCGCTTACGATGTTGTGGATATTTTTATCTTGCCTCATTACTAAGCCGATTTCGGCGCCACGACCTCGACAGTGACATTTCAATCCCGCAGACGGATCTCCGAACAAACGCACTATCAGAGGTCGCCACATCCTGCTTTGCGGGAGAGCGTGCGAAGCAATAGCTTCCTTCTGCTGGTTCGATCTGCCGTTGTTTTCGGTTCCCTTGCGCCCGTAGAACCCATACTGCTCGCGTGAACTGCGCCGTGTCCAACTAATTAGTCAAAGTCAAGCGCAAGCACTGCCGAGCGCTTGAAGATCTTCGATTTACTGGGAGCCCCGGGGGAGGAGGGGGGGGGATGGAGATGGGTAACCAGAGAGGGTTAGATCGTAATTATGTCCGGATACGTTCAAACAAAAGCGAAGCTTTTTATGGCGAAGATGCGTTCGGGCTGTGTGTGCGCGCTTTGTTTACGGGCTTATCGTCGGTTTCTTGGAGTACCTACGATTAGTCATTCTGTTGTCTTCTCGGGGTTTTTTTATTGAATTCCAATCAATCGTGATAGACCTGATGGATGGGGATGCCTGCACCAGTGCCAGCAGGCTTTACAACTTATTGTGGTTTTGTGTTTAAAATTAAAATGTAGAAAAAAGGCGGCACTCAGCTAAATTCCACAAGTCACTCGACCCTCGCGCCCCGTCCGACAGCTGCCTGCGTTAATCATCATTAGTAACCCCGTTTGCGCTTTACGCATCGCTGGCCGTTTGATTGGACGCTCGGGTTTTCCTACTCGATGCTAGATGGCACGGGGAGTCATCTAGAACGGGGCAAGATGCCATTCCCATCCACTTTCCGCCGTCGTTACGGGTGCACGCAACCTTGAGGTCCATTCGCCTATACTTCCGCCTGTGCGGGCTGGCGGTGTTTCGTTGCCGCCGCCGTCGCACTTGGAAATTCACTTTCCACACCAGGCAGGGCACGCGCCGCTAAGCGATGAAGTAACGGCTTGTAACACGCGCCCCACAAAACATTTCACTTTCCCCCCTCCCGCTTCTTCACCGGTGCGCAATCGGTAATCGGTTCCGTACGCTTCCGCCGCGACATATACGAGCGTCTTCCCTTTTTTTCTGTTACCTCGCGCTGGTGCGCTTACTTTCGCGGCAAGATGTACGCTTTTCTTTCGCCCGCGAAAGGTCGTTGCCGGTGTAGCTTTTCTTTGTCAAGCGCAGCGCGTCAAGCGGCTCGCTTCCACCAGCTTCGCTAATCTATATTTCCATTTCTCATGTTTTTTTTGGGTGGAAAGAGAGTGGATGGAGGGAGGTGGGGAATGGAGGGCTTTCCCCTGTTTTCTTTTCATTCACAGGCATGTGTTCACGGATTGGGCAAGTTTTAATGTCCGTCGCGCGACGGAACGGAACACGATGAAAGCTTAAAATTTTCGATCCCATCCACAAAAGGAACTGATGACTGTTAAGGTAGGGGCAAGGGGGAGGACGGGGGGGGAGGGTTGTCGTGCCGTTTTTTCGGCAATTGTTTATGAAGCGGTCCGATCGTTAGACACACCGCGTCGCGGTAGGGAAGCGTATCCTCCCGTCTGCGATGCATAACCACACATGCTCTCCGTTTTGCAGCACGGCCACTGCCGGGACGCTGTTTTTCCCCCGGGCCGAACAGACCGCGCGAGAGAGTGAGAGTTTTCCCCTTTCGGTTTTGCTAGCGTTTTGGACGCAGCGAACCCATTATCTGCACAATTTATGAGGCCTGGCCAACTGGCTGGAGCTGCCCTGCCCGGGTGGACATGTCGGTCTGTTTTGGCGTGCCTGGCCGTTGTTTTCGCTTCTGCTGCTCGGGTGTGTCGCTGTAACGCTCGGGCTTGTTAGGCAGGGTGGAGGTGGGTGCCGTGGACAGGATACGGTTGACTGACTGCACTGGTTCCGGTTGCAATTCACCGGGCAAAACTGGTGCGAACCGAGCGCAACTAAACGAACCGTGGCTGGACCGAGACCGGCGGCAACGGGTAGCAGCAGTGAAAAAACAAAAAAAAAACTCGTATGCCTTTCGCTTCCCGCACGAGCCCCCGCCGGTGACGGAAAACGCTTTGGTGAACATCTTCCCAGTTGGAAGGCAATAGGTGAGCCAGTGGAGCATGAAGATAACGGTGCGGTGAAGGTGTTTTCATGCGCTGGAGCCATCTTTAACATCTATTTCGACGGCTTTTCATTTTACGGTGTTTGGGCGCGAGAAGTTTATCAGGCTTTTTAATCTGAGTGTTGCTAATTTATTTGAACTTTCCGAAATCTTCAAATCTGTACATCAAAAACATCAATCTAATTTAAAGTAGTGCTTTCATCTTCGGGAACTCAGGACTGTTCAAATGTCGTCTTTTTTGCTCTTCATCAATTGCATTCAGTTTCTAAAGTCAGCAGCCATTCATTAACCGTAATTTAGGAACGTAATTTAGGAACTATTTTCAAGAACTTCTTTCGTACCTCTGGACCACTTGAGGAAACATTCGTTGACTACCGATCGATTTAACATGCTTGGATGACTGGAATCTCGGCATCATCCATCCCATATACAAGAAGGGAGATGAGTTGGACTGCAACAACTACACGGGTATTACGGTGTTGAATAATGCCTACAAAATATTCTCCCTGATCCTACAGGATCGACTTGCCCCATACGTCGAATCGATAGTTGGACACTATCAATGAGAATTCCGTAGCGGAAAAGCGACCACTGATCAGATCTTCACCATGCGGCAAATCTTGGAGAAGATGGTAGAACAGTAGCTGAACAAGTTCCATCTCTTCATAGATCAACGCGATGACCTCTTTTGGAGTCCCGACCAAACTGATCAGACTTTCAAGAATGACCATGACCAACGTCACATGCCAAGTGTAGGTGGATAGAAAACTCTCAGGATCCTTTGCTACCACCAAGGGTCTGGTGTTAGAGAGGGCCATGGCCAGGTGGAGAATTCGGGAACCATCTTCTACAAGTCAATCCAGATCTTGGTATACGCTGATGACATAGACATCATTGGTCTACGGCTCTCCTATGCGGAAGAAGCCTATCAAAGGATCGAGCAGGTGGTAGAAGACCTCGGGTTGCAGACTAACGAGACAAGGACCAAACTGATGGTGTCACCACCAATGGCCTTACTAACAAATAGCGATTTACGTAGGGATGACGTACGGATAGGGGAACGCACTTTCGAAGTCGTCCCAAATTTCACCTATCTAGGGTCAAAACTCAGCACCGACAACAGCATAGAAGTTGAGCTGCGCGCACGGATGCTGGTGGCCAGCCGGTCATTCTATAACCTAAGGAAGTATTTAACCTCATAAAACCTGTCGCGACGGACGAAGCTGTTATTATAAGCACCTATTTAGTTCCAGTACTAACGGAATTTGTTCAAATCTGACAAAACCATCTTAGTCGCGTTCGAGAGGAAGATGCTCTGGAGGATTGTTGGCCCGATACCTGAGGCCCCATACCGGAGTCCATACAACAACGAGCTGTAAGCTCGCCCGGCTCCGGTAGGCTGGCCATGTTATACGCATGGACCCGAACGACCCAGCCTCTAAAGACCTCTTATTCCATCCACATGGACGGAGAAGGCGTGGTAAGCCCAAGCTCAGGTGAGTAGATAGCTTAGAGGCGTCAGTCTTCAGACCGTAAGCGGTATCGGAGTTTGTTGCAGCAGGACAAGACCGCACAGCCATTGAAGCGTCTGATAAGT
>KB671958.1:30797-42609 GCA_000349105.1 Anopheles epiroticus | reverse complement strand
GCTTTCATCTTCGGGAACTCAGGACTGTTCAAATGTCGTCTTTTTTTTGCTCTTCATCAATTGCATTCAGTTTCTAAAGTCAGCAGCCATTCATTTACCGTAATTTAGGAACTTTGTAACATCACTAATTGTATTAAAGACTATTTTCAAGAACTTCTTTTGTACTGACCATATCTTCACCATGCCATGCAATCTTGGAAAAGATGGTAGAACAGCAGCTGCACACGTTCCATCCCTTCATAGATTTCAACATACGACAGCATAGCCAAGGTCGCAATGAGCTCTTTTGGAATCCCAGCCAAACTAATCAGGCTATCAAGAATGACCGTGACCAACGTCACATGGCAAGTGAAGAAGGACGGAAAACTCTCAGGATCCTTTGCTACCACCAAGGGTCTGCGACAGGGCCTTGCCTGTCTCTTCTTCAACCTGGTGCTAGGGAGGGCCATCCGTGACTCGGAGGTGGAGACTTCGGGAACCATCTTCTACAAGTCAATCCAGATTCTATCTTAATATCTTGATATATAGTTATATAGTTACATATATATAGTTCCAGTACTTACGTATGCCTCTGAGGCATGGACTCTGTCCAAAACTGACGAAACCCTCTTAGCCGCTTTCGAGAGGAAGATGCTCAGAAGGATTGTTGGCCCCATACATGAGGAGGGACAATGGAGGGGCCGATACAGCGACGAGCTGTACGAGCTGTACAACGATCTCTCCGTTGTGCAGCGGATTAAGCTCGCTCGGCTCCGGTGGCTGGTCATGTTATACGCATGGACCCGGACGACCCAGCCCGTAAAGTCCTCTTAGGCCATCAACATGGACGGAGGAGGCATGGTAGGCCCAAGCTCAGGTGGGAAGATAGCTTAGAGGCGTCAGTCTTCAGACCGTAAGCGGTATCGGAGTTTGTTGCAGCAGGACAAGACCGCACAGCCATTGAAGCGTCTGATAAGTAAGTAAGTAAGTAAGTAAGTAAATAAGTAAGTAAGTAAGTAAGTAAGTAAGTAAGTAAGTAAGTAAGTAAGTAAGTAAGTAAGTATAGAGTGTCTTACAGGCATCAAACTGTTCTAGGTTTCTTCAGAAAAGTATCTCTGAAACTTCTATTTCTCCAATAAATATTATCATATTACGTATTTGTGGTCAATTTCAACAATATCCTGAAGACATCGGAATCATTAAAATAAGAGTAATCAAAAATCATAAAACTCGAGAAATGTATACAATTGTTTTCGATACTTGTCTTTTACATGTATGCTCTCTCTACACTTATGACTAAAGGATGGTCTTATTAAACCGATATTTTAAACATTGCAGGTCCTCATCAATCAAAATCCTGCTCCTTTATACCGGTAGAAATGTCATCACACATTATTTTTCCAAGGACTTTCTTTCCAAGCTTTCTTTCTGCATTCTTCTGTTGAGCGTGTTTTTAATGATCAGCGAGATCTTTACAATTTGAACACATTTTACTAAACAGGCAAGGACCAGCACGCAGAGTGTACCTCCCAGTGCCGCAGATAAATAAAACATCTTATGTAAAGTACAGGCATAACGCTAACATTGCCATCCTCCTGCATGTGGCTCCAGCCGCGGCCAGTGCTGCAAGCATCATCATCATCATCATCATACCACAACGATTACGCACGCTCCGGTTCGGACAAACCGGAGTGGTGCACGAACGAGCTCACCAACCCCAACCCGGCCTCGATCGACGGCGACTAATCGCAATGAATTTGGTTGACGTACGCATTCCACATTAGCCCCGTCGCCCGTGATCAGATCGTTCAGGTACACGCGCCGGTATGCGCGCGGAGTCTGCCAGAAGCGGTTGCGCAAAGCGCGCTTGCGGTGGAAACAAATACCCACGGTCGGCAGATGGGGGCGGGTGTCTGCTTTCGGTGCCACGGTTGCGGTGTGGCCCGTGTGACCGATTTGACACCTGTCAGTCGGTGCCGAACCAGAACATGGTTCCGAAAATAATCGAAAAATCACGCAAGACACGTGGTAAAAACACGGGACTTTGGGCACGGATGGGAAAGAGAGCACCTCCCCCAAACTCCCGCTCCCCTGTTTTCGGTAACCGTGTGTGCCCGATAGGCGCACGATTTCGACACATCGGGCGCGCTCCGGCCTGTACGAAGGCTTTGCATTCGCGGGTCACCGTAGAGAGGCTGGGAATCGGTTACAGGTGGTCACACTTTAGGTCAGTCGGCTCGTACTCCGAACTCGTTTACGCGTTTGATAAAGGTTTTTGAACTAATTTCCGAAGAGTGGAATGAACATGAAACTGAAATAAAAATGTTCCTCTCCCTCTCGCTCACCTTCTGATCTGATGACCCAATCCAATTGTGATTTGTGATGGGATGTGTCCAAAAAGAAACGAATCCCTTCAAGACAAACAGCAACGACGTAGTGTCGTATTTGGCTTTGCCCTTGGCTGCACCGCACAGTGGTCCAGTTAATAGAAATCGGAGGACATTGTCTTTCAAATATTAAATAAAAAAGGAACATCAGTATTTTCGTAGCTGGATGGTTCTGCAAAACCTCTGGTGAATAGATTGCTTGTCCCTAACGCTTCTGTATGAATGGCAATATCTGCATCGAAGAATTCCTGAACAAGCAAACTTCTTCGAGAATTTGTCTGCAAACACGATTTTCCCGGCCAAGAAGCTGATTATCCTCTCCGCTGTAGGATGCTGGGCTTGATAGATATCAAGTCTCTCCACTTGCATGTGCAGTCCAGCTTTGTCACCAGTCGCCTTTTCTCGGAACTTGATGCTCCTATGCTCTTCCTCGGAGCATCCGATATTTTCCCCTTTCCGTCGTTCTGTTTTTATCCAAAACGATCCATTTTTAAGAGATTGCGTAACATTTAACCGTGCATCTGAGCTGTTTGACTGTCACTATCCTGTTTCACATTTCCGTATGCGTTTATTGCTTCTTCCTTAGATATTGATACGATTATCGTTGAACCCCTTAGTTAGACAAAAAATAAAAATAATAATAATAACAATAATAATAAAATCGAGTGTAACATTTGTCTCATCATCCATCAAACGATGATGTTTCATCCAAGCAGTATCGTACAAGATTTTTTTGGTCACCAAATTCTGTTTCTTGTGACTGTTTGGGTGATTACTGATTTAAAACGACATCTACTCCTTCTCTGGCTTTAACACTCCTCAATATCTTGCTCGGTAGTTGAGAGAGCCCGTTGGTTTCATTCCTGACTTTTGGTTTCTATACATTTGTTAATCACTCAAATTTTCTTCATTCTAGTTTCATTTGACTTGGACCTGTTATGCTTTATAGTATTGTTTATAAGGAAAAAATGTCGTTTTCCTTTACCAGATGCCTGTGAGTGATGCGTGAAAGTTGTTCCAATTTACTTTTGAGTCACTCTTTAATGTCATTTCTACTTCCACATTCTTCCTGAGATTTATTTTCAGTTCCAGTCATGTCTGGATGTAGAACCAATCCGTGTTTAGGACAACTTGACTTATAATTTCCTTAATTTTGTTCCCGCAAAGTCCGGCCCTTGTACCATCGTGCACCGGTTGCCCATCGTGTGTGTTGCTGCTTCATTCGGATGGTTTATTTGATTTGCCTTACGGGCGGGTTTCATTGCCATCTTTAGCAAAACCCATCCATCGTGGCAAGCGGGGGTACCCTGGCACATCCAATTTGCTTACCCCGCTGCTTACACCATTTCGTCTCATACACTCCCCATCCCTCTCTCCCTCTCTCACACGGTGTCCCGTGCGACAGTAATATTGCGATCGAAGCGCACGCACGCACGGCGTAGCATTGATAGCAACGACCGACATCCGTGCGCAGCGTCAGCAAGCAGGCGTCGAGCACTTTCGATTTGGGGTGTGCGATGCGATACCCGGCACCGAGAGGACGCACTTATAACGCGCCGCCCGAATGTAGAGCACGTGCAGGAGGCCGTGCCAACGCCGCGCACCGTACGCAATCGGACTGTTAACATTGCGCAAACGTGGCCTCCACGCTGGCAGGCACGTTTTGTCGCCGCCGCCGCCGCCTGTCGCCTACTGCATGCAGTGTGGTTTGTAAAACTTTCTCCACCACACCCGCACCGGGCGGGTGGAGTGTCCCTTTTGCTTCGTCCCTTCAAACAACTCTTGCTGCATCCCTGCTTGCTGGTGGGAGCTGGAAAACGGTACAGGCCGACACTGGAATTGATTCTGATTCCGTTATTGACTCCGGAATCTGAATTGATTTCGGAAAAAAAGATCTTTAGTTCATCAAACATTAAATGAAACATTAAATTAAACATTATTAAAGATGACAGCCGTTGCCATCAAATGTTGTCCCTAAGTCTAAGATCTCTAATTCATGTATGTTGGTCTGTGAAGCATCTATTTTTGACACTAAATAAAACCAAAACCAATTCACTTAATTTATAAAACATTTATAATTTGCATGGTGTAATAGGGCAGTTAAAAATATTCATTAGTTAATATTACAGGGTTCGCCATTGAACTTTTTGTTTTAAACCACCGGTGATTTCGTGTCTTGGCACACTGGTGTCATGACAAATCTGACAGATTATTAGTATTGTTATTCTGCCGAACGAAAATGGCAGTATATGTGGGTGTATGTTTTGCTAAGTGGCCAAAAAGACATCACATCTAAAGACATCATTGAACCAGTTTTCTTTGAAAATGAAGAAGATGAGACGGTAACTGTCAATGGTGGGACCGCTATAGGGTCATGTTAAGTGAATATTTATTCTTAACATTTGAACATGAGAAGATGAGGATCTTGGAGACTTTAGTTCTTGGATTTTTTGTCCACTGTTTTTGAAGACCGAATCATAAGTCGAAATTAAGATGTCGTTCGGTAACCATGGAGCTACGATTTGACATCTTTGGATTATTAGTTGTGGAGATCCGTTGAAGGCCTTTGTTACGTCAACAAACCACCAGCCATAGAAGCTTTGAAGAACATCATTCACCATACCATAGCCGAGATAAAGCTACACGCAGATCAAAATGTAATAAAAAAATGGACCGATTGGACCGTATTGGGTACTTCTTGGCTAGCCCTGGCAGCCAAAAGACTGAAAATCATTTTTCATCCTTAAGCAGAAGAATTGAGCTTTCTAATAACAAAAATAAATAAAAATAAAAAACAAATATCTTCGTTAATTTTATTGTTTGGTATTTGCAAAAAAAATATATTTTTAATTTTTTATTTTATATCTTTTACCAAAACGTAAATTGTATTGCCATGTGGCAACATTTTATGATTTTTGAGGCGCAAATTCGGTGCGCTTGAGTCATGCGCACTGTAAAAAAGATGGGGCCAAAATTTGACGGCAACGGCTGTATTAAAATTCTTCCCTCCGAAATCAATCTTGATTCTGGTTTCAATTCTGGAACCGGTTCCGGATCCGATTCCGAATCCGATTCCGAACAATCTGCTTCTGTACCGATTCCAGAAAATTTCGTAACGAGCCGGAATCGATTCCCGCTCATCCCTACTTTCCTTCCAGTGGCAGCAACTGTTAGCCAAACAGTATTTGCTAGCCAATGCACTTGCACCGTGGTGGTGCATCACCCGAAAGAGTGGCCCTAGTTTGTTGCGCGTCACCGATTTAGATCGTGCATCGGTCAGGTGGCCCCGATTGGGCCACCGCAGAAAGCTTCTTCGCGGCGCCGAAAAAGGGGGTTCAAAGATACCAGTTAAAAACGCAGCAAATGGTGCGCCAAAAGAAAGGGAAAGAATTCGAAGGAAAAATGAGGCCTCCGGCGCGTGCTGGATTGGTACGGTTTGGTGATTACATGCGCGCCATGATGCAATGCTGCAATGTCTTTCTCCACCTCAATCGACAATAAAAGCAGTGGGGGGGAGGGGGGAAACAAACAAACATACGGTGGAACACATACGCAAGGGGGAAGCGCATTGGAATGCGATTGATTACGGACGGAGCAGCAAATTGTAGAGAAATTAGTGTTGGTTTGCTTTCTTCTCTGTTAATGTTTTTTTTTTTTTTGGTTTTTATGTTTTGCATGACTTTCTTGGCTGTTGTATAAACAATCCTTATTTTCCTGACCCAGTCTGATAAGTGTAGCACACAAACGGCGCGAAAGGAAAACCACCCCAAGGTACATTTCCGTACAATTCCGCACGAAACGCACTTATCGCGCACCGTGAAAAACTAGTTCATCGATAATGAGTGAACGAAGCAAAACACCTTCCTACCCCTCTTTGCTGCAACCCGAAACCAATGAAAAGTCAAACAAAAACCGAACCAAACGCTGGGGACGCGCGTTTGAGGAAATAAAAATGTTTGCTTTCGTTTCGCTCCGAGCTGCGATGTCCTTTGGGGTGGGCACGGTTATTTGTTAGCCGTGGTACGAAGGGCCCACCGGTGCAATCTTCGAGATGATGCCATCGGCCACAACCGATAAGTTGGCAGCGCGTTCGGATGATGTAAAACCGGGGCAAGAAACGATAACGACAGCCAGCGGCGGCCAATTAGTTCCAGCTGGCAGAAGGTGTCGTTCGCTGGCAAACTAAGTTGTACACACCTATTCCACGGCTTAAACGCTTCACCCTCTGTTTGTACGCTGTTTGTTTTGAGTTTGGCTTTTCCTTTCCAGCCCGGTTTCGGTGTGATGGTTGCGAAAGCGAGATCGTTACGCTTATTTGCCGCGCAAACGGCGACTCGTTTAATACGCGCTTGAGCCGTTCGTTAACGAGTTTTGCTGTGTGCGCCTAAACAGTATGCAACCGGTATGCGTCGGGCACTGAGCAACGCTGTGGCCAGGTGAAGATGGTTTAAAGCGGCCCGCAAAGCTATTTAGCCTTGAAAGGTAGGCATATGACTTATCATCTAGTAAAAAGGCGGTTAGTTCGAGGAGTGATCGATCTTGCTTCTTCAAGTGAGAATAAATGATTTGTTTTTAAATCCGTGAGTCTAAAAGATCTAAAAACGCACAACGGATAAAAACAATGAATAGGAGGTACTTTACTTTGCTCATTGAAACTTAATTTGAATTATAAAAATGGATTTTTTTTGTAATATTTATTTTATATTCCTCTTTATTTTTTAAATTTTAAACATAAAATGGTGAGGAAAAGTTGTTCAACACTGCAAAGCAATATTTAAAGGAAATAATCTTTACGCTTAGAAAGGATTCGCCAATTTACCTTCATTTTAATGAATTTCCACCCTTGTTTGTGCTTTTGCTTTTTTTACTTTTTTTATGCAATGAAGCTATCCACTAAAAAAATAAAGTGTTTACGGAATATTTTTGCTTCATATGTGTAGGGATTTTATATTTTCATCATTTACTCTACTGTGATCTTCATACTGATTTCTATGCTTCTTCCGCTCTTCTTCAAAACAATTAAGTCCTAATTTATTTTTCCTACTCATCTCAATCCCTACAATATGCACATCGAAGAGTTTAGAAAAGAGTTCACCACACCAAGAGGAACTCCTAAGAAGAGGAAGAAATGCGGGAACGCGTAAGAACATCAGAGGCGTACGGACCCAATAGAAAGTTTAACCGAAAGATAGCAGGGTACCTAAATAACTTCAGACCTACGGTGTCCTGCTGTCGAAATAGAGATGAAGATCAGTAACCAGCCAGGTCCTCTCGCGTTGGACTCACAGACCAGTTCAACGAATAGCTAGAGAGTTCCACTATCCCCTGATGATATCCTGCTAGTTCCGCTTAGTATCAAAGAAACTCAAAAAACTATCCGTCGGTTGAAGAATAAAAAAGCACTCGGAACCGATGGAATCACAGTTGAACTGGTAAAAAACTGGGGTGCAATATTAGAAAATGAAATTCATCAAATTGTGACAGAGGCATGGAATGGCGAATCGATGCCTTGTGACTGGAATATCGGCATCATCCATCCCATATACAAGAAGGGAGTTAATTTGGAATACAACAACTACAGGGGTATTAAGGTGTTGAATACTACCTACAAAATATTCTACCTGATCTTACAGGATCGACTTGCCCCATACGTCGAATCGATAGTTGTACACTATCAAAGAGGATTCCGTAGCGGAAAAGCGACCACTGATCAGATCTTCACCATGCGGCAAATCTTGGAGAAGATGGCAGAACAGCAGCTGAACACGTTCCATCTCTTCATAGATCAACGCGATGACCTCTTTTGGAGTCCCGACCAAACTGATCAGACTATCAAGAATGACCATGACCAACGTCACATGCCAAGTGTAGGTGGATAGAAAACTCTCAGGATCCTTTGCTACCACCAAGGGTCTGGTGTTAGAGAGGGCCATGACCAGGTGGAGAATTCGGGAACCAGCTTCTACAAATGAACCCAGATTTTGGCATGCGCTGATGACATCAGATATCATTGGTCTACGGCTCTCCTATGTGGAAGAAGCCTATCAAAGGATCGAGCAGGTGGCAGAGGACCTCGGGTTGCAGACTAACGAGACAAGGACCAAACTGATGGTGTCACCACCAACGGCCTTACTAACAAATACCGATTTACGTAGGGATGACGTACGGATAGGGGAATGCACTTTCGAATTCGTCCCAAATTTCACCTATCTAGGGTCAAAACTCAGCACCGACAACAGCATAGAAGTTGAGCTGCGCGCACGGATGCTGGTGGCCAGCCGGTCATTCTATAACCTAAGGAAGCATTTAACCTCACAAAACCTGTCGCGACGGACTACTAAGTACTAAGTTCCAGTACTAACGGAATTTATCCAAATCTGGCGAAACCCTCTTAGCCGCGTTCGAGAGGAAGATGCTCAGGAGGATTGTTGGCCCCATACGTGAAGAGGGACAATGGAGGAGCCGATACAACGACGATCTGTACGAGCTGTACAACGGCCTCTACGTTGTGCAGCGGATTAAGCTCGCCCGGCTCCGGTGGGCTGGCCATGTTATACGCATGGACCCGGACGAACCAGCCTGTAAAGTCCCCTTAGGCCGTCCACAAGGACAGAGGAGGCGTGGTAGGCCCAAGCTGAGGTGGGAAGATGGCGTTGAGGCGTCCGCCATTAAGGCCGGGATAACGGTTTGGCAGGCGACGGCGCGAGACCGTGAACGGTTTCGAAGTTTGTTGCAGCAGACCAAGACCGATAAGAAGGTAAGTAAGTAAGCCTATTGGCATGGTCAGAAAGAACTAGTTTCTGTATCCCTTCTCCCAGTATATCATGCTCTTAGACTGAAAATAGATTTCAATTCTGAGCAAGCAATTCCATCTTCGATATCGTTTTTGGTGTCAACACCGGAATCTATTCCAAGGCTAATTCTCGAATAGATTTAGGACCTGATCGATAGGCAAAAGGCAATAGGAAATAGACCAATATGCATACTGGGAAATCTTGGCGGTTGGAAAACGAGAAAGAATAGCTTTATCAATTGTGCCACTATATTTTCCTGATAGAAACTTTTCCCGCTAGTCTCCGGAACCGGCTCCGAAATTTGCTTCGAAATTAGTACCGGAATCGGATCCGAAATCGGCTCAGGATTTGACTCCGGAATCAGAACTGCATATTCGATTCCAAGTTTTCACCATTAGCTACAACGGCCATGGCAGTGTCGCTAATGAAACATCATGATTTAATTTGTAATTTCAATAATTAAGTTTATTTTATTCAGGAACATCGATCTCTATAGTTCTATTTTTAATTGTGTTTAAAAATGAAAAAAAGTAAAACACTATCGAACAAAGTTTTAGTTGCGCACCCCTGACGTACCACAGTTCTAGCCGGGCACGCTCCAATCGATACCGTGAGAGAAATCAACCGCGCGCACTAAACCCTTTGACAGCTGCTCACGCCCCCGGGGTGAAGCGAAACAGCGGCATCGTTGCTGGTAAAAACATTCTCGCGTGCAGGAGCGCCTAAGCGAGACAAAAGAGCCAGCAAGCGCCGCAAGCGAGCAAGAGAAAGAAACAAGCAAAATATTGAAATACCTTCGCGTTGGCCAGTGGTCGGCAGCCCGGTTGCAAGCCCGCAGTCTCACTCCTCCGTAGTGTTTTGGTGTGTAGCACCTAGCAGTGATTTTTTTTACGACCACAAACTAATCTTTACAGTGAAAAGTGTCAGAGCAAGTGGGAGTACCGACATATAGTTTGCTGGAACACCCGATTGGGAGCTGGAGCACCTGATTGGGCACCCCTGGCAATCGCTCGTTCTAATCTCGCACGCGGAAATAGAAGAAGAGGAAGCGGGAAAAGATGATGTTTCCTCCTCTACACGGTTGTGTTGTCGTTACGGTGTCAGGCAAGTGGTGCTTAAATTGCGTCTAGTTAACTTCTACGCCGTTTCGTGGCAGCATTCGGTGCCTATCGTGTTGTGGTAAGTGAGGGCGAAAAGTCTGTTAAGGTGCAACTGCCCGCAACCGCACAGCATGTTTGTGCTCGCGTTTGTGGGTGTGTGGGGGCGTTGAGTGTGCTCGATAAGAAGAAACGTCTGTGCAGATCGCGAGGAGGCAGATCCCCGCGAACCGATTTGCACTCCCACGAACGCGCGAGATGTCGAGATCAATCTTGTGCCTTGTGGATCATTCAATTTCAATTTCAATACACGCACACACGTTAGCTCCCATCATCGTGTGTTGGTAGGTGTATTGTGTGAATCTGCTGTGAGGTAATTAATATCGGTTGGTGCAACCTCACCGCAGAAACCGTTTCGCGGACAGTTCGATCTTCTCAATCTGCCGTCCGTCCTGCTGTCCGCCCCACAGACCACGGAGTGTAACACGGACGCACGCACACACGGCGAGCGTGGCGCGACCTTGGAGGGCCGCTTCTTTACGTCATCGAGAGTCAAACTACACAGTTACTGCAAGCAAACAAACGCGACAATCAAAATTAAGAGCAACACACCACTGCCCGCAATCCCAAACACCAGCCAACCCTTGGTGGAGCGCACACGTTTTCCCATCGCTACACTTTTCCCCCATCCCGTTCTCGCTCTCACTCTCTCTCTCTCTCTCTCTCTCTCTCTCTCTCTCTCTCTCTTGCTTCCTCCATTTCCTGCAAGCTGCTTTGCCCTTGCTAGTGCACAGCGGCACGGTGGCCATTTGATGGGATGAAAACTGCAAAATAAATATTCTTTTTCGAACAAAGTTTCAATTTCACCATACACTCAAGGATAAAACTAGGACAGGACAGTAGAATTAAATCGCGAAAGTGTAAAATCACTTGTATAAATAATA
This sequence comes from Anopheles epiroticus, assembly GCA_000349105.1. Classification (NCBI taxonomy): domain Eukaryota; kingdom Metazoa; phylum Arthropoda; class Insecta; order Diptera; family Culicidae; genus Anopheles; species Anopheles epiroticus. The sequence continues at coordinate 31,408 of KB671958.1, read as the reverse complement.
GTTTTTTTTTGCACGTGAGACATAACATTCATGTAGCGTAAAGAACGAATGATTTTTTACATCTTTATTATGGTCCTTTGGAAATTTAATTTTTAAAATAATTACTCTTTGCCAAAACATTACGCGACAAAGAAAGCTGTGAAATACGGTTGAGCGTCGTTTATGTTTTATCCAGTTGTTCGTTTATCCGTGCTGTGCAGTTATGACATTTTGCAAAGGAAAACCATTGTTGAATGGAAGGAAAGTTTAAAATTACCCGTGTGAAACCGTTTAGTCGTAATTTAGTAAATTATTGTATTGTCGGAAGTGTGCAATCATATAGTGAAATTGTGCAAATATTGCGAATATTCTGTGGAATTTTGACAGCTGCTGGTGGAACCGATGTAAATAATCCTGAATTGAATTGCAACTCTGTGACTGTAATCTTCTGTTAGGAATAGTTTCCAGCAGGATTATAGCTCGGGAAAAGTTAAACTTACTTCTTTCCTGAGTTAAGATTCTAAGGGAAAATCCGCGCAGTGTGGTTTTCAACGGCTTTGATGGCACTGTTTGATGGCACAATTCTATTATATGATTGCAAACTTCCACTGTTTGATATGCCACTCCCCCCC
>KB671958.1:0-19462 GCA_000349105.1 Anopheles epiroticus | reverse complement strand
CCCCCCCCCCCTTCTCCCTTTGCTTTTTGTGTTCAATCTCAAGAGTTTGTTCCTTCGTTCTATCGCACAATAAAATAGCGAATACACATGCCAGGGTTATTTTTGTTTATACCACACAGTGCGTGCGTACGCCTGTTGCGGGGTTCTCCCGCATCTGTAAAGGCTGGCCGCGCAAAGTGTCCGGTCCCGTGTGCGGCCGTTACAGCACAACCCACACAGCCACACAAATCTTCAAGAACATGCGCGTGTGCACTTGTGCCACGCCAAGACGATTTTCCGCCTCCGTTAACGCTTTCTCTAAAACGTTCCGTTTTCCTCGTTTTTTTTCCACAGGATGGGATTCGACGAAGCCGTACGGTACGGTACGGTGCTCTCCCGCCCGCACTAGCCAGCTCTAGTAGTAGTGGTGGTAGTGGCAGCAGTAGTAGCAACAGCAGCACGGTACGCGCACGGTCGCGCCAAACGCATCGCTCGGACGACGCAAACGCAGCCAGAAGCTTGGTGGAACAGCAGGGACGTCGCAGTGCGTGCGCGTGCTTCGGACCTCACAGCCTCGACGGACACGGCACGCCAGCTCCTATCAATTCAAAGTGCGTCAACTATCAAACGGACTCCCCGGGGGGAGCCTGGCAGCACCAGGGAAATCTTAACGCGCGGCCATCGCTGCACGATGGCGTCGAGCGGCATTGGCGGCACCGTCGTCGAGACTGGTCGTGGCTGCTGCAACTCCATCTAGTGTCTTTTTAGTGTGCATAAGTGTTTGTGTGTGTGTGTATGTCTAAGGCACATTGCCTAGGTAGCTCTCTACTTCTCTCTATCTAAACTACAAGCGCTTTCACCCATCACCACCCCGCAGCAGCAGCAGCAGCTGGCGGGGGCTGGTGGGGGACACACATCCGACCGAATCGAAACACTACATCCTTCTCATCACAGCTTCCCGTGCTCGGTCCGGAAGCGGAGGATCATTTTTTTGCAAGCGAAAACGGCGACGAACAGCTCTCAGCACGTGGCGGAAGCAGCAGACGACATGGAGGAGACAGGTGAGAGGCCAGTTTTTGTTTTTTGTTTTTTAGTTTATTTGTTTCAGTGCGAATGCTTCCGGAAGAATTGATTGGATCGCTGGCCGTCGGGGAAATGAATGTACAAAAAGCGCAAAACTAATATCCCCCGGTAGTAAAAACCCAAATAAATTATTTAGAAAAAGATACGCAATGTTGATAAATCCCAAATATCAAACATTTTGGTCAAAGTGTTTAACCTTTTTTATTTTGAAAGCTTTGAGTCATAGACGATGGTTCTTACAAAAAGTTACTTAAAATTCAAATTTTGAAACAACGAAAAGTGTTCTCACTCTCTCTCTCTCTCTCTCTCTTACGTCGAAAAGAAGCTTATTTCTTTATTGGCATTTATACCTGATGCTTAGTGAAGAGAAGAGGCATGAGACAAGTTGTCATTTGGCGATAAACCGTCATAAGTTGTGTGGAAATTCTCTCGTTAGTAGTGATGTTAAAAATGGATCTGTTTGCATATTGCTTCAAGTTCGGTTATACAATAAACTAATTCGAACGTTCCAATGACAGGAGTCGTTCTACGCCTAGAATCTCTACGGCATAAAATCATATCAATAGTTTGCAACCCTCTAAGCAAATAATAGTAGGAATAGTAATTGTGTCAAAATCACACCAACCAAATGTCTATAAAGTATCCGGACTTGCTGTATATTTTAAAATTCCTTGTAGAGTGTGTTCCTGCTTCCTAAAAGTGACGCTTCTGGAGGCAGAGTTAATACACTCATTAAGTAGAAAGAATAACTAAGTCACCAATTTATGACGCTTAGATACAACAAATTATGGACACTATAGAAAATTGGTAACTTCGAGTCAAACATTGGCGGAGGACGATTGTAAGCTAGTGCAACGTTCAGTCCCTTCGGCTCAACTCCAAGTCTCCAATATGCGCCCTGGAGTGCAATGACCAGGCGCCACCGTGCGGTCAAGTTCGTCAATTTGCGAACGAACTCATTATAACTATCCTAACCCTCACCGGACCGATATTACTGCTCGTTGCGCGGCCGGGCTGAAGGTCGGTGTCGGTAATTAGATCAAATTAAGTGCCGCATTTAGTGGCCGCACTGACCACCACCACCATGCCGCCGACCACTCGCAAGAACACATCGACATTAGTCGCCAGTACGAAACGCCGCTCGCCCGACTTATCAAATGCTAATTACTTTCCTTGTTGCGGTGTTTCCGAAACGCCACAAAACAGCCCAGTTGCGCGAGCCCTCGTGATAAGATGCCCCCGGACACTTCCTCTGATTATTACGGCACACTCACACACACACACTCACAAACTCCCGCGCGTGGAGGTGACAAAGATAGGACGCGCACCTGCAGTGGAACGTTCGCACGAAGACCCACTCACAGTTCCTGCGTGAGCTTCGTGAAGTGTGCGTGGCGTGCTGTCAGAATGTCTAAAGCTGCATCGGACGCTGCAATTACGGAACCCCTTCCCACGAGCGACTATCTTTCGGTCTAACCGCCAACAAGGTTCCCGTCCAGTCCGCCGCCGTGGTCACACTTCTGCCCGCCCGCTTAATAGTGCGGCACCTCAAGCTTATCGGGCTTAACCAGCAATCAAGTGTACGATTGAGTTCCGGTCGTGCGTGTGTGTGTGTGTGGGGTTTGGTCAAAGTAGGTAGTGGGCAGTGTATGCATGTTGATCGATCTAGCAAAACTGCACAAACAGTGGCGCATTCTCTAGTGCAAGGCTTGCGCAAGACGCCACCGTCGTCGCACGAACGAATTTATATTTTGAACGAACCTCGAGATTGTGTGCACTTGATAGGGAAGAAGGAGTGGGGGGGGGGGCGGTGTTGCATGAGAAAGGGAGAACTGTTTCACACCTTCGCGGTCGCGGTGTCTACTCCACCTGTGCCTTATCTACTTCCTTGCCTTTGCCATTTTTCCACGCCAAACACACGTCAAGGTGAGACGGCCAAAGGGTTTCTCCCCATCCTGCCTCAGCCAAACGGTGCAGTGTGTTTGTGCCACTCTCGCGCCTAATTAGCCCGGTCATAATTGCGAAACTGCGCGCCCTTCGCGGTCAGCAGCGGCAAGCCAGACGCGCTCACACAGACGGCAGTTCGGTGGAAGCTGCTGGAAGTGGAACAGCTCGCTAAGCGTGTTGCGGCGGAATGCCAAAACCAACGCCAAGTAGCATCACCAGAGAAATCCTCACCTCTTCCCTACTAACTGGGTGCTCTTTTTCGTTCCAGAAACTCATACCGTGGTGGCGGGAGGCATCAAGCACAGCGGCAGCATGTCGAACCTGAGTGACATCTCGGGCAATACGGCGGTACCGGCGGCCGCTGCCGGCGTCTCGCACGCCGCCCGCCCCCGCATGGACATTGCGGTCGTGATCGACTGCGAGAAGAGCGCGAACCTTAGCCACCGGAAGGCGGCCCTGGAGGAGGTGCGGCAGGCGTGCGGCCTGGTCGGTGCCAATCTGCAGCAGATCCAGTTCGAGGTGCTCGACTACGGCGACCGGGACATACTGGAGTACTTCTACAACGCGGACGTGGTCGTGGTGGACCTGAGCGTCCAGACGCAGCAGAGCACGCTCTGCTACCATCTCGGCGTGCGGGAAAGCTTCCAGATGAACGAAAACATCGTCATCTACAACGACACGCAGGACGAGGCGACGCTGCGCATGAAGATCTCGTGCGGCAACTATCAGTTCATCTCGTACCAGCTGCACGAGCACGGCAGCGTCATCATCACAAGCCCGCTGAAGGCGACCGCGGGTGAGACGGCGCAGCAAGCGACGCAGCAGTCGGCGGTGTCAACGGTGCCGCAGCCGGTGACGACCACGCTGGTCGCGGCTCTACGCCGTCTTTTCCAGGATGTCGAGATACAGTCGAAGGCGCACCTGCGCGAAAAGTTCTTAGCCGATCTGCGTAGCCTGCGCGACCAGCACGCAGGCAACGTGGAGGAGCTGCAGCGCATGCTGCGCAACATGCGCAAGCGGCTGGATGATCCGCACGTCCTGTCGAAGGAAATCGTGCAGACGTACATGCTGTCGCTGCGGGACGTGCAGGACTACGACGCGATGGTGCAGCTGGTCGACGATCTGCAGACAATACCGAACAAGCAGAACTACATCAACACCGGCCACATGCACTACTTGTACGCGTTCGCGCTGAACCGGCGCAACCACGAGGGCGACCGGGAGCGGGCCCTCCGCACCTGCACGAAGGCGCTCGAGAAGAAGGAAAACCACTTCCCGGACATGCTGTGCTTGTATGGGCGCATCTACAAGGACATCTTCGTCGAGTCGAACCACACGGACCGGGAGAGCCTGAAGAACGCGATCATCTGGTACCGGAAATCGTTTGAGGTGCAGCCGAACGAGTTTGCGGGCATCAATCTCGCCACGCTGCTCGTGATCGACGGCAAGGACTTTACCGACAGCGAGCTGCAGCACATCGGCATGAAGCTGAACAATCTGATCGGCAAGAAGGGTTCGCTGTCACAGATCAAGGACTACTGGAACGTGGCGACGTTCTTCGAGATCTCGGTGCTTGCGGAAAACTACGCGAAAGCGATCCAGGCGGCGGAGTGCATGTTTAAGCTGCGGCCACCAAAGTGGTACCTCAAGTCGACCATCGGCAACATCATGCTGATCGATCGGGCCCGCAAGCGCGCGGACGAGGCGGCTGGGCTCAGCATCGAGCAGCAGATATTTCAGTTCTGGATGGAGTTCTTCCTCGAGGCGACCGCACGGGAACCGTCCAGCATGGTGCGCTTCCCGATACTGATACTCGAGCCGCAGAAGATCTACATGCCGAGCTACGTGTCGATCCACATGGACGCGGAGCAGAAGTCGATCGACATCAGCAACATCTGCCAGCAGCACGACAAGGGCAGCTGCCTGAAGCTGCACGATTTCAACTTTCTCGCGAGCCAAATCAAATCGGTCAGCCTGTACAAGCGGGACGAGCGGTGCGCCTACCTGTACGTGCACCACAACTCGGACGATTTCCAGATGTTTTTCCCGTCCGTCCAGTGCCGGCAAACTTTCTACGATCTGATACTGCAGATGACGGCGGACCAGGGGTCGGGCTTTATCGATCTGTCGTCCGCCGAAACGACGGCCGACGAGCTGAAGTACGAGTACGAGGTGGACGACGAGGGGCAGCGTATCCTGCTCGGGAAGGGCACGTACGGTGCGGTGTACGCCGCCCGCGACCTTACCACGCAGGTGAAGATTGCGGTAAAGGAGGTGTACGAGCGGAACACGCACGACGTCCAGCCGCTGCACGAGGAGATCAAGCTACACTCGCAGCTGCGCCACCGTAACATCGTGCAGTACTGGGGCTCGAAGTCGGAGAACCAATACTTTAAGATCTTCATGGAGCAGGTACCGGGCGGGTCACTGTCCGCGCTGCTCAGCTCCAAGTGGGGCCCGCTCAAGGACAACGAAACGACCATCGCGTTCTACTCGCGCCAGATACTCGAGGGGCTGAAGTACCTGCACGACCAGAAGATCGTGCACCGGGACATCAAGGGCGGCAACGTGCTGGTCAACACGTACAGTGGCGTGGTGAAGATCTCCGACTTTGGCACGTCGAAGAGGCTGGCGGGCATCAACCCGGCGACGGAGACGTTCACCGGCACACTGCAGTACATGGCGCCGGAGGTGATCGACCAGGGCGTACGGGGGTACGGGCCGGCCGCCGACATCTGGTCGTTCGGGTGCACCGTGGTCGAGATGGCGACCGGCAAGCCGCCGTTCGTCGAGCTGGGCTGCCCGCAGGCGGCCATGTTTAAGGTGGGCTTCTACAAGACGCACCCGACCATCCCGGAGGAGCTGTCGACGGTGGCGAAAAACTTCATCCTGCGCTGCTTCGAGGTGAACGTGGACAAGCGGGCCACCGCGGCCGAGCTGCTGGAGGATCCGTTCCTGTGCGAGTAGGTTTCCGGCGCGCGGCGGTGGAATGATTTGCGTGAATTTTAATGCACATTTGTTTGCTCTCTCGACAGGAAGCACAAAAAGATGCGGCCCTCGTTCAGCAGCAGCAGCACGATCAGCGGACTGCCCCAGCCGACTGCGGCCTGCGAATTCAACCGCAGCGTCAGCATGCCCGCCGATCGCCAAAACGCAAAGACGCTTACCTCCCAGCAAAGCTCGGCCAGCTGCAACACACCCACCTTCAGCTCCGAAACCGAGTAAGTGTGGGGTGCCATGCAAACTTTCCATTTCCCGCTTTCCTCGAACCTTTCAACGTTCGCTTCCTTTGCTTCCTGGGCGTTTGGGCTAGGGGTGTCGTTGTTTAGGTCGAAATTATTTCCCCTTTCTCTCGGGTTTCTCTCGTTGCTAATACTCTTCGTAATTTGTTTCTGATTTGTTTCGTTACCATGTTAAGCCGCTTTCTACATTCTGTTAGTTAATTATTACTGTTCTTTTACGATGTTCGCGTGAGCACTGAGACACTTGTGGCAAGTTCTTAGTAAAAATCGCATTCAGTTGTAGAGAAAATCGAAGGCAATATTGGTTGTCAACAAAAAGCGTGAAAACTAGACGAAAATTATTATCATTATAGCTGTTAGCTAGACGGTTGAAAGTCGATTTTTTTCGTTATTAAATTTTCATTTAAATACAACCATATGTACATCATGATCAGTGATGAGGCTTTAATAATAACTAGATGCCGTTTAGAAATTTATTTTGAAAACTAAATTTTTATATGATTTTTGCACTGTCGGATTTCCCATTTCCCGCGGAAATTTCCATCATCGGTTCTGCTCTGTTACAAGTGTCTCCTGTGCCACAAGTTCGAATGCAAGTTCTAAGCCACGGATTGCAATGAAGCGTTCCATTAAAATAATTGTTTTTATTATCATTTAAAACCTACAATTGCCCATTACAAATTGTTAGAAATAGTTAGTCTTTATTCAGGATACTATTTATTAGGGCTAGAAACCTAATGAAAAACTATACAAAGCCTGTGTAGGCAGTTTGAGACAAATTAGAAGCTTGTGAGCAGCTATATAATAATGTAGTATAAATTCAAAGACATGACTAATGAAACATTAGAAACAACATATTAAGACATTAATTAAGATACGATTAAAAGAACAACCAATTTGGAAATTGCATTCGAACAGTTTGAACACGGCTCCTTCCAATCCTTCTCATTTCCTCCTTCCTTATCCATTCTCCCACCGTTTTTACGTCGAGCTACCATCTTTTTGCGTTTCATCGATAATAATCTGTGCTTTTCTTGTTTTTTTTTCTCTTCTTTTTCTTTCATTTTATGCGATTACCCACACATCCGTGTTTTCTTCGTGTTTTTTTTTGTTGTACCCTTATCAACACTTATTACTCCTGTACGTACGTTACTTACTGCGCGCTATTATTTGATGTGTTTTAATTCATTTTTCTTCCCCCACGTGCCGTTTTGTTGCAATTCGTTGCGTTCTTTCCCCATACACAAACAACAACACACCAAAACTATCGTCCCTTTTTGTTTTGTTTTGTGTATTTCGTTTCTTTAAACAACTCCTCTGTTTGTACAAACATGTTCCTGTTTATTTACGTGTGTTTCGTGCGTGTTTTCGGTATTTTGCCTTTTTCGTGTTTTTGTCGCTTGCGCTAAATTGCAAACAAAATGTGGTAAACATCTCCTAAACCGCAACGGCCACTTGCGGTTTTACAAAAAAAAAACCTGAAAATGGTCACGCTTATCTCAGACCGTTATCGAAACCGCCACTCAATGCTACGATCGGCGTCCAGACGGCCAGCCGGTCTGTGACGGAGCGGAAAAACAAACATTCGTTCCAGCTGACGCCAATCAAGCTACCCAACCACGGCGTCAACAGCATTGGGTAAGTGACCGCGGCCGGTTTTCCCGCCACACTGGCCGGACTTTCGGGACTGGCTGTTCGGAATGCAACGTTCACTCGCCTCGCCGCTCGGAATGGGAGGTTTGGTCTGTGTCCTTGCTCGGTACTAATTTGATGGCCTGCTTTTATATTTCTTTCTAGAAATCTCGCGGAAACGCCCTCCCTGGAGATGGATCCCGCCGAACAGACGTCGACAGTGTTTCAGCTTAATCGGCGCAGCTCCTCCGGCGGTTTGCTGTCGCCAGAGGTACGTAAGGCAGCACCTTAAAGTGAAGCTGATTTTTTGATATAAAAGTACAAACTAAGGAAGTAAAGAGCATTAGGTACAGGATGACAGAACGTGCAACAAACAGTGACAACAGTGATAAAACTAAAATAAATAATGGAACTGGACAACCACACATCAATTAATCAAATCTGAAATAATATCTTTTTCCAATGCAAACGCTCTAACACAACAATCACAAAAATAGAATAATCTGCCGTAATTTATAAACTATTTTACTTAACCACATCGGACAACATTTAAAAATCAACCAATAACATATTTTTTGTTGAATTTTTCTTTTCTTTTGAACGAAATTTTAAATAATTTATAGGAACAAATATAATTATTTTTTTTTAAATGATCAAATATAATTTTTTTAATGATCGCATAGTGCAATAATGTTTTTAAAAATGTGAATCATTTACTTTGTCATTTGTTCAAACGATGGCGAATGATCGACTAAAGAGATATTTTGTTTAGAATAAGGAAAAAAACTTACTTTGACCGAGTAGTTGAGGAAATTTTCAAGAATGACTGCATAGTTATTACGTTTTGGAAGAATATTTTTCCTTTGTGTTTGATATAATTTTTTAGTTTTTCATTTACCATTTCTAATACCTATTACGTCCTTAAATTGTCTATTTATGTTAAATATAGTAAACACACTATTTCCTCTTATGAAATGTGATCCAATTATCGCTTTGCCTTTCTCTTTCTAGATCGATATAACGACGGGCACCGCCAGCAAGCTACCGCTGGTCGGGGAAGCGAACGAAAGCGACGGGTTCTACCTGTTGAAGAAGGACTCGCAGCGGCGCCAAACGCTCGACAAGGTGCTGTGCCACGATGTGACGAAAATTTGCGAACTGTGGCTCACCAAGATCGAGCCGGACGCAAACCAGAAGCTGGCGATCACGCGCGACCATCTGGTGATGCTGCTGAACGGGCTGCGCAAGTACATTGCGGAGCAGCGGACCGATACGCTCGAGCAGGCGATCGCCCAGCTGAAGATGCAGCCGAACTTTAACGCCACCGCGATCGTCCAGCTGCACCTCGCGCTGTACGCGTTCCAGAACACGGTCATCACGGTGCTGCGCTCGCACAACATCAAGCCGCACTGGATGTTTGCGCTGGAGAATTTGGTGAAGAGTGCGGTGCACGCTGGCATTACGATCCTGTCGCCCAAGCTCGGCGCCAACCTGGCCGGGAACGCACCGAACGACGACGAGTACGACGAGGAGAGCAACGAGCTGGCGGTACCGGCCGTGCGCACGGTTGTGAATGGGCGGGTAGCGAACCACGACTACCATCACCAGAACCATTCGGCCCGGGACGAGCGGGACGGTCCGGTGGACGATTGCGAGTACGACGCGTACGATCTCATGGAGGGCGGCGGCGAGGACGAGGAGTATCCGATGGACGAGCTGGACGATGCGCTCGCCGGTGCGTCCGGCCACGGTCCGCTCCATCGCTGCACGAAGCCCCGGGCGCGAAGCCACGGCACCGACGCCGGTCCGGGCACGCCGCTGCAGAAGAAAACGCGCTGGAAAACGTTGCACGAACAGGTGGAAACGCTCCGGGCGGAAAATCAAAGACTGAAGGAGTACCTGCTGGAATCTCAACAATCGTACCAGAGCGCTTTCCGGGCGGTGCTGGAGAACGGCGCGTTCGCCCGCTGCCTTACCGACCAGCTCGTCGCGCTGATGGAGCGCTGCCTGCACGAGCACGGTGCTGGGCCGGCTGATCTTGGCGATGCCGCAACGGTACCGGCCGGTGAGGGCAGGGTGCGCTCGGCGCCGCTGTGGAGCAAGGTGGCGGGACGGACGGCTGCGGCAACGGTCGTGACGAATTCACCGAAACAGAGGCAGGAAGAGAAGGGGGAAGAGGAGGAGGAGGAGGAGGAAGATGACGACGAAGTGATGGGTGATCGGCGGTTGGCCGAGTGGCTGCAGGCCCACGGCATCAAGCGCCCCGAGTGCCAGCGACGCATCCTGCGTGAAGGCTTCCTCTATGACGACTTCCTGTACGAACTGGAGCGGGACGATCTGCGTCGTTTAGGGCTGAAGTAAGTGCCGAGTGGCGGGTCGTGAATAGTGTTGTGGTTCAGGAATCTTTCACAAAGAGTGTTTTAAACTTTTTTTTATTTTTGTTTCCGTAACGACTATTGTCCGTATTGGCTAAAATCGTTTTTTATTTTCCATGTAGAATATTTCGAATCACGTGTCAAATCTGTCGAATGTCTCCATATGGGACGTCATTAAAAAAGCATGGGATTTTCTAGGCCGTATACGTAAAGTTTACAATGGATGTGATTGTTCTAATTTCATGTTTTTTTTTTCATTTTAGAATCGGAGAAGAGCTACGCATTTGGAACGCGCTGAAACGGCACCGCCGACTCTACCCACCAAAGCGGGCGCTCGCCGGGGACGACGATACGGACTGGCATCACAACAACTGTTTGCATGACAATCATACCGCCGGCATCGATGCACGCTAGACTAGGCACCTTTCGTGATAAGGAATGCCACAGCAGTAGCACAAATCAGCAACAAGTGTCCTTTGAGTCGTTAATGTCGAACATAGCAAAACGTACGGTCGAACGCGGGACCACAATTTGTCCCGAAGAGGCGGAGGTGGAGAGGAAAGCTGCAACAAACCTGTGATGCAAACGCGCTGCTCAACAACAACAACACACAAAATCGAAACTGTCTGTTCGCATAGGGTTCTTTTAAGGAGACAGATGGAGCGAATGGTTTCGCCAGGGGCAGCTAGCATGTCGTCGTCGAGCCGCAGCCATAGCCAAGATGGAAGCCATCGAAAGCCAACGGAAGCTTAGAAAATGTTACAAACACATACAACAACCACAAAAATGAAACGCCACCCCGCCAGGTGGGTGGTGGTAAGGTATTGTTATTGCGTTAGGAAACCAAACGGCAGCGTAAACAAGCGCACATAAATATTATTTAAAACGCTTCCAGCAGGCCTTTTAATAAAAAAACCGTTTTGCTCACACACCCACGCGGAAAAAAAACGGTAATGACAATAGCTAAGTAGGTGTTTAGGGTTGTGAGAAAAGGGAAACAGCCAGCTGTTTCGTGGGACCGGTGTGTGTCGTTGTGGACGGTTGCAAAACAAAAATCGTCCCAATCGACACGTGTTTTTTTTTTTGTGGCACATGCTTTTACGCGCGACACGTGGCGTGTCCGGTGAGAAGCAATAAAATCAGCTCGTTTGTATGTAAACATCAGTTCGATAAAAATAAAGGCAATTGTTTGCCGATTAAAGAGAAGCTTTCTGTCCACTCTTACGAAGTGGTGGCATATTTTTCAAGATACCTTTTTTTAAGTTTGATTTATTCGTTGGAAAAAATATATGTTCCGTTGATCTTACGTAGAAATTGTGTGTGTGTTTTTTTTGCATTAGCTTTACTGTGTGATACATACGTGTGCGATTTGTTACTATTACCAGCCCATGTCGATGATACATTTCTCATAACTCTGTACTATTTAAAATTCAAAGCCATTGCTTTGATTTAAATAATCTTAAATAATAAATGATTGACGGCCATTGAGTCATGAATGTAGCTAAATGGATTGTTTTAAAGTTAGCCCCTTTCTTTTTTAGCACAGACGAAATTGTTCTACATTTAATAATGTAATAATCATAATTGTCTTTATTCTTTTTTTTTGGTTAGTAGTAACGGCCAGGCCGTATTGCTTACTGCCTTTATTCTATCATCAACTAATGTCCATCATCAGACCCAGAGCTTTTGTTATATGTTACTTGTTACTTATCCCAAGCATGTTTTTTGATGATTGCACACAATCTAGTTCCGTAAAAGAGATTTAAACATGCAAAAAACTAAATTCATCTGCAACCTACCGCTTGTGCCTCTTTGACCTACCAGCCGCAAGTTCCACTACGGCAATACCTGTAAATTAGTGTTGTGATATTTTCATGCTTGCACACGCAACCAACCTGAAACTGCCGCCGGTTTTGTGAAAGGCTATAATATTGTACTTTATTGTTTTGTCAGGGAAAAAACACACACAAAAAAATATGATAAACCGACTTTCTTTTTGTTTTTCATTTTCTCCAGTCGTATCAAAACCACAGTAGTCGCAAAATGAAAGGAAAGCGTGTGATAGGGGAAAACCTAAAAAAAAAGTTGGGAAAAGGGACCATAATACTTCGGATCTGCATCCGTTTGGGGGGCTGTTCCATATAGCACGGAGTTTATCACTTAATTAGTGGGGGTTAGTATGTGTGTATGTGAGGGAAGGGAGCTACACAATAGAGGAGGTAAGAAAAAAGCATCGTCAAAATTAAACCAACAAATTGGAAAACACTTATGGAAAAGCGATTTTTCGTCCCCGTTGGCCCTACACCTTAGGTTTGCTTATGTTTTCCCATTTTTTTTTTGAACTCACAGTTTTGATTTCGTTAGTCCTTTCCAATGCCGAGCAGGATGTGGAAGGTGTTTTCCTTTTGTTTTTTTGTTAATAAATAAGATAATAATTTAAGTGAAATTAATTAAGAAATTAATCAATCGATTGTTTGCTTGATCTTTTTTTGGTGAAACAAAAAAAAAGAAATCAAAACCAAAGCTTGGCATGGGGCCGCAGGGAACGTGGCATATAAATACGACAACTAGAATTAGTGTGCTATGTATGTATGTAATTATAAAAAAGGTGTCACGCTTCCCAAAGGATCTGCGCCGAGAAGCACGTGTCGGAAGGTTCTGCTTTACCGACACTACTTCTCTTCTTTTTTTTTTGTTTAGTTTTTTGCCTATTTTACTCCATCTCCATTCTCGTCGTCCTTTCAACCGCTCTCCAAAAACTCCAAACTCCCCCAGCTGCAACGACTCACTTGCCGAGCAGGATCTTCCTGGTGGCGCCAAAGTTCAGCCCGGCCTGGGTGGCACCCTTGTTGGAGCCGGCCTGCAGCCCGATCAGGCCCTCGCCGGCCCGCAGCTGCTCCTCGGTGAACTCGCGCCGGTTCTCCTCCGCCGGCCGGGGTCCTAGGTACGGTCCACGGAACTCGGGATGTTTGTAGCACTGGGGGAAAGAGGGAGTCGACCCATTACGGCAACGCTACTTGCACGCCCCCTCCCCACCCTGCAGGTACTTACCGCCCGGCCCACGGCAAAGATGGTCGTCGTGACGAGGGCAATGTTTTTGCGGTCCCACAGATCGGTCGTCTGGAAGAGGTCGACATCGGCCACGCCGTACTTGATGCACGCCTTCTGGAACCTGCGCGCCGTGAGACGAGAAAAAGTCGATGAGAAAAAGTGCTTTTTTCACGATGGGGTCCTGTTTTGCAATTTGTGCCTGTGCGCACAGGGTGTGGAGGAGGGTGGAGATCTCTCGTCACCGTCGTCGTCCTCGACCGCCAGTGTTCGCCACAATCAATGTGAGAGCAATCGATAAGCAAAGGAACGGGAGCGCATGCAAACGTGCCGGGGGCTACGCATCTCTCAGTGGTAGCCAAAGATCGGAGATAACACGACAAACCTGGCGCGTCGTGCGGTTGCCACACACAGATACGGAGGAAGTGACAGCAGAATCAGCAACGCAGCAACCGGTTTTTGCACAATGCTTTTCGCTAAAGCACCGATTAGAGACGAAGGATTGTCAGTACATGTGCAAATAATTTCTATTTGCGAGAATAATTGAACATTTTGAAGAAAAAACTACTGCACTAAATTATTTTGTAAAACAGTTTTTCTCGGTGCATTTTTGTAAGGAGCATTTTTGTATGAATATGGTTATTTTCTCTAAAGTTTTTCATATCCGATTATAATTCATTTCGAGGTCTGAAGGCCATGGTTTAATTGCCCGTAAACTAAAGCCAATTTTATGACTTAAATCTTCTATCAATAAAGCGGAGCTCGGCAGCATAGCATTCTATCGAAATCGTTGAAAGCCCTGTTTTTTGTTTGTTTTTTTTTTTATTTTAATTAGAGCACCTTCACATCGTTGCAGTGTAGGAAAGCAATAAATACATGTATAGTGAAAGTATGACAAAGGAGAAATTGAACCTAAAGGAATAAGTTTTGCTTAAAGTATCCTCTTATGTTTTTTAAGTATACTGTTAATTTAGTGAGTTACTACACTTCTATTTAAGGGGTAATTTATTTTCATATCATAAACAAAAAACTTTTAGCGCAAAAGGCTAAGCTATTAATCTCTATAAATTGTTATTAAAATGCAATACGGTCTGGCCGTTACAACGGAGCAAAAAGAAATGTTGGCAATGTTTCGCTTAGAGAAGTGTCTGTTCACAAGATTCCCTTATTTATTTTGCATATGGTGTCAAATGTTTAAAATTATTTAAAAAATCTTAAAATTCACAAAATATAAAATCAAAATATTTGGTTATTTTATTTATTTGCCCTAACTTCCTTAAGAATAAAAACCTTTGCCATTTTCCGGCACACACTGTACGCTGTGCGCCTGGTACTAGCCGCCGGTGCTTGCGGATTTGCCGTGCCGTGTGTGGTTGCGTCCGTTCGCCGTTACCTGCCGCCGCCCATGCGCTCTTGGTTAAATTCAGCGATTGCGTGCTACAACTTGTTTGAACTTGTCGCAACTTGTTTTGGTCGGTCGCAGCCCGGTACCGGCGCAGCAAACTGGCGCGGTTCCGACCGACACCGACTGGCGGGCTGGTGCACCATTGCGTGCGAGCAAACAAGGCCGCCTCCTGCGCGCGCTGCGAGCCGGGCCGAATCGGTGGTAAACTACAACTTGCTACGCGCGCGTCGAAAAGCGCTCGAAATGTGCACACGGCCGTCAGAACGCTTCTCGCCCCGGCGAACTCTGTACGAACTGCCATTTTCCCACACGCGGCCGTCGCACATGACGGCGCTGTCGCGGTGCGCATGGAACCGACGGCGACAACCGCATCAGCACGCGGTTCGTCAAGCAGGGGATGCTGCTGTTGCTGTTTCGCGCTCTTTGCGGTCGGGGTTCGCACGCGCCCGATCGCGCCACGACCGGCCGACACATCCGGTCGAAACGGGTACCAGTTTAAGCGGGGCCGCATGCGAGCGGCAGGCTGCCGAACCGTTTCGACGTCGTCCGCGCTCGGATGTTGACAACAGAATCCGGTCGAACAAGGTACCGGTTGTACCGGGTGCACATGCGATGCCGCAGCATGTTTCCCGCCTGCGGCTGGTGTCGGTCGTACCCGAGAAAAAGCGGCGGCGTTCACGACGTTCGCTTTCGCCCTGGCCGAGGACGGCGTTAACGCTCGATGGTAACAGAAACCAACCACGGCTACACGGTTGCGGTCTTTTTACACGATGTTCCACAAATGTGAACTGTTGAGACGGGGCAGTTTTTCCATTCCGACGCGCAGTATAGCTCATCGAGAATATTTCCCAAATTTCAAACCATTACTCAGAGGGCCAGGTTGCGGGGGAGGTTTTATAAAACTGCGACATTTTCGCATTAGTGAACTCGCTTGCAACACCACCCGGTTCACAACGGCACGGTCAAACGCCGGCGAATGCGCCCTCGAGTGTTGAAATCGAAACAGGTCGCACTGAGTAGCATCTGTCCCGGGAGCTCAGGCCCTGCGAGAGGTGCCCACACTGTTCCATGTTCCTCTACCATGTGAAAGCGGCCTTTGCCGTTGTAGACCAGCCACACTTTAAACCACAAACGAAGCGAACCCTTTTTCAGGTTTTATTCAAAAATGTATTTAAACTTGTTTTAAAAGCCTTTTTTGTATAATTGCTTTAAATTAATTTTCAAAAAATTAATGGAAAACAATGGCAAGCAACAAACCTTTGGAATGGGCCAAATCGTCTCTTTATAAAATGACATAATCTGTAAGTGGCCCTCGACTGTATACATTCTGTAGCAATGTGCACGGAAATGTTTTCAAAAGGCCTGCTGTAGACGACGAAACACCCTTTAGGAATGGCGGGAGAAAGAGAGGATAGTATTGATTTCATGGAAATTGTTTTAAATTATTTTTATTATTATTTATTTTTATTATTTATTTGAATTTCACTCGAATCATTATTCATTTGAATTGAGCCGGATTTATGACCACAGAGAGGATGGAACCATCTTTAACCGTAATAACTTTACAATTAGGAAACATGTTTGTTCAACATTTACACTTTACTAAATTAATTTTTGTCGTTTAAATTTGAAAGTTTTGTACTAATTAGGAATTATTCTAGTTCCTTCATTTTTTTAGTTTTTGATGATAATTTGGTTTGATTTGAATAAAAAATAAAATGTGTAGATAAATTGGGTTTCATGAATTTCAAACATTCTTTCCAATCAAAACGAGTAATTTTTAAACATTCCAAAAATTAAAGATTTTTTACGGAAAATTTCAACTGTTGCAGCGACACGCTGGAACCGCGCCAGTTTGCTGCGCCGGTACCGGGCTGCGACCGACCAAAACAAGTTGCGACAAGTTCAAACAAGTTGTAGCACGCAATCGCTGAATTTAACCAAGAGCGCATGGGCGGCGGCAGGTAACGGCGAACGGACGCAACCACACACGGCACGGCAAATCCGCAAGCACCGGCGGCTAGTACCAGGCGCACAGCGTACAGTGTGTGCCGGAAAATGGCAAAGGTTTTTATTTTTAAGGAAATTAGGAAAAATAAATAAAATAACCAAATACGTTTTATTGTCGAATCTTAAAATAGTGATTAGTTTACATTATGTGATAAGTTTGTTTTGTTTAAATTTTACACTATTCATCCTTTAATGACGCATTAACGAATTCCTTCTCAGCAGGATTGTTTATTAACATCTTATTAGTAATAAGTTAGTTGCAATTCGGAAGCGATAGCTAAAGCAATGCAATAGCAATGAAAGAAAAAAAAAATGTACTGATTTACCACATCAAATGACAAAAGGAAAATAATAAATATTTTTAAAATAAAAGAAATAGAGCATTGCCCTGTGGTGATGTAACAATTAATTTAAATAAATAATGAAAGAAAAGACATTATTTATTAACATTTTTTACAGAAAAAAAAACATCAAGCAATTTTTGAGCTGCAACTGGTCAAATTTAACCTAAGTGAAAAAAATAATTTCACTGTCCTGTTAAATGTCCTCATACTCCTATACAACACCTTATTTTTTCAGCTTTTTCAAGTCCAAAGTATTGCGCAACCGCTTGGGCCCTTCGCATATTGCTGAAAATGGCTCGTAACGGTAATTTCAAACCTCGCACGTTACCAGCCAGCCTCGACCGACGCCTGCTGCATCGCATGCAGCCCGCGTACAGATGCGCACCCGGTCAGTTATTTCCTGTTTTCAGCGAAACCGTGCTTGTTGTTGTGTTGTTGTTGTTGTTTGTTGCGCACATGCGCTACTGCCACGTTTTCGCAGCGATGTCGCCCCAACCCGCGAGTTTTGTGTTTCGTGTGGAATCGGGACTTTTCGAAACTCCCGCGCGTCCAGCAAAACAGACAGCACGCCCCCTGCACTGGCATGCGCTCCCGGTGCGTATGGTACCACGAAAAGCAAAATTGGCCGCAGGGGCCAGCGCGATACGAAATGACAGTTGGTGTTTGTGGCTGCAACAGCGACGCTCGGCCCGCTAGCTTTCGCATTGTGCACGGCAGATTCGATTTTTGTAGCACGGAAAATGTGAGCTTACTGATTGATGTTGTCCATCATCTTGTAGTCGCCGCCGGTGGTGTTGATCTTGGGCACGATGCCCGGCGACAGGCGGTTCATCAGGCGGCAGAGCAGGATGCCGTCCCGCAGGCAGTCCTCGTAGACGTAGCCGGCCGGGAACTTTTCGCCGATCACCGTCTCGATCCAGTGCTGCGCCTCGCGCTCCTGGTCGCGATCGCGCTTGCCGGCAACCTGTGTTTGTTTATGTGTTTTTTCAGAAAAGAGAAAATTAGATGTTAATAAGCATCTTATTTAATTAAAATTTACTAAACTTTCTAAATGTCCTTTAAGTGATAAAAAATTATTATCCCTAACCATACACCATGGGGACCAATTGTTTCCCCTCCTGCTTTCCATGAGGCCCTGGTAACATAACACCGAACACAGCTCGGACTTCCGACGTCCGACACCGACGGCGACGCGATCGAGAGACCCGATTTTTGCGTGAGCGCCGTCCCCTCCAGGGCGCTGTTCAAATAGTGCGTTGTGGCGTTGTAATAATGAGAATTTCAGTAAATTTTCCCTAAATTCACTAAACATAAAGTTAGTTTAAAAGTATTCTTTTGGTTCAATTTTTATCGCTTTTAAAATTTGTTTGAACAGGATAAAAAGGATTTTTTATTGTATGTTTCTTTATTTTATACCAATGTTAAGCCTTCCTGCGGACGAAAACGGCGAACGCAGCCAGATAATGCGGTACACACATACGCAGTTGATAACACTATAAGCATCTCTACTTGGTATACGATCTTATGAATCCGGGAAGCGAAAAGTCTTCACGAACAATATTTATTCATTATTTTAATAGAAAAGTATTGCTAATTGCTACAGAACCGCCATCCAGATCTTTGTTGAAGGCAATTAGTTCTACCATAGTATCGAAAACATATTTGCTTTAAGTGCAATGTTAACGCTGTAACCGCCATCGATTTTTCATTTCGCTTAGGCGAGATGCTGCAGTCCTGGATAAAAAGGGTCGAGCATTTTTTACACCCCCCCCCCCAGCCCGTGCACTTTCCTTGGTCCACACGTTTCGTCTTGAACACAAAATTCAATGAAGGTACCCAAAATACACTTAATTCCCAAAATACACCAACTGTATAATGTGTGGCATTTGGATATGCAACGTTTTGGTAATGTCAATAATTGAAAAAAATTAAATAATTCCATGCATTAATTGTACGATTCAAATTTAAAAGCATTTGTCAAATCAAGTTATTTAAAGAAATATTTTAATATTATTCTTTAGTCCAGGAAAATAATCAACTTTTAAGCGGAAACCATCATTTTATCATTATTTTATTGTTTGTTACACCATATTTTACTACTTTTTGACGTAATTTTATAGTTTTTTTTAACTGAAAACTGGGACATTCAACACGCAGGCAAACAAAAAATTGCGGCGTCTCCTCGGTCGGCTGCATGTTTTTGGCACTGCCTGTATTAACATAAAGGCCAGGCTAGACGAATCGAAATTTCAAAAAGTTTTTGTCGAAAGGCCAGGCTAGACGAATCGAAATTTCAAAAAGTTTTTGTCGAAAACTCAGGGCCAACCGAAAAGTTGGTGTCAAAAACTTTTCAGCTCCTCGAGCTGAAAACTGCAATTGCAAACTGTTTGACAGCAG
>KB671957.1:50817-60860 GCA_000349105.1 Anopheles epiroticus | reverse complement strand
AAAAAAAAAACCAAACATTTCTTTAACTTGTCGCGTATGGCTCAAAACTAACTTCTTATACGAAACACTCTCTAACACTAGAGTTTGCAAACAAAAAACAAAAAAACCTTTCAACATCCTTGCCATTTATTTTTAAGCTGCATCATCTGCAGATGGGCCCGTAGCGCAATTATGTAGCGCTAGCATTATTAAAACCTTTTTTTTTTTTTTGGTATGTGATCGCAACCGTTCCATCCAGCAAACGTTCACAGCTCAATCAAACAGTGCTGGTTTGCTGTTTTGCTGTTTTGTTAAATCAAACAATCGCTTTTCGGTACAATCTCGATCTCGGCCTTGTACTATCAATCATTTTAATTCACTGCCTGGGCGACTAGAGCTTAACGAACTTCCTCGTGCCTTCCGAAATCCGCTTCGCCGCCGCAACATCGCTTCGGTGCGCTTCTCCGATTACTCTTAATTGCCGCGTGTGGTCGCGTTTCGCTAACCACCAGCGGCGCAGAGGCAGCAGCACCGGACGGCTTGTTTGTTTCTATTCTTCCAAAGTCCCACTTCACCAAACAGCTAAGCCACCGGCGCTGATTTTGAAAATTAGTGTATGAAGCAGTTGTTCGTGCCTCTCTGGAGCGGAGGAGGGTTTTTTTTTCTTCTTCGGTTTGCTTTCCTTCCTCTCTCGTTCGTTCTAATTCCGTTGCGCCTTATGCCCATGGACTTATGTAACATGATACGCCGAATTTCCGAATCAAGTGCCTCATCCTGCGCCTGGTAAACGTTCACGGCTGTAGCAGGGATCGCTTTGAGTGGAGTTGATTCGGTTGTGTGCGGAATGGTGATCGAGCCACACTGAAATTGATATGCAAAAAGTATTAGAAATGGAGTTTGCTTCCAAAGGGCGGGTTGAAAACTGGAGCAAGATAATTATGGTGAGTGGAAATGCTGACTGGATGTGTAATGAACCCCCGATAGCGCTTAGGATAAATAACTCAACGGCTATAAAGGCAGGGCCTCGGCTGGGAATTTAAATCAGGAAGGAAGCAATCCCACACAATTTCTTTACACGAATGAGGAACAATATATTTTGGAATCGTCGGCTCTGCTGACCTTCTAACACACATTCCAAATCTTATTGTGTGGAACGCTCACACACACACACAAACAGAGACACCTCATCATAAAACCTCTTCAAATTTTGGTTCTTTTTTATTTTGTGTTCGTTTTTCCGCTCCATTGTCGTTTCGTCGCTCCTTGCTGTTACGACATATCATACACCGGTATACACTGCCAATGATTAGCAAACTATGGTACCAGGGCATTGGATCACGGTACCGAACCCTTTACGCTCCCTTTCATTACGGGTGAGAGTGTGTTACAGCATCACGCGGGCAAAGCCATGATGCACCATGGTCTAAAAGGGCAGCAGCAAGCTCGAGCGAACAAGTGGTTCACTGCAGGACTGCAGCAATTCGGTTCTTGCATCCACTGCACGAGCAACGTACGAGACACAGGAAGGGGTAACATAAATGTGCAGAAGGGAAAACGGCAGCAAATAATCGGTCAAGAGGAATAAAGGAAATAAGAACAAAACAGTGAAGTGTTTTATCTCGTTGTTTTGCTTTTTTTTTGTCATTGTACTGGAATGTGTTTCATTTTTCAATGCTTTATTCAGATTTAGATTTGCCTTTTCTATTTTATCTTTGCAGTATTATGAATAATGGCTTTATTGGAAATATTCAAATTTCAATTGAAAAGTTGTTTTTTTAATAACATAATAAAAAAACAAGTACCATCATTTAGATCTTGCAATTTGCAATTTTGGCACATCATTGAATGATAATTCACAAAGGTAAATTGTATTAGGTTTCTTTAAGTTTTTTTTATATTCGGTAGTAAAATTTAAGGTTTAGTTATCCCATAAAATTGAATTCAGCGAACCCAGAATCACTGTTGCAGTCTGGCCATTGCAAAATGCTTGTAAGAAAGGCGAACGTTTAATTAGCCCCGGGCAGCAAAGACGCTGCGGATTGACTCTTCTCTCGTACCGAACCCCTGAAAAATGTCCAATCAACCACACGACCTGCTGGCATGCTGGCCAACATACCGTCCACACAACCATACACGACCAAGTTCCACCCCCACGGGCAGGACGGCTTGAATTTGAATCTTACGCCCAAACCCGTCCAACGTCTTCCCGCTCGCGGACGTCCTGTCTCTCCCTCTCTCTCTGTCTCTCTCTCTCTTCTTTGTGTGTGCTCTTAGCATTCTTTTGTCAGTTGTCAAGTGGGATTCTAAAACGGGCCGAGGCACGAGAAGATTACTTTTCTGCATGAAAGGCATCCAGCGATTCAAGATTCGGCCCGTTTCGGTTCGGGATGAAAGAGGACCCCCCACGCACACCGTTCCCGTCCCCATTCCTCGACGACGCAATCCAGGCCCAATCTTGACGGGCCCAAGGTGCTGTGTTTCGGTGCGTGCTTTGAGGCCGGTTTTCATTTTTCAGAGGACGGCAATTTCAGTACACGCGCTGCCATGATCTGCCCTCAGTTCGTCCCGTGGTACGGCGGCGACACTGAGACGAATTCTGCCCTGCTGCCCTGTATATGCCACCCATTTCGAGAATGCCAACCGAAGTCCGCACCTCACCCGTTGGCAGTAGTACCCTTACCAAACATCTGCCCCATTGAACACGGCCTGCCGTCAACCGGAGCAAACCTCGCGTCGGCCCCTTGGCTCAACCAAGCGCCTTTGGTGCGTATGGTCGTTTATTCTGTCTCATTTTAAATTAATAACATCTGCACGCAGCGCAGCACTGTGTCTTGGAGCACGAACCGAGTAGTTTCTTCGTCTTTTTTTATTGTCTCCACCGCACACGCACACACTATGGCGGGCTTCTTCCGGTGCCGAAAAAGCAGGATGGGACGGGGAGATGGGTTGCCATTCTGGAGCCGAAACTAGAACGCAATACATGGCCCGATACGATCGTGCTGACGTTTGCTGGCCGCGGGTGTTCTGAACCTGACAAAGGAAGCATCCACTTTACAGTGCGATCCCCCGGAAGGTCCCGACTGGGGAAGGAAAAGAAAGAGCAAGGCAAAAGGGATCCCCCAAACGTTGTTCAATCGCCAATCAGGGGTTACGTAACTTAAACAATCTGCCGGAATTCGGTATTTGGTGCAGTGTGCTGCTGCAGTCGGACGGACCGTTTGCCACAATGTGAGGGGTGTCGGTGCATTCTTCGAACCACAATTAGGTTATGACACAGTACCCTGGTAAAGCAACTGGAACTCTGTCTGCGTTTTTGGTCTCTGTGCATGGCTTGCAAGGGACAACAGCAATCTTAAAAACACGCATAAAAGATTCTTCTTATTGTTAGCATCTGTGTTGCTAAACGTGGACGTAGCCGTTCATGGGTGGTGTTTAGCTGCAGTTAATAATATAGGGAAAACACGGAGAATGGCAAAACCACAAATGGGAAGTTGAAGATGGTGGGCAACCAGTTTTAGGCACCTGCTGGTGGTTTTACGCTGCTTCCAGCCACATGCCGTTGCATTTGAGTTTGCGGGTGAAAATGAGCCAACACGAGCGGAAGTTATGATGAGGCTGGGAAGTTGTTAATACATCTGTTATTTGTGTCGACTACCTTCTTCTTCTTCTTGGCCCGCTCATTACTGAGCACGTCTACTTGACATGGCCAGGTCGCCAATCCGTTTCCAGGAAGCTCGGTCCAGGGCTGCAGTCCTCCAGCCACGGTTGCATCCGATCTCCGACAGGTTCGACTCCACTTGATCTAGCCAACGAGCTCGCTGTGCTCCTCTACGCCATGTGTCGACTACCATGGCTATCAGATATTTTTAATATCTCAACAATACCCGTGGGTAACGAAGTACAAAGGTGTTACATAAAATATTTATCAAATTTCAAATTAACATTTTACTATCGTCATATTGAACTTTCCTAAAATCCTTCAATTTTCGATAATAAAATGGTAATTTGGAATTTGAAAATATTTTATGTAGATGTAGCAAGATCAGCAAGATAATGGAAACATTGCAGATACATAAAATGTATCTTCACCATGCGGCAAATCTTGGAGAAGTTGTCAGAACAGCAGCTGAACACGTTTCATATCTTCATAGATTTTAAAGCCAGTTATGACAGCTTAGCCAGGGTAAAACTTTATGACGCAATCAGCTCTTTTGGAATCCCGGCCAAACTGATCAGGCTATCAAGAATGACCATGACCAGCGTCACACGCCAAGTGAAAGTGGATGGTAAACTCTCAGGATCCTTTGCTACCACAAAGGGTCTGCGCCAGGGAGATGGGCTTGCCTATCTCCTCTTCAACCTGATGCTAGAGAGGGCCATCCGCGACTCGGAGGTAGAGACTTCAGGAACCATCTTCTACAAGTCAACCCAGATCTCGGCATAAACATCATTGGTCTGCGGTCTATCTGGCGGAAGCCTACCAAAGGATCGAGCAGGTGGCAGAAGACCTCGGGTTGCAGATGTTTTGGTTCTAAAATATCACAAAGAGCACACGATCGATTGTTAGCTTCAAGAAACTAACCGGAGAAAACAACAACAAGTAGGTCTTTCCTGTAGCTTAATCACCTGTAGGTGACTTCCTTTCCAGGTCAATTAATGGTCTTGACTTAACCTTGAAATACTTCATAATGAGCAAATATCCCTCTCAAAAATCTAAAGTTGAATGCAATAACTTCAATAGAAAATGGCATAGATACAAAAGAGGTACAAAGGATCTAGTGTTTTCTAAAATATTTGTGTAAAACGACCCTATGAATTTGATTGCATTAAGTTTGTGTAATATGTGGATCTCATCTATATCAATGTTTTTCATATCCAATTATTCACTACCAGTTATGTTAACATCATTAGTAACTTTGCTGTTCTTAATTTTAAGCCTTACAACAGTTTCGTGTAATGTGATGTAAACCGTGACACGTCTTGGCGTTCGAAACAAACAACACACAACATTTTTATCATTCACCCATTGGTGTGCTGTAACGAAACGAGCAAAGAGAACCATCATCCATAACTCACCCCGGTCGGTGCCGGTGCGAGCTGATCGGTGACCTTTGAAACATTCTATGCCACGAAACCTAGACCGACACTGGCCACAAATCATCGCCACAGTGACAGCTTCTTGCGAAGTGGTTGGCAAAGTGCGTGATCAAATCGATGGCTGGTTCCTGCGGTTTGTGTATGTTACCGCCGTGCCTAAGGGGGCCGAGGGTGTCATTTTCGCGCTTCCAAACAACGATCTGAGCCTCGCTCACCTCACAGCCTTTACGACCACTCGGCAATCAGCTTTTGTTTGCCTGCTGGTAAATGTTGGTGGATATCACCATTAGCACCACGGCATTACAGTTCCAGCACCGTTGCAGATGAGCGCATACCGTAGCAAATGCTAGCGGGCTCCACCAACACCGGGTGTCGACCATAAAACGGCCGACCGTGCGGCCCCTTGTTCTGGGACGGCGAGGAGCACACATCCGGTCTCGGTTTGACGATCGTTTGCCGTGACCTGATTCCGTGACAACCCATTACGGAACGGTTTGGCCCTTACGCACACTCGCAATCATTCGACGGTGGATGGCGCTGGGTCTGTGACTGTGCCAACGGATCCGCGTAAGGAAGGAAACAAAGAAGTTCGGCCATATGTTCTCGTGTTTTTTTTTTCCGCTAGCAACGGCATGGGAAACGAAAGCGAACGCATATTTGAGTCCAGCACACGGTATCACCCCCTCTTCATCGGCACGCATTTCGATCTCTGACGTGGCTATTAGAATTTTTTGTTCCGCATTTTGACTCGACGCCAGCGATCGTTGGTTGATTTAGTCACTCTTTATTTGCACCACCAGCGGGATTGGGATATTTTTGGGATGGTTTTCATTAAAGAACGAATTCCCTCCGCCTCGATTCACACGATCGAAAGCGAAAAAGAAAGAACTGCTACAGAAAACACATGTGCCTTCCGAGCGGGTCAGAGTGATGATTTCATTGATGCTAAATCAGTTCATTTATTATAAAAAAGATTAAAAACTACCACTGCTGGACCTGCCGAGATAGGAATCGGACTAGGTTTGAAGGTTTTATTCTTTCTAAGTTTGCTGGAGAAATTTCAGAGTCGTATGAAAGAGTGTGCAGTAAATCATAGAGTGGATGCCTTCCTTAAACAGGAAACAGATTGAAACGTTGGCAGTGATATTTGGAAAACTTGCGTAGTTTTTGTTTTTCGTCCATTGACCCTTCGGGTTCTAGTAATAATCTAAAGAATCCAAGAGAATGAAACGATCGATCTTTAGACCTGAACCAATTAGCTCGTAAAACATAATTGCTTCCATATGAAAATCTAAAAAAATCCAAACAAGTGACGAAACAGTTTATTTCTAAAGAAACAATAAATTACAATCATTACTGTCAATCTCATCCTGCTCAACGCACGTAAACAATGGCCAGCATTTATGAAACTTCAGACTCCAAAAACCAACACCACCGTGTGGCATGACACTTCTAACCTCGAGCGGCAGGGAAAACTACGCGTACTTGAAACGAGTGTCCGTAATAAACATAATTTTAAGACCATGACGATCGTGCTCGTCCGTTGTCCCATTTGATCCCTTTGTCCGGTGTCCTATGTACCAGCGCCATAACACATCCAAAAATGCGCACCCAGCGGCACAATCAGTTCATCGGTTCGTCGATCGTTTGTATCCGGAGCAATTTTTGAAAAACATCTGCGACACGTTTAATGAAAAGCGAAACGACAAAAAAAAACCTCTCGCTGGAAATCGACATCCAGATGACGAAATAAGGCTTCGGTCACGTTTCATCTTTCGGGTGGAACGTGAACCCGACTTCTGTAATTGAAATGCACCGTTCTAGGCTGTATCGTTGTCAATGAAACCGGGCGCTAGCTTCTTGCCCATTCGGAAACCCACAATTAAGCAGTTAGCGCGTACGTAATTTGAATAAAGTTAGATAAAACAAAAGCCGGGCATTGATAGCGGGACCGAACTCCACCATCCTTCCTGTGGTGGGTGTAGAGTTTAAAATTTGGTGTGAGGTTGGACGTTGGAACGTCCAGCTTGAAAGAGAATAAGTAGAAGAAAAAAACTGCGGGCGGAAAAGCGATAAGATGCAGTGTCTCTCTGTTACCAGCGCATCTCCTGCTAAACATCCCGGTCACGGCGAGAGCAACACGAGCTGCCGGCCAAACAAATAAGGTCAGCAGGGGCGTGAAATCATTCATTTGGGGATGTTCATCCCTAGCCGCCCGCAGCTAATTATCGTCCATCAATTAAGAAACTGACACGTTTCTTCCGCATCTCTGCTTCGGGCGGAGGGGGGTGATGTTTGGTGGTTATCAAATTTGAAACGCTTCAGGTGATAATTTTCCGCAGTCACTGTCGATTGGTGATATTGTGAGGAACACGATATTTCGCTCACCCTCCCCTTTGGCGACACTTGGAAGAAAATTACATTTTCACTGCAGTAAAGCTAGCGCAGTTATGGTGTGCGATTTCGCAATAAGGAAATATCGATCGCTTTTCCTCCCATTTCCCACGCCCCGAGAGAGGATAATGCAGAGAACTAGCGCATAGTTTTGAAAATCCCCTCTTCCTGAGCGCTTGTTTTTGTAGACGATGTTTTCATTTTCATTTCGTGCACTGAGATGGGAAGCATATTTTCGCTTTCACTGGTGCCACGGGAAAATTGATGCGCCATTTTCATGGCCATGAAGGCGAAAGCGTATGTGCTATCATCATCATCGTCATCATCCCGAGACACTGTGTTGTGCCTCACTCGAAGAAGAAGGTCAAGAGGAAAATGTTTGTGCATAAGTGTATGTGTGTTCATACTTTATAGAGACACCAACTTCCGCCCCATTGCTCGTGTCCTAGCTCCGGAGCATTATGCAATGGGTTAGGTACATACGCCGCCGGGATAGCGTTGTCCGTAAAACCGGGCAAATGGGAGCCATCGATCCTTCTGGAAATTTTTGCCCTTTTGTGCCACCAAGGAGAGGGAAAGTTGGCTGAAAACATATCTGGAACGAAGGGCAAAAAAAGCATCTCGCACACAGTTTACCATAAAGCAAAAATATAACGACTTTTATATGCGCTGCAGCATACACATAGCCCTTCTCGAGGCAACTAAAACTCCAACTCTCTCGCGCACACACACACACAGGCACATTAGTACCGCTGGGATTACTGCAGTGCAGTATTTTCACTCTGTTTGAGACCATTCGGTGTGTGTGTGTGTGTGTATCCACTTTTGCTCAGGTCCTGGCGTCCCGGTATACGATCACAAAGTCAAGGTTAAGCAATTGAAAAGCGCATGATTGCGCCGAACGACGATGGCTCCAGCCGGGACCAGCAGCGACCAGGACCACCAGGGGTGGCTCGCGGAATGCTGCTCCTGCTCTGCACTTTCCTGCATTGCAGGCGGTAGCATGAAGCCGCACCGTACCAGCTGAAACTGAACGAGCAGTCGGAAAGCCATGCCGCGGCGATAGAAAGGATGTTGGATGGTGCTGGAGTGTTGTGTACGAACGCTTGCCCGGGCACGTTCCTGAGGGCTCCACACAGACACATACACACACACACACACACACACACATGGTGCGCATAGTTACCGTGCTGGGGCTGCGTGTGCAAGAATTGGCATAGCAACGAGCATAATAATAATGTCGCCTGAAGGGCGTAGCTAGCTGCGTACGGGTATGGCTTTTCTTTCGTTCGTTCTTCTCTAGACCAACATTTTCGCTAAGCGTTTTCACACCACCACCACCACCCAACCCGTCAGTAAGGGAGGGAAGGTGAGGGAAGTGTGAAAGCTACGGAGAAAAGCAAACGGTGCTTTACTTTACTCGGATCGAAGCCGAGATAGTGAAGCGTTGCCAGTATGCTACTACTTACCATAAGCAAAGGATAACAAATTGCACTGCAATTTTATCGATGTGTACAGACGGAGGCACTAGCTTTCGGGTTTTTTTTTCTTATTTGAAGATTTTTCTCTTGACGGTTGCTTGCCGCTAGTTTTATTGAGCGATTTTAACATCATCGCTGTTGCCGATGGCTGCCAATCAATGAGGTGGAAAAATCTGCCAACAAAGTGTGCTCAAGTATGCACGAAAAAGCGATTATTATTATTACTACTTCCACTACGCAAATGTACCGTCCGTAGATCATGCTGCACTGGAATGAGGGGATTGTTGATTCGGGAACGAGCATTGCTGGAATAAATTATAGTTTGGAAATGTAAAGGAGCAGTTGATGCATTTCATATTTCGATGGAAGATGGAAGATGGTTTATTGGATGGTCGGATCATGTTTTGGCAAGTGCTTCTTTTCAATCACGTGTATCAAAGGTTGAGTTGTTAAAAGGACGTTTAAAGTATAAGCTAAATACATAAAAAGCTATCAATTTTCGCTGATAAAAAAATCTTTCAAATTATTCTCATATCTTTTTCAAAAAAAATCATATAATTAGCTGTTTGTCTCGTAAATGCTCAGCAATGTTAACCTCACAACCATCAAGACGCCCCATGGCGATATATGCTAATCTTATTATTCAAAACTAGGTTTAAACAGAAACTTACTTTTCACACTACTGATAAAACCTTGAACTTGTCCGGTTTTTGCTAAATGTGCAATACAGGCTTTATTTATTTGTATGTTGCCCTTTGATTTACTTTAAAACGTGTTATATTTCTCATATTCTGTACTTATTGCAATAAATGCGTTGCCGAGTTGAACCTGCTATGATTAAGACTAATTACGGACGACTAATATTTTTAACATTTAAAGTTTCCGCATTTTAATTCAAAGAGCGACTTCGTGTTCTGCTTTTGTGACGTTTCCATCATAGTGATAAGTTTCGCTTAGTAAGATGATAAATGTCATACAATTCTGAAATTAAGTAAAAAAAGCTCTGTTATGATTTCAACTATTCATTCAAGGCTTAATTATTAATGGTTATGTTTAAATTTACTGATAGAGTAACTGAAGCTCGTGATGCAT
>KB671957.1:0-33884 GCA_000349105.1 Anopheles epiroticus | reverse complement strand
CCCCCCCCCCCCCCCCCCCTCCATTCCCACCCTTTGCATCCATCGCTATTGCCTAACTTCTGCGTCCGTTTTGCGCTTTGCTGTTGCTTCCTTTTTGCCCACACACTGCTGGCTCGGCTGTGGGATGCATTTTCACAAACCAACCCCGCCATATCCTCCCAAACCGGTCCGTTCTTTCCATCTTTCTCCCGCTCTTGACATCGGGTGGTGGGACGCCCGTGACCATGGCTCGTTGACGGTTGTACTGCTAACACACTTCACTGCAACGAACGAAGCGAGACATCCGGTGTCTGCGTGCAGAAGGGAGAAGGGAACGGGTGCCCAGCACGAGAAAGCAACGAAAAAAAAGCAAACTGCACTCCAACCCCCATCCGCAGCACCTAACAGCGAAACCGAAAACTCTAACACACAAACAAAACGCCGATGATGCCAGGGAGGGGGGGGGGACTCGGGTGGAGCGAGAAGCGGCTGTTCCGTCTGCAAAACGGTCCGAATGCAGCTGTGGGTCTGGGTCGGGAGTTGCACTTGATGCACTCGCATGTGTGCATGTGTTTTTCTGTGAGTATATATGTTGTGAGGGTGGGGTGGGGGGAGGGGGTGGGAGGGGCATTTACGTGGCAGTACCATCGGCCATGTTTGGCAGTGTGAAGGGTCTGGTGAAGAATTACATCCACCGCAACATGTCTCGAGTATGATGAGGATGACGGCGAGTCGGTCGTAACATTTTGGAGTGATATTTGCTGCTAAAATTAGATCATCGGCAGAACTCGGGTGTGCCCAATTCCGACCGTAGGAAGCATTCAATCCGAGCGCATCAAGAAGCCGCCGTTTGGTCGCTGTTTGGTGGAGGATTGTTGACATAAGATTTAGGGTCGATGCAAAAAGTGCGAATGGCCGTCGGAAGACGCAGGGATGGGGGGAGGGGGGGGAGGATACCGAAAGAGGGCATTAATTAAATTAAATGACTACTGAAGTAGCGACAGTACAAGCGTCCTGAAGCATTGGACAGGCCCAGCTTTTTCTGCAGCAAAATGTGCGCCGTGGGACAGTTACCGTCTTGTGAACCCTTGGTTTCCAAGACCCCGGCTGGGAAGTGGTCTAATTGTCTAATTAAAAATTTATCTGCACTTCGTCTGGGTTTATTTTAAAGCAGCGCAAGTCGGTGGGCCGGTGGGCAAGGTAGATGGAAGGGTTTGTGGGTTATATTTTCGGGGTGGCACTGGGCAGTTTGCCAAATGTCAGCAATGTAGAGCGAAGGTTAGAGGGAGGGCTTCCTCTGTTTGGATGAGCTCGGGCGGCAAGAGCTATTTCTGCAGAAACGCAGACTCGCTACAGTGTATGCAATGGAGAGCAAATCTCATCGTCTTCAGCAAACGATTGGATTGTTGCATAATAGCTGAGTTGACTATTTAAGGAATGATTTCACTTAATGGCTTCATTTTGTATCAATAACGGGTGGCAAAACAAGATATTCAGCTAGAGGTTCATAAGTATTTGCTTAGGAAACATGCTCCGAGGAATTTGTTGTGGTAAAGTTTGATAAAAAATCAATTTATTTTTTAGTTTAAATGTTCTTCTGTTATGGTCATTGCGATAGAATAGAAACAAAACATATTTGCTACGGAAGAAATTGAAAGCCAATGCTTGCAATGTGAAAAAAACACCCAAGCTTTTATGTCAAAAATATTAGACGTACAGAAAGTCTAATCTAAACTAAATTGTTTTTTACTTTCAAATGAATTGAGTGTAAACAATAGTATGTAAATAAAATTTTTAATTCATTTTTTATGTATTTGAACTATTTCTAATTAAAGCTAACAAATTAACAAGTTCAACAGAATAAAGCTTTATCGATAACACTATCAGATCTGAAAAAATAATATTATCTTCACAGTTGAGCGTTTAAAGTAAGAAGCATAAAACCTTATGTTAGTATGTTCAGTTTGTTTGGAAGTAAGGTTTTTTGAACTTTTTAGTTATTGGATTAAAGCATTTTGTGCTGATAAAAATAGAGAAAAGTAAAAGGATTATCTTTTAATTTTCTGTATTTATATACATTAGCTTTTTTATTGCAAAATTTATTGCATTCTTCATATTAACTCTTTGAACGCAAAACACGTCTGCCTGAAATATACTCATCCATCAGCACAGTTCATCCATTCCCTTCCATTGCATCACTTCATTCGCAAAACTTCCCACTTTGTCGACTGCTTTAAAAGTCGATATCTGCACTGCAAAGCTCATTCGTGCTCGGCGTGCGATAAAAATGCTTTAACGCGCAAAACAATAAGCATAACCGAAATGCATGTTGTCGGCCGATGGGAATGGCCAGGCTGGAAGAGGTAAGAGTTGTACACACAAAGTACCAAGTTGTGAAGCAGCACTTGCCAGCACAACGCAGGTCAGCAGGGCAAAAGGATTCAACGTCAGGATTCGCTGCGCTTCAGTCTCTGACAGGAAGTGGAAATGAAGCAAACGAAACAACAAAAACAAGAAAAAACGAATAAGGCGATAAATGTGTTAAACAGGCATAAACTATGACAGAAGCACCGAGTGGCAGAAGCTGCAGCTAAAGGGAACAGACAGTTGAAACAAGCAGCATCCTCCCCCGTGTGTTCCGTGAGAAAGTGAATTTGAAACAGTTTTTGAGGACTTTGCGTACAAGAACTGAAGAACGGTTGGGCAAAGGGACAGAGAAATTGTGCAGATTCGCAAACACTCTTAGCACATGGGAAGAAGCAGGAGAACAACCCCCTTCGGCCACGGCCAAACAGCCTGGTAACTTACTGACTGAGAGAAGGAAGAAGGTGTTGCGTGCGTGGAACAGGTTTGGAGAAAGCCAGTGCGGAACAAGCGGAGGAGCAGAGCATGACTCTCAAATATCAAGAATCTGGTCCATCCCTTGCTCGCCGGTGTTTGTGTGGATGCATCCCATGTGCCCCTGTTAGCGTTGGCGTCACTCGCTTATGGTACCGGCTATGATATAACCGGTTCCCCTCCAGGAGTCCCGGTTATCGGCAACGGAAAGTGAAGATGGCGAAGAAGAGAAAGAATAAGAGGAAAAAAATCGCAACCAGAGACCAGCGATGGTGCGGCCACATTGTGTTGCGCGGCAAGCAGTGGGGAGTGTACGTCGCTTCCCACCCGCGAACGAACCCGTGGCAAGTTGGATTATTATTCTCTCCTACTCTGCAAACCACCGCACCCGGACTTGTTGAAGGCCAAGGGCAACGCGGACGTTTGAGTGGCGAACCAACAAAAAACCATCGGTGGGAAAAGAAAGAAAGGAAATTCTAAAGATTTTCCACCAACCAAGTCGAGCGGTTGGTGTGAATGAAAGAGAAATTGTGCTGTTGCTGCGCCAGTGCAATCAAAAGCCGGTTTAAAAGGAACTCAAGAAGATTCACACACAACTACATTAACGCACACATACTCATTAACTCAGCATCCATCAAATATCATCATCATCATCATCATCATCATCGTCATCGTCGTTACTTTTTTCAGTGCATTGCAGTTCTTGCCTATGCTTTGCCAGTTCCAGTCGAATGCTGTAATGATGGATGCGAAACGGACCACCAGTGCAGGGAAGAAGCGCACCATGGGGCAGGCTGGGTAGGCCGTGAACGGGAATGGCGCATAAAGGGAATGGAAACAAAAAGAAGTAACTATGTACAACCATTCCGTACGCTTGCCAGTGTACATAAGCAGGATGGGAAGGATGAGGCAGCACAGCGCAGCAAGGTAGGACAAAACATTCGCCACGAAAAGGGTCGCCATTATGGAATTTTTCCGTCATGGATTGCCACGGGAGGACGGGCGGCCGGAGAACCTGTACGTAAAGCGAAGGATGGAACGGAACGATAAAAAGGTACGATAGCTGGGCCAGTCCTCTAAAGGTAGGCGTGTGCGTGCTTGTGTGTGTGTGTGTGTCGAGAAACTGTAGGCCCTTGCACGTCAGAACCTTTGCCCGGGATGGAAAGTGAAGCAGCTACACATAGCAACTGCACCACCAAACAAGAACCGAAAATAGACGAGAGAAGAAAAAAACAAATGGCGTTTTGTGCGGTGAAACTGCTCCTCCGAAGCGTGCTTTTGCTGGAAAATAAAACTCCACAAATATCTATCATTTCTCTGTGACGCTGCCTATGGTATGAACGGGCACCAGGGGTAAAACGGTCATGTTAGTGACTTTCCTTGCATTTCCATTGAATTAAACATTTTTTGTTAGTACAATTTGACATTGGATTTCTAAATGAAAATTGGCAGCCATAGTTTTATAAACAATGTTATGCCTTTAGAGTAGAAAATAACAATTACCATCAAGTTTGTGCTTCAGGCAAAATGGTCACGCTTATGGGGAAAATGGTCATACTTATGGGGCAAATCATTCATAAACAGAAAAACGAAAATACAATGCAAAGGGGCAAATGGGCCACAACATTATCTTGAAGGTTACAGGTTTAGCTCCCGCAACTAGAACGTGTTTAAATTTCCGAGCTTTGACATGTTACTGTAGTTTATGAAATTATATAGACATGTTTTATCTAAATGTAGCCCACTACTGTGTCTTGGTATCACACATTATCATTATAAAAATTTCCTTTGATGTGTTCGAAGCATTAATTATGTGTTTTTTTTAATTCGTTTCTAGTATCCAGGCCTTATTGCGATATTAATTTTATGTAAAATTTTATCTAAGCTTTGTTCTAGATTTTTCTATAAATTAAGACAGTAATGTGCACCTATCTTATTATGTTGCTAAGTGACTATGCAATACATCAGAATTAATTATTCATCCAGCACCATTATTACTCAGGCTGTCTGTTTTGCTCTTATTGAAACATTTAATAAGTAACATGTTTTTTAACAGTACAAACTGATTCTTTTGGCTAGGAAAACTATTGATACATATCGTGCGATCTTTATTTAATCAGTCTTCCTTAAAATTCTTCGTAAAAACATACCTTAACAACTGTGAAAAAAACTTTATTTGAAAACTTTATTTGTCTTTTAATGCATAATTAAATCTTAGGGTACACATCTTACATGTTGCGTTTTAGCTTAAGAGACCGTTTTGCCCCGAGTACCCTTACAATTCCGTGTGCTTACTCTCGGCATAAAGGTTCTTTGTAGGTCAGAGCCGTGCAGGGTTTGAAAGAGTTTCGGCAGGAACGGGATGGATGTGTGTGATTTCGCGAGAAGAACGCGAAAAAACGACAAATCCCTGTCCCTGTCTAAAATTCGCGTGGGATTGCCTTATACGCGGTAGCGCCGGCTCGGGAACAAGCGGCGAGCGGGTTCCTGTTCTCCACCGACGTTCAGTTCTCTCTCGCTCCGTCTGCACCGACGGCCGACTGTGAATCAAAGGCAATCGCATTCGGCGGTTTTGATGGCCAGATTTATGCCAGAAAAAGGGAATGTGTGAAGTTTGGAAAGGGACAGGGGAAGTGAATAGACTAGAAATAGAACAGATTTGAAGAACAAGAAAAGCATCCATCGAAGGGATTAGGCGGAAGGCGTAGCTGGTGTGAGTGTTTTAACGTGTTCTCTCTGCTGGAGCATGACTTACAGTGTGTGATAACTAAAAAAAGGTGAAATAAATTTAGAAAAAAAATAAAATTAAAACTATACGTTTTTCCTAAATTTTCTTGCACTCAATCTAACACGATTTTTGGTTTAAAAAAAAAACTTCAAAAATGAAGTAGCACAGCTACTATAAAATATATTCTGTTGTTTCTCAAGGACAATTAAAACTCTCATTGAACATTTCGTGACAATAATTGTACAATCATTTTCCAATTCACCCTATGTAGTCGTTCTCGTCTGTTTCTACTTTGCTGCACTGCACTGTATCTGTATCTCATATGAAAGAGTGAAATACTTGCTCCCAACAGCATAACATGCGGATTACGAGAATATGAGAAAATCTACATATTTCACTTCATGGTCTCCTTATACCACTCACATCAGGAGAAGGTTATGTAACTGTACGCTTTTTTATCGTCAACGTTACTCACCGTCAAACACTAGCAAAAGAGATTAAAAGAAGTTTCTCAAAGAAGCAGCAAAAACATAAACAAAAAACTGCCATAATGGACACCGGAATGACTGAGCTTCTCTTCCCAGAAGCCCTTACTCTTGCATTTCAATAATATTTGCACCAAGCGAGCATGTGCGTATGCGCTAAATTTGCACCAAACTAAACGACTGGGTACGAAGGGAGAGTGCTACAACAGTAGCAGCGGTAGTAGTGGCCGGTAGCCTGGTTTCGGGGAGGGTGTACGGTTTGTTGCAAAAATAAACGAGTTTCCAAAACTCGTCGCCAGAGCAGAACACGAACCGGGTGGAACCATAGAGATACCAGGCCGTGGCGGACTATAGAACGGACGTGTACTTAACCAACGGCAGCAGCAGCAAGAACCGAAAGAGGTAAAATAAATTGGCAAAACAGAAAACCTGTGCTGAAGGTGGGAAGAACGCAGGACGAGTGGCAGATTGTTCTGGCTGTGTTTGTGAGAGAACGGTCGCGAATTTTTATTTAGCTCGCGCCCAGCAGCCCCGTTTTGTATGGCAAAAATGGCATCGAAAAGGAAAGAACGCTTCCCCGGACTTGTATGCTTTCGTACCTGCTTTGGCTGATGATGGTCAGAGATCTCTGGGGAAGTTTTGCGGGAAGCGATACTGGCAAACGAGAGACTGACGGGAATCGGGTAAACACTAAAACAGGGGAAGGGCAGTGCGTTGGATAAACATGAAACGCTACTTTGGCGATTTTGGTATCGTAAAACGCGATTGTAAAACAACTCAAGTAGCATAAAGTAAGCACACTTTTGTTTTGTAAAGAAAACATTATGAAAAGATATAAGCATAAAACAAAACAGAGAAAAAGGGAATATAATAAGAGAAAATAAAACAAAATATCTAAAACGATTTATATAATAACGAATAGGGTAACATGAATGCTGAGTGTAATGGTAAGATTTAAAAAATGTAGAAAATAAGAAAGAAACGAAGCTACTATTAAATAACGAAAACGGAAGAAAGCGAAACGAGCAATGGAAGAGTGAAAACCAACCAACCTGACAGGAAACGCACCACGGACCACAGAGGCCCGGGAACGGTACTTTTTTTCGTTGTTGCAAAAAAGAAAAACAGAACACATAGAAACCAGAACAGCAAAACGGTAGAGCGAGAAGAAAAATGAAACGAAATAGGAATAAAACAGAAAACAACAAAACACACAAAACAACGATGCATATCAGAACGGAGTAAAAAAGCGAAACACATACAGGGAAGCGAGCAGAAACAAAAAAAAAAACCGGTTAGAGAAAGGGAGTAGCGAACGAAGAAGTACGTTCGAATGGGTTGAGTGGGAATGCGAACGGGAAGCAGGGTGCTGCGTACTGCGGGGTTGATTTTCAAGGACAAAATGTTATTCTGCAACGCATCAACAAATCT
The DNA here is from genome assembly GCA_000349105.1 of Anopheles epiroticus. NCBI lineage: Eukaryota > Metazoa > Arthropoda > Insecta > Diptera > Culicidae > Anopheles > Anopheles epiroticus. The sequence continues at coordinate 26,423 of KB671957.1, read as the reverse complement.
TGAATGCGTTCGAACAGAGCGGAATGTGCACGCAGAACGCGCGAGGGCTGCTGGCAAAGGGACGGGTTGGGGCTGCGTGGTGCGTCGCGGTATTATTTTATTCTTATTCCCTCTTACCAGCTTTGCGAAACACGGACTAGTGTGTGTGTATGTGTGAAAGAGTTTCGTGCAAAATTAAATAAGAACGATGCGTTACGGTGTGTACGCAAAAAATGGGTGGTGCGTTATCTAAATGGTGCGAGAGGAGAATGCAGTGCGGGTCGGGTGCCTACTGGCGAACGAACACTTCGAAGCCAAATTTGCGTACCGTTTCGAGTGGACGATTTTAAAGCGATTATGTCATATTATCAAGGAGGAAGGTTTAAAAGGGCCTCTGTGGAACGATGAATTGAATGGTTTTCCTAGGTTTTTGTCTTCATCGAGAGTAATTAGGTAAAAATTGCTGCTTTGGAAAAGGTTCTAATTATCTTTTGATTTTGCAATGGAATGGTACTTGAAGTGCACTGGAGCACCGTTTTTAACATCTGAAATATATTTTTTTATTTCCTTATTACTTAGGTGAAATATATACATCAGCCTAAAAAGTTCATAGTGAGTGAACAGAAAACATGGGCGTTTTTGTATTTTTTAAAGCTCGACAAGAGTGAGTAATTTGAAATGCAACGACGACATTCGAGAAAACGAGCAGATTAAAGTGTTTTATCTTAACATTAAGATTAACTAGACCACAACATAACGGTTTATTTTTGAAGTGGTGTTTAAAAAGGACGATTTATCGCTGTGGTGGTGTGTGATAAAAAGAAAAATAAAAAGTTGGTTAAATTGTCAAAAAGCCTAACTTGTTTCTTGATTTCTTATCTTGTACAATAATTTCGAAAAAAGAGTTTAATCAGAGAAAGAATTGCCAATTCCTCATGGCTTCGAACGTTTTTGGTTTTCCCTTTTAAAAATTTTTTTTTATGGAAAAATGTAATAAAGCTAAACCCAGCAAAAAAAACTTAAGTTATTTTCTCTACTGAAGCTTGTTTCCAATAAAACTAAACTATTCTTTCAGTCAGTTGGGTCTTTGGGCATAAATAATTTAATATTGTTTATTGCCTGAATGAAAAAGCAATAATATCAAAAGTCTGAATGTAATATTTTGAATAATTGATTTGTAAATAAAAAGGAATACAATTAATAATTGGATTTAAATATTCAGTATTATTCATGCTCTTCGGAGTAAAGTAGCATTTAAAATAACATGTCAGTGTTTTTGTTTTAAATGTTCTTAATTGCAAGACTAATTTCTGGTAGAAACTTTATAAATGGACCTATTTATCAAGCATTTCAAACGAAATATATATTTATTATATTACTGTAATTTTTCTCGATGAGTTTGATTTATAATGTTTCATTGCTTCAAAGGTGTTATTAAAGTCTCATTTGCGAAGTATGATCTCCATAAAAAAAGGAATAATTTGTTAACTTTCACTCATTATCATTTTACATATTTGAATATTCCACACATATAAATCCACGAATTGGATATACTTTAACTTTTATTTTATGGACTATTACCAGACTATCAATAGTGTAAAACTTTTCATTTTTTAAACATTTTAAAAAATAACTACAACAGCTTTTTGCGTATTGTAGCATCTGTAATTTTTTTGTTATTAAATACTTGTCAGATTATTGCTGCAACTTTGTGCCTGTTCAGTTTCTTCTTAACCTTCAATTCTCGTTACATACTATTCCATGCATTTGACGTTAAAATTCATTTCGACCACGCTCTTTGCGATAGCTAAAACATTCTGCATTCTTACCTCAAAGGATTGTTATCAGGAAGTTGCATGTAAAGCAGCGATTATGCACTTTAATCCTCGTTATTCATTACTCAGCCACCGTTCGCAAAAGCTTTATTATACGGAAAACCCCGTGAAACATAGACAGCTCAGACTAAATTGAAGGTGATTTAAAAAAAAGAAGTTGCTATTTAAATCTCGTTGCAATTCACGCACTCCAACCACCAAGTAGGCCATGTCTGAATGAAACTCCACATCACATTAGGATTTGCCGCCCGGCACCGAGAATACCTGGGTAAAGCGAAATAAATGAATGCCTCCTCTATTCGCTCGCTGCACGATTGGGGAAGACAACTTTCACCCAAAACCGAGGACACGCAATGGTGATGCAAATTGAATGCATTTACACAATACTCATGATTATGAAAACGGTTCAGTGGGCAAGGGAGGCAAGGGAGTAATGCATACATCAACGCAAACACACACACACACACACATACACGTACACAGCCATGGCAGGCTTCTATTCGTACAGACACACAGACACACACACTTCTTTCCTCCCACTGGCATACATATTCGCTTCCGTCGGAGGGTTCTGAGTCTCATCAGAATCTCATCAACGCAAACGCATTCCCTCACCCCAACATTCCCCCCCCCCTCCCCCCAAATCGTGTATGCACATGCACTCCGAAATGCATCAGCGTAAAGGGGGATTGCAAATACGGTCAGCGATTAACACGTGCGTGACGATGGTGATGGTGTGGGGCAGTGTGCACACAGAGTGGAAGAACGAGTCACCGGTGCACTCGGTGCGTCCTGTGCCTTCCCGGCACGTCCCGATGCAATTCCGTCAAGTATGCAGTTAAAAGAATGAATTGTTCGTTTGCATGTGAAATGCACCCCGACGCAGAGCGAGGAGGCCCTCCCACGGATTGCCAAACCGCAAATTGCGCTTTCGCATGATGCGATTTTCATTTTCGTTTCCATAAAATTAGGGAACCAACGCCGCAAGGGAATGCGTGCCAGTTGCGAGCGCATCGTTGCATTCGTGCAGGGCCGTTTTGGGGAGCGGTGGTCCGGCCGGGGAATACTGCACACAGCTCTGGTGGGAAAGGGTGGATGCAACAGTGCTGCAGTTCACGAAAATCCCACCACAAGAGATTTTAACCAAAGGTTTGGTGCTGCACAGGGCGTGCTCGGTCGAGTGTGGCGAAAACACAAAAAGGGAGCTGGAACATATTGCTACCACCGTCCGGGCCAGCGTGGGCGGCTCGTGGGGCTTCGGGCGCGGTAGAGATATCGGTTATTATATCATTAGGTAGCGATCGAGCATGCGAGTTCCTTCGTTACATAATTTTGTGGAACGATGCATCCCGATGCGCACCAGGACACGATCACATCAGGATGAATTGCGGAATGGGTTTTATTATTTCGCACTCTTTGCACACCGCAATCTGCATCGATGCAAAAATCTGCGGTAGGGTCCAGACCGGTGGCTAAAGGTTTTGTTGGTTTAAACTCAACGAGTTGTGAGTATGTGTGTGTGTGTGTGTGTATTTCTTTTCAATTCAAAAAATTGGATTCGTAAGTTCGGTTACGCTTTCACGATTTTCGTTCGGCATCTTTTCTTTCCTTGAGCTTTCTCACATCGTTCTGGTACGTTTGCTCTGTTGCTTCGAGATGTTGCACTCGTTGCAGTGGCATTGAATAGAATGAGAATAAAAAAAAAAACAGCCAGTTCCACAGTTATTGAATTACAGAAGAAAAAATGCGTTTTATGCAAGATAAAATAAACTTCTCAGGCTCACGTTGGCAGGCAGACGCAGGCAGATGCAAAACAATGGTGATCGGTGACACAACTGTCATTGAGAGATGGTCTTTATCAAGTCTCGTTGTGAAGCGTTTGGGTAAAGTTTGGGCGTTCTGGGAGACATAAAAGTACGCCTACAAGTTTACACGACGTTTCGCTATTTGATGTTCATTTTGAATAGTACATTGTTTTTTGGCACCTCAATAACAGCAGCTTTGTTTAACGTTCCTTTATAACTTTATTGCCAAAAATTGATTTCCACAATGAAGAAGTCTACTGATCCAATGTACTAACACAACTTATACAAAAGGATTGTGTAGCTCTCGCCATCTCTTGGTGTAGTAGCTGTAAACTAAATCAAATGGTCAGGTGAAAACAAAAATGAAAAAAATATTGAACAGGATACATCTACACAACATCTTCTACACTAACACATTAAATCTGTAACCGAAAATTTAAATGAATGTGTGCTGCCAGGACCGTTTGGGTTAATGTTACTGGAACACACAATAAACGAAACGTTACTGTAGATCCCGGATTTATTTGGTGTATCTATTATCCATAATTCCCTTGAGTATTACCCATAACTATCTGAAATCAAGCAGTGTAGTCCTTACAGTAGGTATTAATATGAATGAATTAAGTTAGAACTATTTTTTTTTTCCTGTAGTGACGGCCAGGCCGTATTGTGAAGTTAGAACTATTAGTAGTGACATCAACTAGAGTTCTAAAAACCATCTCTAATCCGTGTTTTGCTAAGCCTTGATCCTACAAGGGTTATTATGCCATCCTGGTGTAGAAATTTGGATTCACACTAGAACTGCTGGATCTCTTATATTGACAGATAACGCTTAACTCAACTTTGAGGAATTTGTGGAAATATTATTTCTAAGGACTAAGGCGCTAAGTTGTTTTGTCTTCACTGCAAACTGACAAAAACATTGAAAAGCAAACTTACTTTTTGGAAGGTTTTAGCATATATAAAAACTATAAATTATAACAGAAACAATTAAAACGCTTGGAAAAATTGATATCAAAGACACTCGATCCACAAGATATGAGTCTTATCATTGATATAATTATTCTAATTATTCGTATTCGTATAAAATAAATGAATAGATCGATGGCTACACTGCGTCAGAAGGAGCTGTGTCGTTTATTCACGTTTGACGTAAATTTGTTACGTGTTTATTATTCAGAAAGAATGACCAGGATGTATCACTTAAAATTATGTTCACACAATAAATTTCTGATGTATTGGCTAAAAATGTTCAAACGCTTTTTGGATGTATTCTCGCATGAAGGTTAAAGTAAATCAAACATTTGTATTAAACTCTTTATGCGAAGGTCCATTGTACTTCACTATTTTTCGTCTATTGAATAAGTAACAACTTATCTTGTCGGCGTTAAATCTACGCAAACGTCACATTTCCACGAAATCCTGATTAATAGTGTCTTCAAGAGCATACACTTAGTCTACATCAAACCACTGTTACAATTTGCATATTTTAATCTCCTCTTGCCAAAACTCCATCAAACCCATCCCACCTATCTCTGTTCCCCTAGCAGCCTATTTCAAAGTGTATGTGCATCAAACCGTCCAAGCTTATCGACGCAACATTACTCATCAACCGGCCCCGTCTGCCCACCCGCGGGTGCCATATCGAAAGTGAAAACATAAAAATCACATTTAAAAATATGCATAAATCGTTTCACCGTGCGCACGTTTGCTATCTTTCCCTTCCTTTAGCCCCTCCTAGGTAACAGACGGGCTCGCACGAGACTTGTTTGGGTTTCTTCGAACAAATAAAAACAAAAACGGTTCGATTTCGCGCACGCTTCATACCGAGCGAACCAGGGCAGCGAATCGTCCATCACTATCCCGGTGGGGCCCACAGGTTATAGGCTGTCCGTGCGATGAAGCATATCGGCTTAATATGTTTTAAATGAAAAATATCACCAAGAAACGGAAATCGCGAACGAGCGCATTCGGCGGGGAAGCGACACAAAGCGAGCATGCGGGGAAAAAAAAGGTAAAATAAAATTTTGACATGTTGAAAAATGGCACAACCCCTTTTTCGGGCAGCAGCCGTGGAGCGGACTGGTGGAGCATACTTAAAAGCACATCCTCGCGTGATTCCCTTTGCTTGGGACGCGGCCGCGACCGATACCGCGTAAATGCTGCCCCGGTGGATGAATAAAACCACGATACGCAGCCTGTGCACTAGTGCGTGGGTAATGAAAGTTATTGTGGTGGCAGAAGAGAGAACGAATTATGGCGAACGAGCCCTCCTTCCCAGGAAGATTGGTTGACACCAGGACGATAATGTGGAGGCGCATGGTCCTGTAGGTGCGCCTCTTCGCCCTCTTTATCCTCTTCGCATTGTGGGTTTTAAATGAAAAAGGGCACTTGCGAGCTGATAAAGGTGGTGCGCCAAGCAGCACAACCAAGCGTTGCCTCGCACAGCACAAAACACTCACACACTCTGCACGGGTTGTTGGCAAAAATCGATTTTTGCACTTGAAAACTGGTTTTTCACCCTCACGCCTCGGTCTTCCCTCATCCTGCCCGCTTCCCATCACGATTTTTGACCAAAAAGTCGGCCTCCTCTTCGGCCGTATATGTCCCCGAAAACGGTTCCTGCGACTCGACGCCGGCTAAAAGTTTGCAAAAAAGGGGTCCAGCACAGGCCCGGCTGCCAAGAACCAACAGGCAGGGTGGCTGGCTGTGCGCAGAATGCGAGGGACGATTATGTAATACATAAAATGCTTCTGGCCCCCGGTATGTGTGTCTGCGTGTGTATTTTGCTTGCAGCTTCTGCCTTCTAAAAACGCCGCTAACGGTAGGCCACGGCGAAAAGCGAGACAGCACACAGCGCGACAGATAAGTGCGTTAGACAGAGGGAGAACGCGCGCGCAAGAGAGAGAGAGAGAGAGACTTTTGGCGAAAATATGCTCCTCTTCATGATGGCGCAAGACCTTCCTCACGGCTCGGCACCGTATCCCGGGTGCCGGGATTCAGCGTCCCGCTCTAACGCACTGCCGCCGGAGATGGAAGGATGCTGGAAAAGCGTAGCCGGGAAAGCGCAACAAGAAAAACGCAATACACCGCCAGCACGCCCGGTCCCGGGGTGGTAAACAACAAACAACGGGCCGAGAAGCCTAGTCTGAGCTCCTTGCGGCATGAGTGCGTCGTCTGCCGGGGGTTGGAAGTTGATCTCTAGCTATGACATGGTGCGTCCTGGGCCCTGAACGTGCCTCGGTGTGGCAGAAGGGAAAGTGGAATGGAGCATGGGGATGAGGAGCACATTTTGGCGTGATCGATTCTTGCTGTTGTGCGTTTCGTGCCGCTCAAAGGGAGCTAATTCTGCGAAAGAGGGAATCGTTTTTCATTGCCGAAGGACGGTGGCAGTGTTGCCAGTATGTCGTTTAAGTATAGATTGTCTGTTTGTGTTTAGTTTTTCTAGCTATTTCCTTGGTTTGAGTTACTATTATAGTTTGTTTACAGAATGTTTAACATACATATTAAGCTACAATTAGTTTATGTTTTTGCATTTTAATACAGCGTAGCCGTTTCTACAATAAGAACATTTCTTATTTACATCGTTCAATGATAGATTATTTAAAATATTGTTAAAGCCAGTTGAATCAATCACTTAATGTAACATATTAATCTTTTTTTCATATTCTGCCTAATATGGTGAATGAATAATAATAAAACAATATTCAATGACAGGAAGAGGAGAATTTGAATTTGAAGGAGTGAAACAAACCGAGTGTTTCCTTCACAGCAAAGATACATAAACTGGTGCTTGAAGTATTTTTTTCTCTCGCCTTTTTTACGTTTTTGAACCTTTCTTCTGATTATGTACCATTTCTTTTCTTTTAATTGTTTTCTTTGTTTATTTTTTGAGTTTTTGTCTGAATTCTGTTTTGAGTGTTAAGCGTTACGGATTAGCTTAGGGATATCTTCAAGTTTTTGTTATATTAATTTGAGCTAAACGGCTTAGCTTACGGCTTAGCTTAGAAGCAACAAGTTTAAAAATAAAATAACAAATAAATAATACAAATATATTAGTAAATAAAAATAAATTAATGTATGAGAAAAAGAAAGATAATGAGCGTAACACACAGATTATAAGAAAGATAAATTAAAAAAAAAAATATCTTGGCAACAAGGAGCAGCTTTTACAAATTTTTATTTCCTCGTTAACCTATCGCTTTCTTTTCTGCTAGCTCACTCACTCAACGGTCGCTGTTAAACAACTGGAGCAAAGAATCAAAGCTGTTCCATTTGCGTTCCCGAAACTGTCTTCTGAGCATTTCACATCATACTTTGTGGAAAAAGAGTGACGAAAAATGTCCCGGCATATTTTTACACCCCTGGCACCGTTTCATTCCACCAAGAACGTATTTGTGACTTGAGCAAACGATAGCCACACACAAAAACAAAGCAGAAAGGGAAGGATAGAGGGAAAAATTCTCAGCGATAAGAAGAACTTTGGTTGCTGCGTAAATATGCTCCCCAGAAAAGCAGACGACGTGAGCAAGCGTTCGGGGCAACGAGGAGACAGCTCTGGCAGGCGAACCCATCCCCAACAAGATTCCGTTCCCGTCAGGTCAGGAGGGCTGAGTGACATTAAATGCCGCACACCATTCACGTGCGGGTACTACGGTGCAGTTCGAGGAAAGCCGTCGTACGGGATAAGAAATGCCACGACGCCATTCTTTTCGACGCCAGGCCGACCGGAAGTGACAGAATGGTACGGGAATTGTCGTCGCGGTAGTATGCGGGTACGCGTACAGTTTTGGGCAAGCGAAAATGTCTCCCCAAAGCAAGCATCCTCTACACCTTTCGGTCGAAGCGGGCCATGGTTTTGCGGGCAAAGTGCGTGAAGGGCAGGTGCGTACGAACTCACATCCTCCTTTGGCGAGCAATATCTCCCGCTTAAGGAGCAGACGAAGGAACCGCATGTCTCGGCAGAAATGAACGTTTTATGGCACTATTTGTTTTCCATTCCAACTACACGTTCTTATCGTGTGCGTCGCGCTCGTTGACTGCGAGCTAGTGGTTTACGAAGATATTAATTGCGATGAAAGGTTTCGTCCATTTGCCGTCGTCTCAAGGACACACGCTCGTCTTCCTCTGCGGAGAACCAAAAGCGAATTTGTCGCCAATGCGTTAAATTTATAGTTTTCCCTTCCTATGTAAGCTAGCGTGCAGGAGGACTCACCATTATTCAACCTCCACAAAATAGGCTCAACGATGGAAGATAGCGATTCTGAGAACGATACTGTCGCGGTTTGCTCACAGCGTTCACAGATCGGTCTCGCAAACGAGTACAAAAATATCACTGGAATCTTGCAAACCACTTCTTCTGGTGGGGCCTTCCTTCCGCTTTCGACCACCGCCATAGCGTTCCGCAGCAAGCTGCGACGGGGCGATACTTTCACCAGCACCAAAAACCGCAAAGCGAAACCGAGACAAGAACGAACTGAAAAACGACTCCACGCACCGAAAAATTGCACAACTCAGCGGAGCAGAACGGAGAGCACCAATTTTCTTCAGACTACGCTGGGATCTTCCGTCCTCAAGAGGCCCAGGCCCAGTACCCACTTCTGGGATGAACCAGAACTTACCACACGAGCAGCAAACAAAACTACCCAGCAAGGAGCGAAATAGCAGGCAGTGGAAAAAGGGCGAAGATGGATTTTTAACGCGCCGAGGTAAGATGAGAGACGGTGCTGGTTGTTGCGATGGCGAAGGTTGGCGTTTTGGGTTTCGGTTTTTGGTTTGGTATTGTGCGGTCGTTTTTTTTTTACCGTATCTTAAGATTGAAACTGCCTGCGTGCAAACAGAAATGAGCAACGACGCATTTAGTGGCATTTTTTATAGTAAGCGAACTAACGATATCAGATTTTAGGTTGCTATGGTTAATGGTTTCTATAATTATACCGATTCGTAAACGAAAACAGTCAGTGTTTATCAATAATAAATTGCAGTGTTCTTCTCAGAAATTTTATACCATTTTTTTTTTGTTCAATCTTAAGATCTTAAGATCTTAAGATAATGAGTGTAAACTTCTAACTTGCAATATTTAACGAGCGTACTTATAAACTTCTACTAATAAACTAAAAAGTACGAGCTGAACGTGCCAATTTCATGCTAACGCTTAGTGTCTTAGTGTTCAGTATAGTTTCAGTCGACCATCATACCTTCGAGTAGTTACACTATGACTTGAATTGTTGTCATCGTAACTTCAAATATAAACACGTCTTTAAAATTGTTGTCACAAAGCTGCAACTAATCGCTAACAAATGTGATTTAATGATTTTTTAAGAATACATCAATCACCAGAAGTTCAAAAGACTTTTTGATCTATTGAAACAAAGTGATATCCGTAATTCAAACACCTTATGTTTCATTCCAAGTACAATTTGTAATGCTGTTGATGTTAAAAATACTACTAAAAACTCTTTATTTTGTAACCTTGTTGAACAGTGAACTTTTTTTATGTTAAAGAATCATAATTATTCGTCGATCACTACAATTGGAATGCGGTTGGATTCATCCACATGTGTACTAATATACTAAAAATATAACTAATACGCTAAGATAACGCAATTCGAGTTTTCAGTTAGAATGACTGTATAAGCTAATGGCAATAGGCTCTGTAGATATTGTACTTCAATTCCCAACAAAAAACGTAACGAAAATAAAACGTTTTAAAAAGCGTATTCCATTCTGGTTGAGCTGTTTCGCTAATTAATTGCATTTACTTTCATTCCTACTACACCTTCTCCAAACCTTACGGCTTAACTATCTTACTTTCCCGCTGGTAGCCAATCTGCACGACTCGTTTTAACGCCGCGCTGAATACGTCTTTGTGAGGTTTTCCCCATCGTCTTCCCATTTTCCAGTTCCCTCTCCCGCTACTGGTCTCGTTGCACTTGTGCTTTCCCTCACCACTTTGGGGAAACTCCATCCACTTCAGATACACGGCCAAGATGATGATGTAAGAAAGAAGCCAAAAAACGCACACACCGGCAGTACCTTAGCACATCCACGGTTCTACATGAATGATGCCATTCGCGCAATTCTTTCTTATTTCCTCTTTCACTCTCGATTCGAATACCGTGGCTTCTGCGTTGTTGCACCTTCGTATTGCGTTATTTTAGCATTATTGCGTGTTTTACTTCGTATTCCGGCCACGTTTCGCTACTTATTTATTGCGAAAGAGTTTTTTTTTTACGAATTCTTTAACGTTCCTGTTCCTTTTCCGCCCTGCGTGTGCGTTTCTGTGTGTATATGTGGCGTTAGCGTATTTAGGCTCGCCACGCACACTCGCCGGCATCAACATCCAAAACAAAGTTGGCCTTGGAATGGTTGGAAAAAGACGGCGTCTAACGTGCCGTGCAGATCGGGTGAGCCAGCTGTCAATGGTGGTCTGAGACATTAGGCGAAGAGTACATATCAGATTGTTTCACAATGAAGAGGAGGAACAAAAAAGGAAGATCGTGCGAGTGTGTGTTTGATGCAAAAATAGACCCCGAAGACGTTTTTTTGTTGCGTCACGAGACAGAGTGGTGAGGAAAACCCGGCAAGGAATGTGTGCGCGGTGTGCGCATTCCGCTCCAGACCTTCCAGCGGCAGCAATGGATTTATTTTAGCTCGTTTGACAGAGCAGGGGTTGGTGTGGCGGATTGAAGATGGTGGGATGGTCCGAGTCTTCTCTGGAGTTGGGCCGACCCGGTTCTCGAACACTTAGCCCGCTAGCCTGATTGCTTTCGCACGGAGTTTTTTACGACTTTTTTGCTTTCATTCTTTTCTTATAAGAACTTCTTGGCAGATCTTGAACTTGAAGCTTCTTCCTGCAGGTTCTCTTCCCGTGGTTGGGTTGTACTCTTTGTAACTCTATGTACCATTCTTCTGCAGGTTTCCTTTGCTGCTCTGTTCGTTCTGCGTTCTACGCATCCTTATGTACGGCGAATTTTATTTGCTACTCTTTTTTACTCATTCTTTGCTTCGATCTTTCGTATTTATTCCCTAGTTTCATTTTCATCTTCTGCTTCCCGGCGTAAAGGTGCTTGGTGCCTGGGTGTGCTCGTTTTTCATTTCGCCTTCCACCGATTTATCTTCTTTGCTTTCTCTGATTCTTCTTTTGCAGTTGTGTTACTGTTTGCTGTTCTTGTTCGCTGTTATACTCCACTAACTTCATTTTTCCATTTTTCCGGTTTCTGTTTCTTTTAAGCTGTGAGCTTATTTTCCTCTCAAAGCTGCATGTTGTGCAATCGCTAAGAGTGCTTCTTTTTGTTATTTTTTTTACTCTACTCAATTTCACGTTTCTTGCCCACAGTAGTGCTCTAGCTGTATATGTGTTATTACAACTGATTTTGTTTTCTTTATCATGTTAAAAAGGCATTTTATTATTTTTGTTCAAGTCTGGGTTTATTTATCACTAACTTATTCTAGTGAACGATTACGTAACATCACATATTGAAAGTCCCAATACTGTATGAACATTTCAGCGAGTATTTTAGAAAATATATTAAAGCAGCTCAATCCGACAATTTCTACAAACCTTTATATTTAGACTCACACCCAATACGAAGATACCGTTAATGATGAGTAAGATGCGCATGCACACAAATTGCTTGGTTGCTAGTTTACGTAATTTTACTGGATGGATCGAGAAAACAGAGCAATAAAACGTAAAACATTCCAAACGAAGACGAAAACAACTCAAAACCTGAATTCTCCCCACAAGAAGCAGCAGCATGACTGCTTTAGAACAGAATGCTTGCTGCGAAGAAGTAAGAAGCATGCGATTGGCAAAGGGAACGAAAGTAACCGTGCGAAAGGAAGAGACGAAAAGTGAATGTGAAATGTGGCGAACATTATTCGAGCGTGACGTTAGAACGTATTCGTGTTGCGATTTTTTTGCGATGATTATGCCAAGAGTTTGCTGCAAAGAGTTGGCAAAGTTTTCACCTGCAAATCGTGGCAGAGTGAGTAAGAACGGTGGTAGAACCCGATGCAAAACCAGTTTTCTAGATCAGTAGAACCGTCTTTGGCTTCGCTTGGGGCTATACTGTTCATGAGAATTTGAAATGAAAGGAAAATTTATTCTTCAGAAATCAATCAGTCTAAAGCACAGAATGTTGGATGTTCTTAATACAATGATACAACACAGCTTATATCGGTTTTATTGTAATTAATTCACCAACAGTTCTTTTAAGAAACTTTGTTATTGTATAACGAGATTTTGTGAAAGCCGCTGACGTAAACAGAATTTTTGGGTGTGCGTGCACACACCATAAGGCCTACCGGTATCAAAATGCCTCGGCCCGATCCTAACCTACAATTATCAACCATACCTCATGCCGGCGCGGCACGTTGTTGGCGGAGTTTCGGGAAGTTCCGGTCGTTTGGTTAAATGATTTTTCGTATGCGTCCGTATTCATGGTTTGTTTTGGGTCTGCTATTATGTGCTCTGTCCACCTTCGAATGCGCCCTGGAATGAGCTGAACACTGTGCAGAGGGCGACCGCCCCAAAACTGCAGAAACAAATGGGATAGGTCGCTGCCGGTGGTTGTGCGCACCCTTCCGCATTGGCAATAGGGGCGGTATGGCATTACGGTAGGAATTGATGCGCTAAATTACGAAATCTTACCGCGGATAATTATATACCACTGGCGATGCGTTCGTCCTCGCACTAGATTCGGGAATTGCCTGGTATTTGCTGGAACTGGCGTGAGCTAAAATGAGGTTTTAGTGATAGGGAGGTTTCCGCACTAATCAGGGTGAGGCATAGAACTATTCTATCATTTTCCACACAATGTTCGCGCTAGAACTGAAATTATACATATCTAGCACAAAAATATGGGAACGGCTATTGTCCTTGGTGCGGAATGCATTTCGATTCTTTTTTTTTGCGCAATGGTTAAAACCGTTCTGGCTGCCTATGACGTGATCGATTGCCATAAGGTTGTAGCGGTTCAATGTTTTAGCTTATGGAAAATTGCTTCGAAATAACAAACAACTGACAAGCGGAAAGGCGGAAATATGGGTGTGAAAATTTATTATTTAACATTCCAATAAGAAAGGGAAATAAACAACTCATAACAGGGAGTGTTGAAAAAGGGATGAGTATTCAACACAAAATTAAGACCATAATGTTGGCAGCTTGACGAAGGGAGAGCGCACAAAGTTTTGCAACCAAACTTTTCGATCAGTGTAAGGCCAGCGGGTAATAAACGCTCTAATGAGATCGTTATGCACACGCAGGTGTTTTTGCAACGAATGGTTCGCTGGTGGCGGTAGTAAGTGTGGTAATAAAACCTTTTTCGCCTTTTTTAAAAATGAGTCATCGATTTATTCTGTCACAACTACAACTTATCTTACACCGATTATAGCTTAAAACGGCTTTAATAATATTCAAAGCTGTCAACACAAATGCTAATAGTTTAAAACATCATTATAACCATCTTTAGTGTGATCTCACTAAATAAGTCCGACTGAATGTGAGTCATGAGTTGGGACAAACGCGGAACAAAAGATTATTATCGGTCTAATGTATGCAAATGATATATATATTTTTTTAATCATTGCGAAGTTTTCAAAATGCTTACGAAACCATAATGGGTCATCTAAAGATTTTCAAAGATTTATCTCATTTACACATTTACCCTTCTCGAAACCTGTAGCCCAACCAGCGTGTGAGGCTTCAGGTAAAAGAAGGCCTTTCGGTTTAATGGCGCTCGCCGGCTCCACCGAAGACGCTCGATTTCAATGCCACACCGGGCGACAAACTCCCAATGGAAACCCAATTGCCTGAACGCGTTTCCGTGAGCCGGTGGAGCCCTTGGGACGGGTTGCTCGTAGCCAGGAAGCGATTCGCACAAAACCACTAGAAGCGTGCGCTCGTGGCAGCATTAAGCGTCGCGAAGGGGTTGGTTGATACGATCCGAAACCCCCTTCTCGGGCGGCATGCCCCTGCGGCAGGCAAATACAAATAAGGCAGAAAAGATCCAAGGTTTCGGTTGCCCCAAAAAGTGGCTCCACTCAAGAGGTGAGCATTTGAGGTTTGCCCCATCAGCGTGTGTGTGTGTGTATGAGCGGCACTAAAGCTGCTACTTGCCCCTAATTCTTCTACGCTCGGAGCTTCTTCCTCGCCCGGAAAACAGGCCTCGATCTTCGCGTGGCCTCGAAACGGGTGTGCTGCGGTGTGTGTGTGTGTAGAGTTTATACTCACTCGTCCCATTAAACTACGCACGGCTCAAGAACGGATAGAAGGGAAGCGTAGATGGGTTTAGCAAAAGGAACCTTCTATGTGGAAAGCAGCGAGATACGCTGGCCAGCATAAACATTGCGGCAAAGCTGTGCTTGTGTGTTGTGGTGGCACTTCGTCCAACACGAACCTGCCGGAAAACGGGGGGGGGGAGGGGCTGGAGGTTTTTTGGGGCTTCTCCGAACCGTACACGCGCACTCCTTCCCCTTCCCCCTTCTCACAACCCCTTTTTCCTGTTCATCTTTGCCTTACGTTTTGTTACATCGTACATCATCGGCAGCATTATGCTACCCCGGGCCGGGCCGATGCTGTGGATTGCCCGTGAAGGACAAGGAAGGGCAAACTTTATGTTCTTCGTCTGTTCGGTTTTTCGGTGCACAGTTTGCCACTCTTCGCCTGTACACCGCTTCCCGCCACCCATACCGGTTGGCGCTTTTGTCGCAAAACTCCGTTGCTATGCTTCACCGCACCGCCGGCACTACCACCGCTGCCGGGTCGAACCATTTTGCCCTTTGTGGACCGTTTTTCGGACTCGGTTTCATTTTTGCAGCCTGATGAATATATTAAATTACTGCTGCGTGATGGACCCTCCGCACCCCACGTCACGTAGTGGACGGCGATGAAAGAGAAACCAACAAAGGCAAGGCTGAAGGGAGGGAGTGGTGCGGTGCGCGGGATTACAATTCTACTTTCGCAGAACATCACCCGTTGGAAAGGGAAGGGTCGTACTGGCGGAACACGAACGAAACCCGGTCAAGTTTGGACATCTTGATAGCGAGCTTACACGTATGTGTGAGTGCGTGTGTGTGTGTGTGTGTGTGTGGCTGTAACATTCTTTTAAGGGTTTACTATTTTAAGGATCGTACACAGGTTGTTATGTCGTTCCTCCAGCACTCCATGCCTCCGTCCCATGCCGCACATTGCCATTCTGCTGTGTTGCGGGATGGGCACCTAACATAACTGGAAACGCGTAAGGTAAAATCGAATACGATCTGCGGCCAATTGGAGGTGCCAACGGTAGGGAGATTGCAGCAAGGGAGCGCCACTTTATTTAGAAACCCATGTTTTAACATGGGTTTATTTTGAAGCTATCATTTTACAGTGATGCGCAAATGATTGATGGAAGAATGTTATTTTTATTTTTCTTTGATATAGTTTAGTTGTGTAGAGTAGGATTTGTTGAAAAGAGTAATTTTAATGATTCTTCAACATTAAAATTTTTGAAATATACGTGATTTTCTTAAAACAGCTCCATGTGGAAATCATATTTTAATATTCTTTATAAAATCTAAATTCTTTATAAACTAAAGGCGCAACTGTTAGAAGAACATAAATATTTGGAAAATATAGAAGTAAGAAATATTATGAAGCTTATTAGTGTTGTTTTATTGTACGCAGTGGTCATGTAGAGAACAGAGAATGGATAATCAGTAGTTCTCCCATCGATGAAGATCTACGAACAATTGGTGGCAATGAAAAGTGCCCTCAATAATCCGCCCTGTCATAAGCACGCTAAACACACAACCTACGAAATTCCATCAATGGAAAGCATTTCATCTTCTTGAGTAACGCAACTATCCATGTAGGGTCACGGACTACCAAAGTAATAGTAATGTACATTGACTTTTCATTCTGTGACTGTGACTGTGACCCATTGCTGGATAGCCCATTCGAATGGAATTTGATACAGTGCAACTGCAGGTCCTATAAAAAGCATATGCCGTTACCACTGGTTTTCTGAGCCAGCCCACGCGGGTCACACATGGAGTAGTACGTTATCCGCCGCACCTATTACGTTTTATATTGCATCTATTTCGTAGAAAAAAAACATTAATTGGTACAGTTGTTAGTGTTATAACAAGAAATTTTTATTTTATATATTATTTATATATTTATTTTATATTTTATTTTATATTTTGCTCAGTTTATTTTTAAGAAGAATTTATTTTATTGCAAGGTTCATAAATAAGTCATATTGTGCATATTGAGTATTAAATTAAAAAATGGTATAAACGCAGGGATCACATTGCTGGTGAGTTTGATTATTATAAGAATAATTATCTATGGAAAATGTGTGGTAAGCATGTGTTTAGCGGTAGATAATATTAGTGTTTAAAAACGAATTTTTTTCTATACTTTGTTACAAATATTAATAAGATTTTTAAAAATGTTAAGTAAATATCACGTTACAAGAGTCAAAAGAATACGCAAGAGAAATATTTTTATGATTAAGTAAAAAAGCTCAACGATTAAATGCTATTTTGGTTTTAAAATCTCATGAATGTCCTAAATTATTTATAAATATGTCGAAAATTAATATCAATTTTGAACATTGTTAGTATGGACTACAAAAACAGTGGATGAAATTGATTATAAAGTATATTACAAGTCATGTATATTACAACATGTTGAACTCAAAGCTAAAATCGAATTTGGTAAAAACAAGAAATGCAAATATTCACCATGTGTTACACATTTCTGTGTACTTTCCGCTAGTTTGATTCGAAAAGTGTGCAAATATAGTACGAATCTAGGACACGCACGCATGTGTGCCTCGTGAATAAAATGTCCTTCATTAATTACGGTAACACACTAACACGCTCTCTGCCGGCGTTTATTGAAACCGCTCCCCTGGGACGGTCGGAAAAATAAACGCTTACCCTCGCGTCCGATGTATGCCGCTATGGATTACAACGAAACGATGAATCACCCCAGTTTGGAAGAAGGTGCCATTCATCTAGGGAAGGGCTCGCTCATTTATTGTGATTAAAAATATTAATTTTCAGCTTCAAGTAAAGGTATGACGTTTTGGAGAAAAAAAACAAAAATCTCACAAAAAAATTTAACGACGAGAAACGATATCATATGCTCTACATAAACACCGAGCCTAGAGGTACTTGTTTAAAATTTGAAAACAAATTACACACAAGTGTCTTCCTCTAGCTGCCACTTCCCCGAGGCGAATGCAATCCTAAGAAGTTCGCATGTTTCGCTATGTAATATTTATCTTTGAGGCGAGCCGAAATCAAAATTCATTATAAACATCTTGACACACCGTGTACCGGGCGCCAAAAGTGCGCTGCCAAGAAAGTAATTACAAATTAATTACAATCCAGCGTACCCCTTTTGCGAACTGCTGTAAGAAGTTGCCCACGTTCTGCAATCCACACGCGCCGCGCAGCCTCTTGACATGCTCATATCAAACAAACAAATATTGACGAACTTGCGTGTGACGTGCGCGTCGATGCCTGGAAGCGATACCTTTTCCCGCTCGCGTATCGGTTTGCAATTTCGCGCCCTGCTCGCGTATGTTGTTTAACGCGCGAGATATAGAAAATAACAACAACGCGGTGCTGCTACGAGTGCGCTTTTTGCGCTAGCATGCCCGCGGGATTAGAAAGGTAACGTCTGGGAGAAGGAGCGTTTGCTATTGCTGGCAGTTTTCCAACGCTCATTTCGGGAACAACAAATCTTACCAACACTTGTTTGCATTGCCGTCAACATGATAGGGAAATTTTAAGGAAATTCATTTCTCACATTCTTGGATTTCCGTGTCTTGTGTGGCACTCCCAAGCGCAGGGAGAGTGCCGAAATCGGTTCTAATCATGCGGCAAACCAGGCAACCGGAAGCAACCTAGGCCCAGTGTGCAATAATTCATGTCCAGTGTGGCCCACCGTCGCCGACAGTAAGAAATCTAATCCTTTTTTCCCATTTTCGCCGCTCCCGGACATCCCGCTGGAGTGAAAGATTTATAGAAGATTCGGTCCTTCCTCCTACGGAGGAACGGAGGCCCGGCTTGGCCAGGTTCCGGCCAGTTACTGAACCCCAGCGGTCTACGCCATTAGGCCAGTACGCATTTCGGTATCGATGGAACGGACTGGACGGAGGGCGCGTTCCTTGAGCCCCGTGAGCCATTTTAATGGCGTTTGCAGTGCAGTAAAAGTGATTTACATCCATATCGATGCTCGGCAGTGTTGCCCGGGTCGGTCGGTTCACGGCTTAAGAAGGTGCACGTAGCGGCAGATATCCGACGCGCGGTTGCTAAGCAAATGGACACTTAATTTAACTGGTAACAGTGGGACTTTCGGCCAGTCATTATCTAAATGGTTACTAATGGGTTTTTCGGAACCAGTGAGGGTTCAGATGGTCCGGGGCGGGGCGAAAAAGCGAATGGGTTAACCAGGGATAAGGAAAGATCAGTTGGATTTTGTTCTGGTGAAGGAAGAATTTAAGATGAAATTGTAGATGTAAGAGACCAATATGTTGGCAAACAAAACATCAGGAACTGTAAGCAGTAGATACAAATTTTCTCAACCATTTATTTTACACATTTGAAGTTTCAGTTTTACGAAAAAGATTTCCTTCTATACATAAAACAAACCGAAAAATAACTAGAAATTGCCTTCAATGGACATAAAAGAAGCCTCGAGCAATGTTTAATAAGTATTGAAATCTCTCTTTTTATTAGATTCCCAGGGAACTTTAATGGTCTAGGGGTTTTTTTATACTTGATAATGAAGATAAGTATTATTTTATAATGTTTTTCAAAAACCTCTATGATAAGTTTTGTGAAGCATTCAGTATAAATCGATATGTAACAGACACAAGGGGTTTTAAGTTCCCTCATTTTTAAAGGTTTACTATACCTAGCACACCTGCATACAACATTAAAAACTAAATTTAAAAATGGAGCTAAGCAATACTAACAAAATATCAGATTGATGTACATTTTTTAGTTCAATAGAGAGTTACAGCTTATATCTCTAATTTTTATTTATGATCGGCCCACGAAATCAAGACCTAACCAAAATTCCAAGCCGAGAAAACTTTACCTGTGTTTTATTAATTTAAACGTTCCCATGAGATGGCAAAATGTGCCGAAAATGCCCCCAAATCCAAAACGAATGATTTATCAAGTCTGTGACCGATCGCACCGATCTACCGGGAATCTTCAAAAGGAGTAGATATCGATTTAATCATTTTTGGTCTATCGTAAACTGGTACGATTTGTTGCTTCTACGAATTTCGAAGTTTCGATCGTTAATGAAGGATATGATCGTAAAATTTTTATGTTGATTGAAAATGAACAACCCGTGCAAAATGAATTAGATCTTTTTTTTATTTTTGAATGTAGTTAACACAAACTCCTGCACGTATTATTAACATATACTAAGTATAATAAAAGCTTCACCAACATTTCATTGGCTTTAGCAAAATGCTGTTATGCAATCGGTAAGGATCTTAGAAGAGGGCTCTGCTTCGTTCTTTTCTATCCTGTTTTCTACATGGTAAATCCCCTACCCCTTTTCGGTGAAAAAGAAGGAGCATACGAAGCACTGGGGAAAAAACAAAATAAGCAATAATGATTGCGATCAAAACAAAACTGCGCATAAAGCAGGCATGCGGATAAACGGAATGACAAACGCACAGAAAACCGCCAACCGTGGAGTTGCAAGGAGGGAAAGCTCCGCTCGCTCGCAGGATCTACTGCCGGCAAAGGAATCGGCGATCGGGTTACGCCTAACATGGCCGTATATTCCTCTCTCCCTTTCCTCTATCTCTCCTCTCTCTTCTTTCTCTCTCTCTCTCTCTCTCTCTCTCTCTGTCTCTCTACTTCTCTCTCGCTTTCTTGCCAAAATGCAATGATCAAGGGGCAAAGTAAAGGTGTTCCGAGGCTGTCCCAGTGTTCCGTTTTCTACCCCTCTTGCGTCTGCCTGTACCGTGTTAGGTGTTTTTCTAACACACAGACCTACTTTTCTGCAAATGTTCTTCCAGTGAAAACACATTATGTTGAGGCCTTTTTTGTAGTCGTTGTTTTGGTGGCTGGTGTGCTTTGCCACCCGTGAACATGTGCACATAATATCGAGCAGGAAGCCCAATATGCCTGATGCTTTGCAAAACAACAACATAAAAACCGGAAAGCAGCAAAGAAGCCGCGGGAAAGAAGCTTAGCACTTTTGAAGGACTGTTTAGGCGCCGCTTAAGTACTGTTTTCCGAAGAAACCTCACACACATACAAACACATAGCTAAATCCCGTACACTTGAACGGTGTTAGAAGGTTTTTATTGTGTGTGTGTACAAAAGGCATGTGTTATGTAATTGGAGTGTTCTAAGGAGTATCTTTTGTTTGCTTTCTCCGCTTTGCTCTCGTTTGTTTACCACCTGGATTTGAAAAAGATGGACGGAATTATGCTGCTTTTGTTAGTTAATCCTTTTTTTACGTATTCTTTATAATCTGCTTAATTCGAGCATATTGATTTCTCGTGAGATCTTTGAGTTTTGTGACGATGATTGAGGCCTACCGAGCTAATAGGGTTTAATTTAGACAAGTTTTTAGATTCGTTTAATTAGTTTAGACAAGTTTTTAGTTTTTTTACACAAGGTAATTTTTTGTACAACTAGTTATTATACTACTTTTTGAATATTTTATATTTTTTTAAAATGATTCAAACAGTGGCTGTAAATATATTTAATTTCATACGATTTTCAATTTTTATTTTAAATTTGTATTATTTTAAATTGTTTTATTTAAAATTATTAAATTTGTGTAGAAAAATAATCACAGCCTATCGACTCATACTTTTTTCTTTTCTTGTTTTGCTCAAAAAAAAAACACAAAGAAAACATGGAAGTCGTTGCAAAGGATGTATCTATTTTTTATTGAATTTATGTTGGTTACCAAATTTCTCAGCTCAAGGGCTCAGATAAATAATTCCCATAAAAATTTGATTTTTTCCCCATTTATTCAATAATGCACAAAAAAAGATGACGAAGAACTTTTTACCTGTCAACCATTAATTTAGCTAAACTTCTTGAATGGCTTTTAACATCCTTAATATCCAAACATGATTGTTGTTAAACTAAAAGTGAACTAAAACAAAACTCTTAAAAAAACTGAAATTATTTTATAGCGTATAAACGAATGACGGAATCTTTCATCAAAATATCTACAATAATTACGAACAAAGAACGAGCTTTGCGCCATCTACAAAGATAGCTTAAGAATTAGCAATCCCAAACAAACAAATAATTATCCCAAACACCATTGAACTGACCAAAATCACCCAGATCAATCGTGTTGCTGATTGATGGTGTCAATATTCATTTATCATACTACCAAAGAGGGAAGGAAAAACGTTCACCACACGCTGCTGACCTAATTCTAACCCCATTTTTTCTTTCCCTCGCCAAACCACCGAACGATTTTTGTCCATTGTACCACATGCGACAACGGAAATTTGGCTCAACTTCCGTCCTTTTATCTTCACCATCGCACAGGACGAAACGCAACCTTTGACTCAACTATCCTCCTCTGCAACATTTCTCTGTCTAGGCTTATCGGCTCGGTGTGGAAAATTCATCCCACACGATGCACGGGAAAGGCGACCAGCGTGTGGACATTAAGGAAAACAGGAAAGTGACTGTGTGTGGTTGTTGGGATATTTTTATGATTTATTTCAAATGCAAACGGGAAATGGACAAAGTTTCCGGCCAAAAGGCCCGGCATCGTTTCGCAATGTGCTCGAGCCTATCGGAAGTGCAGACCCGAGCGTCGTGATGGTTTGCCTGGTTTGTTTCACTGGCAAACGGTAGCGGTCGGAAGGGTACGGTGGAGTGAAAATTAATGTATGGATTTTCTGCAAAATCTCCTGCTATGTGAGGACTTTTGGCGCCTTCTTCTTGGCGCTTGTGTCGATTACAACTAGTTTTATGTTTCTTTTTATGTCCTTACGATGACATTGATGATATCGATGATCGGGGTTGATGGTAGCGATGATGAGCGGAGAAGCCTCGATCTTCATCGATTGCTGTTGGTGAATTGGTTTCCCTGTTCTAAAACACAGGCTTATCGGGTACGACGAGGGAATTCTATCGATATCAGCAAGAGCATGGAAGTGTTGCAAAACTGCCCCAAGCCACCATGAGCTGACCCTAGTGTATCGTAATTTATTCAAAGTTCACCATAAATAAGCCGCTGAAATGAAGTTGTTGCGCTGGTTTAGGCTTCGAGCTGGATGCCTTTGCAGAGGGGATGGTTACGCCTTATCGCAACCGCCTCAAGACTATTTAGCCATAAATGTAAGGGCCAGTCAAACGATGCCGGAGACAATTTTCCTCCTTCCTTTGCACTGAAGCGCGGGGAAAACAATGGGCAGGATCCATCCAGCAAACGTGAAAAACTTCTACCCCTTCCCCGCTCGTGCTGCTCTTTTTATCGCTTTTTTATGCACCGTATGTAGATTAAGAGAACGTGTTGCGTAAATTTCGAGAAACTCGTTTTTCTTATCCCCCTTCTAGCGACACACATGCCGTGTTTTGATTCGACCGGCTAAGAACATCGTTCGTGGCTGCTAAAGGAAGCTGCGGGAATGTTGCCGTTGTTATTTTTTCGACTAGATTTTTTCCCTAAAAACTGTAACAACAATACCCCCTGGAAAAAGGTTTTGGGCTTGAAATGATTGTGCACAGTTTTAGTGCCGAGTCGGTGTTTTGCAGGCCGTGAGACATGTGGCAAAGGATGGTCAAAAGGATATAGCACACCTTGCCCTTAGGTGTGCTTACTTAATCGGTCTTTTGAGGGTGCCGAAATGAGTGTCAGGAGATTGCTTGGCTGGAGGGAATAGGGCACGGTTAAGTTAGCCGTTCGAGGGTCGTGTGTTGGAAATGGCCGGATACACGCATTGTGAGCAATTTGAGGATATTGAGGTTAGTGGGATTAAGGTGGCTGAAGATGAAGTTGATAGAAACATGTACAGGAAACATTAGAGGTTGAAGACGGTAGGCATGATGAAATTTGCTTTTGATCACCTTTTTATTGCACTTGGGTGGGAGAGCGAGATTGTAACACAAGCAAGGCTTGTTGTTGTACTGTTGTAACATACAAGCTTTGTGGAACATGAACATCCTATTTCATACTCAAGTACGTGACATTGTTAAAAATATCACATGTGTTTCCCTTTCCATTAAATATGTTTTTCCTTATCAAATCAAAATTGTAATGTTGTAATGCCTAGTTTTGTTACATGTGACAGTTGAAACACTTTTCTAGTAGGAAAAAGAATTACAAAACTTCTCAGATCTTAATTGAGTGTGATGAAGCGATGAATTGGTCATTTACAGAATCAAATTTAAGATTTACCCAAGGGGACAAAAGATAGAAACATATTCCTTTTAGAGTGACGCGTTAAAGTTAAATTCCTACTGGGGCTTTTTACACTTTAGTATTGTTTAACTTTCCATATTCTCATAAAGCAACAAAGAGTGCTCGTAAAGCTGATCTGATTTTATATCATGTATCTTTCTTTAAGATCTGTAAGGTATTTTCTTTACGGTATATTTGTCAATTGCAAATGTTTTAAGTATTAACAATCTTCTTGGGTGGCACAACAACCCTTTTAGGGTTCAGGTGTACTTAAGCTTTTTTCTGTGACTTAGTGTACCCATAGCCTTAGTGTACCCATAGTCAATACTTGCCGGCATATGGGGCCGGCAGCGATTCGAGTGTGATTCGATACGACGTCGGGCATTTTGACAGACCTATGTCATTATCGTCAAGCCTGTATTGAAAAATCAGTATTGAAAAAATATATCGAAAGCTAAGCATTTACCGTCCATATGACCTTAGTTGTATCGTTAACAAATGAGAATACTTGTAAACATTTAAACTTGTAAATACCTGAATACCTTTTTTTTATTCGGTAGTAAAGGCCAAGTCATATTGCTTACACGAATACTTTTTTTTTTTTATTCTGTAGTAACGGCCTGGTCGTATTGTGTGACTAAGTGTACCCCGTCCATATCAAGATTGTAAATCCTGCGTATGGGGAGTTGTGACTAAGTGTACCCATAGCAGAATAGTCAATCCTGCGTATGGGGGGCGCTAGTGGTCCGAATGAGATTCGAACCGGCGACGGGCCTTTTGACAGCCCTACGCCGTTACCACTGGACCACCGAGCCGGCCCAAACGAATACTTTGAATAAACATTGAATAATTATTTATCGTTTAATACTTATTTTTTAAATAAGTTGGAAATAGAAAGAATATATATATGGAACTCAGAATTTCTCGCAGAGCTTTTAGAGCCAACTATAAAATCTAATTTACATAGAAGAATTACAAACATCTTCCAATGAGAAATCAAAAGAGGAAGAACGATGTGAACTATAATATAGAATAATTATTTAGAACTGTTTTCCGGCCTAACCGATGCTGCTAGTTTTTTTATCACGTGTGTTGATTTCTTTGGATATTTTATAGGATTATCGAACGCTTTACGCCCAAAGAATGCTGTACCATTATTTTGTTGAGCTCCGTATCTCCACCGTAATACGCCTAAAGTTATGCAACACTGCTGAACACTGCTCCACCGTTTCTGAGCTACAGTGCGGCCAGTTTAAAGGCACCGCCTAAAGTGTTCTTAACGGTTTCTAAAAAAAAAAAACATACAAGCACAGTAAATACCTTATCTTCCTTACAAACGCTATCTCTGATTGCTAAGCAATTCTGCCCACTCAAACCACATCTTTACAAAACACACAAATCCTATCAACGGGACTGGTTTTATCACTCAACACCATCAGTCACCACGGCCCATCCACCCACCGCTCAACGAGTTCCGTGCGATCAGAAACTCGCCAAATTCTAATCGTCCTAGGAAATGTGCCTCTCTGCCTCTCCTCCTCCATGTTCGTGCATCTCCCGCTGTTCATTTTATATCTTCTCTGGTTATGCTACATTTGTAGCAAATCTCATAAAATCTACCCAAGCTAGGCCGATGTTTCTGCAACCACAACCTCTGACCAGTCAGCCAGTGTGCCCGTGATTTTCATGTAAAGTTTCCCCCAGTGGCTACCGCTTGTTTCACCCGAGCAGGGGGAAAAACGAACGCCAGCCCGTATATGTCCTACTACCGCCGCCGGAAAAGCCAGCCCAAAAGCAATACACCGCTCCTGCTGCGCCAAGCTCCCTCGGGCATGTAGGCGCATCACATTTTTTTCGACTATCCTCCCTGTTTTCCCCGGCAGAGTAGGAAATGGCCGGAAGGATCCACTGTCCGTTGAGTCGGGCAGCGGAAAGCGGACTGTGTGAAGACGCTCGGCGAAATAAACAACACAGGAAAAACGGAAAAAAGCCGAAACACTGCCTTTTATATTTATTTATTGTTATTGCCGGGTGGTTGGGTCCCTGCCGGACGTCCCTTTAACCCAGCAGCCGCACCGACCAATCCCACTCAGTTGGGGGTTTCGGAGGACATGGACGCCAACGTGCTGGTCACGGCTGTGATTTCTAGCACTCTGAGGTTAGTGTCAATCCTTTAACAATAATTCAGGAAAAAGAAATCGAACCAATGCCCACCCTAAACCGAAATTCACACAGCGATTCGTATTCCGTGGCGATACGGCATCATTTAGTGTATATGCATACCAATATAAGGCACTCGAGGGACAGCCGCTAGTTGGGAGCAGGGGTTTAGGGTTTGTCCTCCCATGCCGGTGAGTTTGGTGCGGTATAAATGGATTAAAAACATTT